>NWSH02000556.1:211396-282103 GCA_002382865.2 Heliothis virescens
CCCACCATCTTCTTTCCTAAGGGCGGTGTGCGAAACATGCAAATTGTCGCTGTATTTCCGAGATCCGGGTCGAAGCGACCAGCGAATGTGGTCGGTGCGGTGTGGACTGTATTGAGATATTAAAATAAAACGACAATTCAGGTGTTTAGAGGCGAAAAACGGAGGGAGCGATGCGCGCGTGACAGCACTGAAAATTTTTGACAAGACACTAGATACTATTGGGACGCGACGGCGCAATACAATCCGTGCGCGCGCACCTCCCTCAAAGTCGTTTTCTTTAATTTAAAAATATACAAACAAGTTAAATAACAATAAATAAAACAATAAATAAATACATCGTTTACAGTATGTAATGCACTTATAAGGTTTAAACCCACTAATGCTATACCAGTACGTTGTAGCAGCTAACGAAGTTTACATTACAAATAAAGAGAGCTTGAACGAGGTTAGTGTAACATCGGAACAAAGAGATGGTCATAATACAGCTCATGTTCTAGACACAAAGTAAGTAGATAGGTTGCGAAGAACAACTACAGAAATACAAGAAGTGTGTCTCTTTCAGCTTATTTCAGCCATTAAATCGTGATAGAGGAACCAACATCTTAACAACCAAACCCTTAATTTTCCAATTTTTTTTATAATATTAAATGTTCTTCATACTTTGTATCATCTTCATATTTGTGCTGCACAGTGTTATAATCTAACTTATAGCTGCTGATAACTGATCTTTGTAGCAGAAGTATGGTTATTAATATTACCTATGTTATTTTATTGTACTTAGTACAGTCATAAAACATAAAAAAAATTCTTTCACGTTTTTTTACAATTAATGTGTTTCTTTGTCTATAAAATAGTTCAAGAAAAGTTTATGTATAGTAGATAGTTCTTCTGTGCAGTAACATCTAGTGTGACCTGACTTATTCACTTATTTGACACACAGGCCACACGACGCGATAGTTAATTAACCCTCCACTAACTAGAGGAAGCGCAGCGCGGGTACAGAGCGCCGGAAAGCGAGAATTTTGTTGAGGAATTTGTGCCTCGCTTTGTTTTCCATACAAAAGGCAGGATAAACTGAAAGTTAAAAACGAGTTGCTTTTTATCCCACAGTTAATTAGCGTTCTTTGGTTGAAGTGCCTTAATTTACATTACTTAAATACCTATATTATACCAACGTGTTACAGTTAACGGAAGATTTTAAATCTAGTTTGGTCTAAAAGAGCATCGAGCACTTTCATCGAGCAGTAGTACTGTACTTTAGTCCAAAAATACCTGAAAACCCAGTAGTGTAACATTTTATGCCATAAAAATAAGATCTTTTCATTGTAATCTGAATCATCAAACAATTAGAATTCACGTCGCCTGTCACCGTGAGCACACAGCCGGAGTTCGCGATCGGTCCGCGCGAAGTCACGGCGCCTGTTTGTATTCAGTAGTTCAGACGTACACCCACTTCCAGCTAGCCGGGGATGTGTGCCGACTGACTGCAGTGCTCTAATTAATATACTTTCTGATATGGCTTGTATGAGCAAAGTAAGTAGTACTTCTTTAAGTAAGCATTTCTTTCAGTTAACTGAAAATGTATCAAGGGATAAACGTTCTTCAGTGGCATTATAAATGTTGGCTTGTTACATGATATTTTAAAGTCAAAACTAAAGAATAGATTTTTAGTTCAAATGAAGTAGTTTAAATACTTGATAAAAATTATATCATAGGATAATTTGAAAATCACAGCGATCAATATCCATTAATGAAGATGAACCTCAAATTGATTTTGACAGATTTTCTAAGTGAACTCTGACACTGGAGTCCACCGCCTCCTCACGGAGCTAATTATCGCTGAATTAGAGCAGCCTGCGAGTTAATTGTCTCGTTTACTTACATAATTGTGTTGTAAGCCTTGTCTTTGAAGTCAAGATGAAAATCGCGTTATTAGGATAAGCCGACTTCAAGCTTTGAAGACGCTTAGCTACACAGATCATTATGTTACTATGCGACTGCAAAGCTGATTATCATTAAAATAACTTTAGCGATAGTTGTCTTAAACGCAGAAAAAACTGACGACACTATAAATAGCAGTTACAAAAGGAACAAATACTACAGTCAACACAAGTAAATCAGTTTATGAAAGAACATAATACCGCACAAAAATATCTGGTCACCGCGAACGTCTTAACTTTCACTGTCAACATAACGTCCAATGAATAAAACATACAAACAGACACTCGAGCTGAAAGATACCCCTCAGGTAAGTTAGTGACGCGCCGTCGTCCTCAATAGCCCGCGAGCCTATAAAGAAGGTCTTATGTCGTCGTTACGGTACATAAGCTAGACCTATATAGGTGATGGAGACATCAGATTCTATTGAATGGTTTTGGGTTCTGTCACGAGAATAGACTGGTCAAGATAAATGAGAACTTTGTTCATGAAAATATATTAAAGTCCAACTCATAGAATTTTGCAATTACAAGTATCTGCAAAGATTTTATCAAGTTCACTGTAAGCTATAAAAGCGATATCCCAGTATCAAGGAAAACAGACTTTTATCAATTATTCTGAGGACATCAATATACCATTTCGGAATAAGATTACAATTTCAAATTGCACTGATAATTTGTAGATTCTCGGAAAAATCTCAGAAGTTCGGCAAGAGTCGCAATCTTCGGAAGGGATACTGATCCTGAGAACTCGTTTCCCCTTCCATGGTCCGTGAATTGCAGTTGATCACCGTCCCCTGTCACGTCGGCCGCCATAAAGTCAGTAGGCTCGGTAGTAACGACACTATAACTAAGGTCGTTGATGGCCACCGGCTGAAGTGGTCATAGCTCACATCCTAATTTATACAGTCCCGTCTCGTTTGACTTACTCCAGACGATAATAAAATGCTAAGCTAGTTTGACGCCAAATGTCAAGGCACTTTAATGCATAGCTAATGATGTAAATCATTATTTGTTTTTATGGCCTACTTTATTTTCACCATCATTAGTCTTATCTTTGCCTCTTATAAACAGGGTAAAGCTGTCTTACTATTAAACGCGTTTTTATTAACTATGAACTCGTAAATAAGTGATATAAACGGCATATCACTCTCAACTTAAACCCCATCAACAACTGGACCATAAACACTCTCTGATGTCACTAACATATCAAATATATCGCCGTCCAACTTATCGTCATAATAATACATTTCTATCAGAGTGCAATAACATAAAGCTGAGTGCGTCGTCCCCACTCGATTCCCGCTACGAAAACAATCAGCGGCGGCTCTGTAAATCACGCGACACATTAAGTTTACACGCGCCGGGAGATCGCGCCAATCCCATTCAAATGGAACCCCACACTCAATAGTTTTCAGTCTAATGCTATTTTGGAGATATAAAAAAGCGTGTAAGATCTTCATGATTCGTGTAGGTGTTTGGAATTCTGCCAAATCCTTCAGATAAACAGCCTGAACGAGCGAACACTCAAAGGAAATGTTTTGTTCGGTGAGACCGTCCGTCTCCACACCGGCTCGCTCTTAATTCGATTATAAATAGTTTTTGACCTTGTTGCTGAAGTCGATCCAATATATTTGTCGTAACTAAGTTACGCGCAACTGTTTTCACGGAGTTTCATTCAAATTTATTTAGTGTCAAACGGAATTATTGTTAAATTGCTAAGGCATGACGTGCGAGTACTTCATCTGAGAGAGAATTCGTACTTCCATTTTGTGTACAGAAATTGAATTGCAATTTCCAGTGTATTTGAAGAATCTATTTTATATTCTATCGCTCCACAAAGAGTTTGCGGGAGTTTATTCTGAAGCGTGCGAGCCTTTGTAACTCTAACATGATCAAGATGAATTATCTTTACGAATGTATTATTACCTAAAAAGGCATCAAGATCTCAAACTAAATTAATATTAATGATGTGGTTAATGTATTTTTTGACAAGTTTGTCTACTAAATCTTTAATACTACCTACATATTTTATTTATTTTATAAAAACATGGTCATTATAAATCTTTACTCTAGTTTTCGATTTAAACTTATATCAATCTCAGTGATCCTAACCTATCCCAACATAAACACTTAAAGCTGAACCCTAACACTTTTAAAACTTGACACTGATACCCTCAGATTTATGAGTGGAGGTCCCTCCTGCAGTACTTCGCCCTCTCGAGAGGGCCCCTAACGATGTTAAGGAAATCGTCAGTTACGCCGAGTTCGCCATTGATACCAACAGCGATCGTACACTATAACAAAGTTAGCAGTTTTATTTGAATTATGAATTGTCGTGATTACACTTAGCAAGTTCTCACAAAGACTGATCGAGGGATCTCGTTTATGTTGACGACATAATGATATTACAAACTAGTTACAGTTTGTGGATTGGTTGTTATGAATATAATATGTAGTATTCGAATCAATACTCATCGCTTTTGCAGAACCAATTAGTGTCAAATATTTCACGTAAATAATATTTCAGTTGTGTATATAATACAATTTTGTAGTTAATTGCTATGTCAGACGTCATCGACATAGACATAGGTTATAATGAAATGCTTTTAGATTTTGATTAATTTGGAGATTACACTGTATCTACACATGTGTACAATTTAAGGCTAAATTAAGTTGGTAAAATGTTGTTATGAGAGGCCGCGGCAGGCGGGCGGCGCCGCGGGGCAGAGTACAGGCCGGTGCGCTACATGTCGCCCAATTAACTGGGGTCGGGCTTTTTGTTAATTACCGCCGTTTGTTGTGTGAAAGCCGATGGGATGTTCAAGATATTATAATTAAGGATAAGATGATAAGATTGTGGGGATTTTGTAATGTAAAGATCTTTTCATATTTTCGAGTTGCTACAACATTAACAGTAATTCGTATTTATTTCTCAAAAATCTCTCAGAGGTTTTTTTTAACCTCGGCACGTTTAATCCTAAACTAAGCTCGGTACAACGAAATATATACTGTGGTTTTAATTTTTATTCGCCGTTTACCTCGATCTAAGCCGCGGGAACTCGCGTAATGCCGCTCTGGTAATCACTTGATCTTTACCGCGCGGTTGGGTAAAAACTGTATTATACTGTTTAAGTACTTTGGATCAACATTGTTTTAGAAAAAGAGTTCTTGTTTCTTTTTCTGTCAAAAAATATTATAGAAAACCAAATGTACGTAGTTATCATTGATATCAATTACCTAAATATAAAGCAAACTCGTATTTTGTTCTATTTGTTACCGACTTCTGTCTAATATTAAAAGCTTAGTTTAAACATAAAATATTATATTATGTTCTGTTATTTCATGTTTCACGTAACGTTGTTGCTAAATAAATTGCGTCTGCTGAAAGCTAAGCTATTAATGTTTCGTATTCAGAATTGTATATTTACTACAATTTAATGTTTAGCTCTCTCTAGAAGTAAGACGTTTGCTCAGTCATAATAACATCTTGTAAACTGTACTAAAATGAATGTTAACTAATAATAAAACTGCAACGTAAAACCTTTACTACGAATTTGGCTTTCATTTATTTGCAATAAAAAACATTAAAAATAAAAATATTATATTTAATACATACCATTTATAGAACAGAAAATAAGTTGTCTACGGAAAACTGCTATAGCTACATTTCATACCAAGAAAAAAATCATACTGTTATATTTACACATTTAATACCAACAGAAAACTAAAATAACGCAATGGACGTCATTTCCGTCGACCTATATAAAATACTAAGATTATCTGTTTCTCTGGAACAGCTAAGATTATCTTCATTAAAATAACTTCAAAAGCCTCGGAAGTCTGCAGTGGCTTTGTATGAGTCGCGCTCGGTAATCAACGACGTCATATTAATTAAGAGAATTCCCTACCTCCGAGCGCTGCTGTCGACCTAGTACATTGCCAACGGAATGTCTTATTGCTCTTCGTTACAGAAATTAATTATAATTGATAGTAAGTAATCCTTTGATATACCTACTTTTCATGCTGATTGCAGGAACTTTTATACATTCATTAATCATTTTCATTTAACTCAGCAAAATTGAAAAATATTTTCATACTGATCGCGCGCAAAAATATAAAGTTATCAAACTCTTAGTGATTTAATCAGGAGAATTATTTGATTCACGTCTGGACACGACTCAGCGTCCTAATCACGATGCAAGGGTCGTACTAATGCCCCTTAGGATTGCTGCAGCCCTGGTATAGTACACAAAGATAACTTTATTATTGACATTTATTGCATTTCAAGCATTACATGCAATTTATAGGAAGGTGTAACACAAAAATAGAAGAGACAGTGAAGTAGCCCAAGTTGATTTATTAACTATTTATGAGAATATTTTGTCCTCAGCAGCAGAGGCCCTAGAATTCATGAAGATAAATACAATAAACATCTACGATAAATTCAATCAAACAAAGCTAAGAAAATCTCTTAATGAATGTCTGACCTACAACTCTCAGCATGCCTGACCCCAACTAACCCGTTCAACAATAGTAATAAACAACAATAAAAATTAACAAGAAGAATAAAATCTCACAAATTAAAACATTTCAAGTAACAAAGTGCTGCAGGGAACAATAAAAAGCGAGCCGCATTAACAGTAGAGAAAACAATTGAAAGCTAAAAAACGCTCGAGTGCGTGGCTGGAGCGCTGCCAGCGAGCGCTCAGCGGTTTCAAGAAACATACCCCAGTATTGAGAATAAATGCTCCTTTGTATGTATCGCAGGAAAGCGCTTTACAGCTATAGTTACGCGTGTACCGTTTTAAATCGTGAACTAGATTTGTTTATTGCGTTTTCTTAGAACTTTCAGGTTGTTGTTTTTAAAGTAAGTATACCATTTCTTAGTAAGGGTTAGACTGGTCTACCGTATTTTATTGGGCTTTATAGCTACAATCATGTTTTTGTACTAAGAGTAAGATAGTAACTTCATCATTCAGACACTGGGTAACTGGGTAGTTACTAATTGGATAAATCTAATGACTCTGGTAATGTAATTCGAATCATGCTTAGTCCACCACTGGCATTACACGGCATTTAAACCACTTCAATAATTATAAAAATAACTCAATAGTGACTATGATAAGTAAAATTAAAAATGTAGTAAATAATTTCAGCTTTAAGCTTACAAGTTTTAACTTTTAAGATAATTGAATGAAGTCTACGTCCGCATTCATATAACTTAGCACAGCGTTGCACAAAATCAGTGCTATGTAGTAAAATGCAGTATTTAGCGCGGTGCATTCCGACTTAACCGTCGTGATCTAATTGCAGCCGCTCGTCGTCCTAATGAAACGGTGTAATATTAAAATCCAGCTCCACTCAGCTATATGTAAGCACAAATTACGAACTCCCCAGGGCTTGTCATTGTTGGATATCGAAATATTATGAATATCGACTTCGTAATTTATTGTAGGCTAAATGGAATGGGAGATGAATATTGGTAAGTAATTCGTTTTACTTTAGTCTGGAAAAGTCCAATAAAATAATTTCCTCTCGCCACAGACCGCTTTGTAATTTCTAAGAGCAATGTGGGTATCTAAATTGTCTGTTAAAATAGGCGTAAACGTTACGTTATGAAATACTACCTGCACAATTGTTTTCTGCTGTAACACAAATCAATATCACAGCTTTGATGACTACCAAAAAGAATAGTCAGCTTTAACATTTCTTGAGACGCCATTAAACTGACAAACAGTCATAGTGTTTATTATAGAATAATTCACAAAGAGCTAGTAGTAGTAATGTTATGAGTCGTGACCCTAGTTCCCGGGCGCGCTCCACATTCCCGTGACGTCACACTCGCCGCTGAGTGCCGCTGAATATTTTATAAGAACGCCTTACATGAACATTTTACAGCGCGTTTAAAAACATTTGTATTTCAAATCGGTGCTGGCTTTTATTTAAAAAGATTTATGTTCATGTTTTGCATAACAAAGACGTCTGTGGATATTCACTTAGGTAAGATCATATTAAAAGAATATAGTCGCCATCTTGAAAAAGCATATAATTTATTTTCATAACAACTTTTCAAATATTAATACAATAAGTGTTTTATCAGACAGCTCCAAATAATTTTGTGTACCTTCACCGAATTATCAACAGCGCCGAAATAGTTTACGGCGCTGTTGATAATTCGATGAAGGTTAGTGAAAAACTAGACAGAGCTACGTATTGTAAGAAAAAACTAACAACTAGCATTACCAGGTCCAATTACTGGGCAGATTCTTTTCCAGCAATACGAGCCGCAAGCACTACTCGCTATACCTATACCGAATCACCTATTGAAACACTCCCTTTGTAACACACTAAGACTAGGGCAGCCGCACAATACCCCCCGAGAATCGATAAAAACGCCGACTTCTCGATACCGATTGTTAGACGTGACGGCCAGAAAATACTTTTTTTTCCGTTATGTATGCAAACTGCGCCTATTTTGTGTGCTTTATATACGGACCCATGTCAGTTAGAACGGCTTTTCGCATCACTAGTGAAAAATCGATGAATATTTGGAGTTAATGTGCTTCTATTAAGGAAATCGTAATCTATGCAAAGTCCCAAACATTGTTTGTTTCCAATTTCCTTAAAGTTCAGTTGGTAAGTACTTTAAATACATTTGGATGTAAGCAGCGAGACAAAGGTAAATAATAAAACGTTGTCAGTTGACACGTAACTCCAGGCAGGAGGCACACCTCGCTAAGTGTGTCCCGGCGCGCACATTCGCGCAATCTGTCAGCTGAATACTTTATGTCAACGGATATGGCGCGCGGCAGCACCGGCGAGCTCTTACACACACACCAAACAACTTCTACAAATTTATAAATCCGCACAACGAGGGGTATTACTATCAGGTAAGAACGCTTCGTAGATAACAAGCTATGGGATTCAGACCGCAATCATTTGCCATCGTTTGAAAAGTCGAAAATGTTCGCCGCGACCTTTGGATTCACGGTCCGCCGGTGTAACCAAGATTATGTAAATTTTTGGTTCTCTCCGCTATTGTAGACCCTAATCTTAGTCCCCGAGGGCGGGGGCGCGAGGGCAACCCTCCCGGCCGGGGGAGAACGTTCAATAGTAATTCTATAAATCAATCGGTTCGAACAATTTTTGTTTTGTTTGCGACACTGTTGGTCTGTCGAGTTTCGTAAGGTTATGAATTATCGTTCTCAATACAGGTGTAGTTTAGACAGTTCTGAAATATCGTACGACCTGAAACCTCTACGAAAGAAATGTTTTATCCATAAATCGTATTAGAGTAAAATATAGGACGATATAACAATGGCTCTTTGTTTTAATTTACAATTAGCGCGCTGCACGGTGCTTCAGTATTATGAAATGGGAATTACGAGTATAATTAAGTCATCTTTAGCAATAATTAGCACAACGTTATTTCTAGGCGGATTGTATCGCCGCTATCCGCAACTCGTAACAAGCTCATACGGTTTCATAATTATGCACTAAACCTGCTGAGCGTGCATGCACGCTGCGTGTATTGATTTTTTTATTCAAAATTCGTTCGTTTGCCAAACTAGAGTGGTGGGAAAAGTTATCGCTTTGTGAATTCTAACGGCTCAAATAAAATTGTACTTGAAAAGGGAAGTTCGCTTTAAAGGCGTTTCATCCCGGCTTTATCACAAGGGGTGCTGAAACTATACAATACTGTGCTGTTTTCCAATTTTTGTATTAATTTCATGGCTGATCTTCAACGAAATTTGAAAACAATATTGTCTGATGTAGCAAATTAAATTTAAATTATCTTCCAGAACAAATAGTTACAACTACGTCTAAAAAATAAACACTTTCTTTAATTAGGAAAACATCGGCCAGCGTAATGATATTACCAACAAAAAATGCCTTCATCTAAACAAACAACAAAGCAACGGCTTTTATGATTTGTCAGATAGTTAATTCCATCATTTTTATGTTCGGGGCACAGAATACGAGCCGGTGTTACGGAAATTTCATCAAGATTTCGCCAAGTTAACTCAATAGGTACCCTTGCGGAGGTCAATTCTGTAATGGGATTAAACGTTGACCCACATTCGCTCTTAATAAGGGACCTAGAGTTGAGTAACACGATTTTTAGGGACGCGCCTGTACAGAATGTGGAATTTTGGATAAATCTATAGTAAATTAATTTGTATCCACTCCCTATTAGGGATAATTCCCATTTTGTATTTAAGTAATAAAGTGTAAAAAATATGGAAATGCCTGATAAGTCTGCCACTGACTCGGCTCACCGTTCATTATTCTAATAGAAACAAAATTCTAATTTATTCACCTACTAGGAAATTTCCACAATTAACTTAAAAAGCATCTCAAGCATCAAAGGCAACCCCACACGTGTTTGAGGATCCAATTCTTCCAAAGACTACCAATTGTCTCATTTCCATTTGTGAATAATTTCGGTCCGGTCCCCTCTAATAAAACCCTCTCATATGGCCACCCTAATGAGTGAGCGAGAGCGCAGCCTCGGTCCCTATCGCAGCGAGTTACACAAATCTTCGAGTAGTTAGTGCGGAGTAGTGCCGACTCGACCCACTTACGCCAAACTTATTGTCACACAACTTTTATGCGGGATTTGAATTTGTTGGACTTTATCGCTGCCTTCGCTTTACTTGCGTTCGATAACAGTCTCACTCCTCGTATGTCGTTTATTATTTTGTCAACTTTTATGTAATTGTTAAATCTTTTTGGGTCGATTTAAGTTTGTTATACCGTTTTGTTTGTAGGATATTGTTTTCCTGCCATATTACAGCTTATAAGGCACAAGTTTAGTAGTGCTCAGGGTGGAAACAGGAAAAGCAATTACATGCTTTTTCTATTTCAAGATTTTCGCTCAATGTTTACCTTCTAGAAATAAACAATAAAGGCATCTTGCTAGGTACTGAACGAAGGCAAAGTAAAATAATTTCATAATTTTATCAGAAAATAATAATCTGACAGTATCTTTCAGACAACAAGTTAAGCTAAACGCCGTGAAATATTTCCTAAATGAGTGTTAATTTGAAATTCCTAAGAGACAGTTGATCAGTTGGCTGTAGTCGCTAATTCTATAATTGGCAGGCTGAACTCCCGCTGGGCTAGTCAGCACTTTTAATATCCCACTTAATTTGTTCAGCGGATCTAAAATCTAATTGGGCTACCGTAATTGGGGATTTTTTGTGGAAATTTTAATTATCCACAGATAGTAATTTTTCGGAGGTTTTTGTTACGGTACATTTGTTTTCTTTTGTTATCATAATACCGTTATTCAAGTATATTTCGTTTTAATTTGAGTAGCTGTTTGGATTTCGAAGTGTTTTTATAGAGCGCGATTATTTTTCAGTTCAAATAAGAAGGCATGATAAGGAGCCGTCAAATCTCTAGTTAGGCGTATCCTCAAACTGCTTAATAAGTAGGTAAACACTTTTTGTATTAATTTCGAAAAATAAAGCGTTAATTGGTCCTATCTTAAAAGCAAATCCGCAATGAATAGCTAGAGAACAAGCTCTTACCCGGAGGTCCTGCAGAGGGCGGCGACTGTCCCTGATTTATATCCCGCTCTAGCCCACTTCTTACACAGTTTTTATACTACTATCCTATAATACCACGGCTATACATACAAGACGTTACTGGAACTGCTCTAAGCTGTGAAGTATTAAAAAAAGAAGCGTGGATATATGAATATTAATATCTAGAGACCTTTTTTGGCATGGAAAGTCTTTCAAAGAAGTCTACCGCTGCGGCTAAAGAGTACAGAAGTTATTTGAATAGAAGACAGTTTTAGACCTTAATTGACTGACCATGTCACTTATTTTAAATCTGTAGTGTTTTTCTGGGGTTGCTTTTTGCTTTGGACTTTTCTATATCTAACGATCCCTTGTACTCCGATACCCATATACTTTATCTACTTCTTAGGATATTTAAAATTAGGATAAAGCCTTCCAAAAATGTCCACGATAATGTAGCTCCTTGGTTTTGACTCTTCCAACTTCACGAAATCTTTGTTCCCCCTAAGTAAGTATTCATCCTGAATTATGAGCGTATTCTGGTGCCATTATGTTCATAAACGGCACATTGAGGCTCGCTGTGACTCAGTTCTGTTTGTGAAGCGAATCTTATACCTCAACCCTCCTTGTTTTTCTGACTGCTGTGAACTATGGATAACTGATAGAATAATTCACTAGTTAATGTTGCTAATACATTATTATGTGATAAGTTGTAGTTTATTATGAGTCGATTCCAGGAGACTATGGTAAACAACCTCTTTCTAGATTTAGTGAAATTGTTTTATTGAAAGAATGGGAATAAATACTAACGTAATACAATATGATGTACTTGCCTAAAACGATAATCTGAAATAAAACCAAATTCATCTAAATTAGTTACCAAAATGCCCACAGGTATGCAAAACTAAACGGCCAAAATAGTTTGGTTGTCGGGACGATGATCCGGCCATTAGTCAGCGTGTCAACACAATGGCCTGTTTAGACTTAACTCGCTAAACCATTCCACGGGTCAGATTTCAAACCGCTGTCGTTCTGTCCGAGGTGCCTGGGGTCGTCCGACTGTCCGGGTGTACGTAACAATATCGGTGATGGCTTCAAATCAATTGCTGTTAGTGTCAACTGCTAGCAGATTTTACGTAGACTTCATTTCATAATAAAAAACCGGCCAAGTGCGAGTTGGATTCGCGCACGATGGGTTCCGTAACATTATCTATGAAAAATGAACAGATCTATTTCCTACATCTAGCCAAAATACAATTATTTTTTGGCAACAAAAATAACTTTGTTTTTCATACAAATATATGACGTTTATTGTATGGGGCTAGTGAATGGGAACCCCTTAATATCATTTTTTTTTGTTATAGCGACGAAATACATCATTGGTGAAAATTTTTCTAGCTATCAGGGTTTAAAATATAAAGCCTGGAGACAGACAGCCAGACAGCGGAGGCTTGGTAATAGGGTCCCGTATTACCTTTTGAGTATGGAACCCTTAAAAGGCTATAAAGTTGTTTTACGTAAATTATGCTATATAATTATCTTCCTGCCCTTATCCCAATTTATTTGGGGTCGGTGCAGCATGTTTTCTCCTTCCATACCTACTCATTTATAGTTTTTTTACGCAATTTATACGAGTTAATTAATAAAGTTTAAGTCATAACGCCGTCGCAACACTCACACTGTATAGATTATAATAAGCAGGCTAATTAATTGTCGGGTCTAAGATCAAGAATATAGAGGAAAGAATATAAAAAGAAATCCTCGAGTAACGACTACTAATTAGTGTAATTACCGCCATGTTGCTTTTTAATTTCTGCAGACGTGAAGATCGTAAGATGCTTCAGAAATATCTATGTCGCAGTGCATTGACTTGCTATATTTATTTCTTTAATTATTGTACAACGTGCTTCAATTTCTTATACTCCAGCAACGTCAATCAACTCAGAAAATAAGCCTCTCGAACAAAATTGCGTACTTCAAAAAACGGTGACCACTGAAACGCGGTTTCTTGCCGACTGAACTAAGACGTTCATTTATAACTACCAAAAAACCGCACGGTATTTACACAAGGCTTTCGGTAAAAATTCAACCCTTTATAGCCCATTTAAATGAAAGGCAATTAAAAGTTTTTCACTTCGCTCCTCGGAACCCTTTGACGCGATCGACTTTTATTCTATGTATTTGCCGTTCGTAGAATTTTTACGAGTTCACTTTGGGTTCAATTATACTGACCTGATTAATGATAGCTCGGTAACCTGGCGTTGTTTCCACTGTTTATTTTGAGGGAGGGAAATATCTTAGCTGGAATGGCGTTTCGGGAAAAGTGTGTTTTCCTTAATGCATATAACTACAAAGTATATATCTAGGACAGAGAATAATGGTTGTCGTTTCTAAGTACTCTTTAGTGATCACAATTATTTATTGCTAGATGTAAACATAAGCTTAGCTTTCAACTTACAAGGCGTAACTTTCACCAAATACTTACCTACCTTAACATTCACATTGTCACGACCACAGAGTCTAGATTGTTGAGCTATGTTCTTGTGTTCCAAGTAAATGATAATAAAAAGTTTTTACTTTTCATAATAATTTAATGAATTTGATTTTATGGTCAATCATTCTGTGAAGCTATCACTTAGCCACGAACTCCTCAACTTTCCAAGGAATGAAATCTATTTCAATACAATATCGCTAATCCTCTAACTACAATCCAATCCACCCACTTTAAACCACTCCGAGTCCGCAACCGATTAAACAAATGACCAATTAGTTGCACCTGGCCGCTAATCCCCACTTAACTGCGATTTACTTAACAAATCGCGCAACTATTCAGTGAATGGTACCGGCGCGGGGTGCTACAGATCTCCCATTACCCATTGATAACGCGATTTGAGCCGAGAACACGCTGTTATATAAATAACTTGTCTTTGTTCTAGTTCTCAGTTGTTGTACTTTGTTGCGGAATGTTTGTTTTATTGCCTGTTTAGAGGAATAGTTCGTGTTTTGTTTCGGTAATTGACGCGGTTTAGGATTTCTACTAGCGTATTCTAGCTCTATTTATTAGTTGATTGCGGGAAACAAAGAACAAGTTGTGTTGTGTATGTAGTCTTAACTACTCGTTAGATAAAGATCTTAAAGGCGAATGTGAATCTGAAAATATCCATTTCCTATGTAAAGTCACACACATTAGAAAAAAGCTTAACCACTAATTTCTAATTTGAACCTTTGATGACGTGCCACAGTACCCAATCTAGCTGGAATTAGGTCAGTGACGTGTCCGCGTCATCGAGTGGGCTCTGGCGACACCGTGTAAACTGCGCTGCGCCGCAGCACAAATTTGTCCGGCCCGCCTTTCCCGTGCTCAGTCCCGGGCCGGGCCGGGATCCCGGTGATGAACTGTGTTCACTCCCACCACTACTTGCGGTAATCACTTAGGTAGTGGACGTTAACCTGCGGCCGTAGGTCTTTGTACGTTTTGTGCTACTTTGTACAAATTAATTGAAAGGCCAACGTTATATTGTAAGGAAAGTGAAAATTTTACTCATGTAATATTATGTAGTAAAAAACTATTTAACTGCTTCACGCCTTTATTTTCTGAGACTAATTATGAAGTAATATGACAAGGAACTTCTCAACTTTTGCGCTATGAGCCATTCTCGTACACCACTATGCCAATCATCGAATTTGCGAACAATATTGCTGCGACACCAATTGCCCAGCGTATTTTCAGTGACATTTTACTAGTAAGCCTATAAGCTCTGCGCCGATGCAGCTAATCTCACGTTTCATTCGGCGCCAATCACTTCGCAATGCTACAACAGTGGACTCCGCCAGTACACGGGACTGAGTGTCCCGCCTCTCCCGTGCTCGCCCGGGATCACTCGTGTTTGCCCATCCCTAATTCACTTACTGTTGTTTCATTTACTGCGGTTGATGCTGAGAGCAAATATACAAATTCCCCATTATTTGTAATTGTAATTGTTTTCGAGATCCAGGAGTATCTAATTTGAGTGTTTATTTTATATTGTGAAAAAGGAAAATGTCAATGAACGGTTGTTTCAAATCATTTCGGTAATTTAGCAATGGATAAATTGTTTGCACCATTGAAATGGCATTAATCAGTCAGTATGTTTAGTTCCTTTACAACATGTGTTTGTATTTATTTAACCGTGAATATTCAAATCCAGTTATAATCCCAACGAGCAGTCTTGACAGTCACTGTATGAATGCATAAGTAAAATTTATGGCATTTTTTTACAAAAAATGTGCGTATTAAAGTCACATCAGTCAAATAAACTCGTTGTAGCGTGTTTTACATCGGACGTTTTATGGACTGTTGTAATTTGAGTTTAACTGTCGAGTTCGTCGTCATAAACCCACAATGTGTGCGATTACAGGTAATAAAGCACGCTGTATAATTACGTCAGAAGCGTTACCCCTCTTTACATGATCGTGGTAGTCGGAATGGGGTCATATTGCTTACACGTCGTTTACGAGCAAATTATAACGTGTGATACACGCGGGCGAGGGGCTGATGATATCGTGATGTGCCTGTTTTGTGGTGCCTACACCTACAGCGACTAATGTCATCAAGAAATTGATGGCACACAAAGTGAAAAGAATATATTATTTAGTTGTACTTGAAATAGTGATTTTAGTAAAATTAAGTGGAGAGTCTAACCGTTGTTGTAATGCAAATGATACCACAGCGTAGTGCCCGCCAAACTGAAAGTTTTAACTAGTATTCGCAAAAACAAACACTTGAGAATGCAAAAATAACATATTTATCATCTGGTTTTGTTTGGCAACCTGCGCATTGTTGTGGAGCGCGGCCGAGCACAATAAAGCCATGTATTGTAATGTTAATGCTATGCAAATACGAAGCGCCGACGAAATTATTAAAAAAAATAATACGTCCAAAAATGTTCCCGGCAAAAGTTCGCGCGCAATTTATAACCGCTTTTTTGACGAAAAATTTTTCAACTACCCGCAGAGAGAGTTCATTTCGTCCTGAAACGATGTTATCCGACCTCTTATTGATGGAATTTGATATTGTTTTTTTCTGGAATTTTTGTTTCTGCTCTTTTCTGGATAGCAAGAGTTTGTCGCAGGCATTTTAATGGAGCTTGATGAGATTATTATCTACTTGCGAAAACAAAGTATTTTAGGAGTTTTTATCATACTAACAATTTTGAAAACTTTTTTGGTCTAATATGTTATTTATTGAGGCCACAAAGCAGAAGACAGCTAAAATTGGTTTAGTTCAGCAGATTAAGAGTTTCACCTACAATCTAGTGCAATAAAAACTGCCAAAATAACTCGACAAGGAGCCACAGACAGCAGTATTCGGACGTCCATACTTGACATAAAGATGTTATTTATAAAATGAACACAGGATGGTATATTTCCTCTCGGAACAATATTCGCATTGATGTCTTTGTTCATTCCGCACTTAAGAGTTTATTTATCTCATTGTTTCCAGTTTACGGCTCATGGGTTGTGCTTATTCTTTAATATGTTATTTTCTTTTGATGTTCAAGTTAACAGTAATACTATTTACGATTGGCCTGTTAAATGTTTTGTTTTATATGTGTATAAAAAATTAATAGTGTTCAATGTTATAATATTTTTATAATAACATGTTTTTGTAATATCATGTAATATCATTAATTTTGAAATGAAGTTTTATTGCACAGTGATTTATTAATGTTTCTATTTCATTCAGTCTATTCTATATACCTTGAAATACTTTTAACTTTAATACTATATATAACAATAAAAATGTAGTAAAGTTCTGTAAGGATGCCCACCGACCAACCTCGTTACACTATGACTGGATATACTTACTTATACAATCTAAGTAAACCACCGCAGAAGACCTGAGAATAGAACGTGTAACATGTAGTTTGGTCGCTAACAGGCCATCTGCACGCCGTCGACTATTCCTTACGTAATGCGCAGTCTGCATCAGATTGCCACGTCATGTGCATTTGCTGTACAGGGGTTCCCAAACTGTTTCACCTTGCAGCTTTAGCTTACAAAATAAAACCTACAGAAAAGCAAATTTATTGATAGGAATAGAAGGAAAACATGAAAAAGTTCTATCATACATAGGTTTATTTTTACTTTCAAAATATCAACCATGAGTCAATGAGTCATAAAAAACTGGTTGCAGTCATTTTGCTCTTGCCATTTTTCATCCCAAAGCGTGCAAACTTAAAAGAAAAACAGGCAAGAAATTCCACGCTTTATTTAGGTAGTAATGTAAATACAATCCCAACAGAACATTCTGTAAAAAATAGCTTGATAGAGCTGCTTGTTTATTTCTAAAAAGTAATGAAATCTAGGCAAAGTCGTGACAGGCCTAAAGTTCCTAACAGCGATTCCTTTAACATTTTAGTAAATACTATATGACTTGCCTTAGACTTGTACCCACTAACTTTTATTGAATGTTCAATGGCCAGTCAGACCTTCAAAAAGAATAAAATAGATTCTAGTATACCCTATTTACCCCCTGTCATCGTAATACAGCCCATAGTTTGAGAACCTCTGCACTAATGTATGTTCCTTGAGCGCACGCTGCATACACGAGCGGCAGTCGGTCGCGTGTAGCCAGCCTTACACCAGGTAACAACAAAAACTCGTGTACAATCAGTATACTCGTAAGTCGTATGTTAATTCTTTTGACAAGAGAAGACGCTATCTCATGGGGTATTTTGAGTCAATTTGGGCGAATGAATATTAGATTGATGGTAAATTATGTGCAGCCAGCTCTTTCTATTGTACATTTTTAGGAAAGAACTTTGACTAGGCGCTTGATTATTTTTTTGCTCAGTGAGAAAAGTTAGTTAGTGAGCTAGTTGCGATGGCTTTTATAACATTTAGTTGATGAATGGAAATATTTTTCTGGTTCATGTTGATTCAGCATATCCGTTAAATTAAAAGTAGGAAGGCACAATAAAGAGTCCGATGTACAAATTACTATAATGTTTATTCATATGTATAAGGTATACATTTAGATCGAGGATGATATACAGCCTGGTATGTGGGTAGTATATGAGCTAGCGAAAATACTACAGATATATAGATATTCCGTAAATATGCCTTCCGCGGTATTGCACGCATTCCCACGCCAATAGCTCGACGTGTGATTGGATAAAATAAAATAATATTTTAAACATATTTTTCTAACAAAAGATTTTTTAATAGAGAAGTTATATACGTAATATTATATTCTCTTCACGTTTGATAGTCCAATCACACAGCAAGCGTACATAAAAAGCTCGTTTCATGGCCACATAACCTCAACACGACCCTTACAATAGAACAAGTCACATCTTAACCGACGATAACACTACTCTCTGGGAACTTTATACTTATTGCTGCAACAAATCGTATTATAGGATTATATCAAATTTACAAGGAGACTTTTGTTTGTATTGTGATATGTCAGATGGCTACAGTCGTAGTAAATGTGCTACGAGTCGGACTACGATATTCGTAGCGCGCTACGAAAGCGTAGCGTAGTCGGTGTTACCTGATATCGTTGCATCGGAACGGTCGATTAAATGGTTTTGCTGCGGCCAAACTGCAACTTTTTTTGAGTTTTGCGGGAAAATGCTTGTTGATTTTCTAAAGCTTGTGTTGACTGAATATTTTGTAAGCACAGTTTAAAAATCGAAATTGCAAGTTTTTGCTTCTGACGTATCACAATACGAAGAGATCTACGTTCAGTAAAACTTCGTATAAAATGCGCATTATGAACTAGTAACTATAAATTGTTTAAAAATTAATCGTTGTTTAATAAAAATTATCCAAAATTTTTACAGCTTTACATTTACGCTAAACGTAAACACTTATTTTACATTTAAAATTACACTTTCGGATGATGACTAGATTAGATTTCGTTTTAAATAAATTAAGTGATAATTTAAACATTCAGTCTTATATGCGTAGATAAATAATAGTTAGGGGTAACAAAAGTGTATAACTTGAGCACTGTCGTAAAGTATTACTAAAGTAGGTAACAAATGGCTAAGTAACATTATCAAAACAGTTCGCTATATCGTGGAGACTAGAAACAGTATGACTAAAGCCTTGGACACAGCATGCCTCAATTTTCATTTTCCTAAAAAAGTAAAAATACAAAAGCTGAGACATGTTCTGAAGTCAAGACTTAAATAAACAATATAAAGGGGTTCCAAATGTTCGTGGTCTTATGGTATGTTAGTGTAGTTGGCCAGGTCCTTGCCGTTCTTGTACATGGAGGTGATGATAGGGTCCAGGTTGTGGTATTCTTTGCCGGAGCGCGGTCGCAGAGTGTTGGTGGGCTGACGGCTTAGTCTAGAACAAAAGTTAAGTGTGATATTTTTTTTTATTGGAATTGATCAGTTTTTGCTTTACGTGATTAAAGTAGTAAAACGTGTTCGTTATAAAATATGTTTTATCCTCTATCAGCCAAGCGTACTCACACTCTATAAATTACTGTTCTTGATGAAAAGAAAAATATTGAAAAATGTTGATGGCGAGGTACCCAAGATCAAGATAAATTTAAAAAAATACAGAACTTATTGGATGCAAAAAGCAAAGTGAAAATAAGTAATTAATTTTGTTCTTTGTTTGATTTTCTTTATTGAGAAATAAAAACTGTAAACAAAAGGCTTTTGTAATGGAAAAAGATACGTTAGCAATACTTACCTCATTCCGGTGTTAGTGTCTGAGGAGGAGTGCGATGACGTCATAGAGAGCGTTTCGATGTAGTCCGACATATCCGATGTACCGCTCGACGTGCTGTGCGTGTCCATTACACCTGCAACCAGTGCGCACGTCAGGATATCGAACAACGCTCCGTCAAACACTTCAATAGATACCGTACACTTGTTTTAGTTACAGTTTTAACACTCAAAACTCTGAACGTACCTTTAAATTGCTTGGGAGGCAGAACTGGTACTTCAGCCTCAGCAGACGAAGACTTCGCCGGCACTGCAGTTTTGTGCAACTGCATCGACATATCTCTTAATGGATCTGAAGACTTTGACTTCCTCGGCAACGAGGAGTGCACACAGCCAGACAGATTTCCTCTCATCCTTTTGTGAACCATGTAGTGGTACCGAGAATGACCTGATGTTAAAGGCATTTCAAACTCGTTAAAGTCCGGACCGCCATGCTTCATAGAACAACTTGACACTCCAGAATCATTTGAACTAGAGGAGTCTCTGTTACCACCAGACTTGCAAGGAACGCTTGACGACCTTTTGATTTGTGCATTATCCATCAGCTTGTTTCTCAAATGTAGTATTTCTTTGGAGCAACTCTCTTCTGATGTCTTATTCTCAGATCCTGAAGATTTGCAGCAATCGTAGCATTCTGCTTCGTTTTCACACGGTGATGAAGTTCTTCTATTCTCAATGGCTAGATTCCTTAAAGTCTCTAGTGAAGAAGACGTTGCATGGCTTCCTATGCTGCTGTCAAATTCTTTCAAGTCTTCAAGTAGCCTTGCTGAGTCCACGGAACTCGATCGTTTTTGCATAGCTTCTTTGTTATTGTTGGCTGCTCCAAAGACTGATATTCTGTTTTCATTCCCAGTTAGCGTGGGTATACTGAGTGATTTCTCTATCTCTATTCTATGTTTATGCATAGGGTGTTTCAAGCTCTGTGACCAATTTGGATTTGGTGACATTGGCGTGTATCCTGGGTTAGGTCCTAACGTTTTACTGCAGAACTCATGCTTTGGTTCATTCGTGGGTTCCATTAGTAAGTACTCGTCATTTCTATTCTTCTTTGTGTCTTGTTTGTTCAAAGCAATTTGCGAGTGTCCACATTTTGTGCAAAGTTTAGGTTTCTTTGGGAGCGAGTTTACAGCTAAGTCAATGTTGGCGCTGAGGGCGTCTAACTCATTCTGCGTAACTCCTGCTCTTTTCAATAAATCTTTAGCGTTTTCATAGTATTCTAAGGATAAAGCAAACTCTAAATTTTCGTAGTTCGCATAGGGTCCTTCGAATTTTTCCTCCTCTTTAGGTTCTATGTTTTGATAGTTAGTAAATTGTGTTTCAATGGGATATTCATTTGTATTGTTTTTGTCGGCACTCATTGCACTTTGTCTATTGGTTTTTCTTGTAACGTCTATGGTAGCATACAGAGCCATTTCTTCGGATTTTTGATGCGTGAGAACTTCTGTACTAATCTGTTCGCCAGTTGTCCTTTTACAATACGGAAGACTGATTAGATTATTTGCCCAATTTGTAACCTTTTGGCAAGGACATTCTACAGGTTGTATATTTTCTTCACATTCTACAATGACTGGTTTCTTTTTTGACGCAAATTTTAATATGCAGCCACAATTTTTCTTTAGAACTAAGGAACCAGGGGCTGAACTGTTGGTAACTTTAAAAAGATCATCTGCTAGTGCTTGTTTTATCCTCTTTGGTGTGTCGTAATGTTCAGCAGGATCAATCTATAATAAAAGTTTATATTTAATTAGACATATTAAAAAAAGTTATTTAGTGTGATTAATAATAAAGTTAGCTAATCCACATGAGTATTTTTATACTGACTTCTAATTTAAATAAAATTAAAAGATAGCTTTTTAAGATACTTACCTCAGTGTGTGTAGTTTTAGGAACATCATAATTTTCATAGGGTCCTACTTTAGGATTATTAGTTGTATGATTATCATTCAGACTGCATGAGCAAGCTTGAACTGGTAGCGGTGCTGGTGGCTTCTTCTGATCTAAGCGCGATGGCTTAGGTGGTCTCTCGGGTGGTTTGTCTTGACACTGACATGCTTCTAAACTCTTCTTGATAGCTCTTGGCGTTAAATACTCTGTGCTGTTTGAAGAATTATCAGAACTACTCTCAGGAACAGCCTCCATCGTCCACGCAGGGTTAAATGTAGCCCCAGGTGTGAGTGCCACTGTTGATGAGCGTGATATGGCACCGAGTTTGGTGAGGCAATTATTACAACGTTCTAAAGTAACGTGATCAGCTCCTGTCCAAGGCGGTCTGGCAACAACTTCTGCATCAAAATCATAAAGTCGCCTTTCGTCTGAAGGCCAGCAGGGTGAGACGCCACCACAATCTTCTCCAAAGAAGTTCTCTTCATACAGAGCACTGGCTGTGTCTGGTAGTGATTGTTCTGTGGAGTTGAAGTCTGATAGTCGAGTGCTGGGTCGTGTTTTAGTCCCTGGAAACAAATTAAATTATTTAAACCTCAAAAGTTTCTGGCAATCATAGCTTCTTAACTATCGTGAAGTTAGCAGTTATATTAAGATAGTACCTGTATTCTTTCTAGAAGCGGCTGGTGTTCGTTGCAGCGTGCTCTGAGCAGCCATGTCAAAGGCATCAGTAATGTCCTGCGCCTGGTCGGTGATCAGCATGTGCAGACCTTCTCCCTTCCCGCAGTGGGAGCCGCCTTCAAAGCAGAACCGCCCCTCCACCACTCCGTAGCGCCTGCATGAATAAATAACACTTTAATGAAAGCAAATTACATGCTCTACTCAAGATACAAACTTAAAACTACTGAGAACTTCCTTAAAAGCTAACGAGTAGCTAGTTAATAACTACAGTAAGAAACTTTGGCACCGAGTCAAGCCAATCTTACAAATAGTTCTTTAACCTTTATGACTTCGTAGAACACGTTTCATTTATTTACAACATTGCTGCTTTTAGTCGAGAATATTTGTCGACTCGAAGTCCTGTTTATCGGCTGCAATGTTACGAAGCGGAGTAGCGATTAACTATATAATACGATTCCCAACTTTCGACATTTAGCTCATGAAAATTAAATTAGCCGTCCGTGATCTACAAGCTTATAAAGGGTCACCACACATTTTACAAAATTCAGAAAATATTATCTACTTTCAGCAACTTTAGTACGAATTTTCGAGAGCTTTATGGCATAACTGCTCTGCGGTCTCTGTCTTGCTCATGGGAAATGATATAGATGTCTCGCTTTCACTTGGACAAAGTGCAGATTTAGTCGCGGGTGCAGTGTGTCGCAAAGTGCAGTTAAGCAACTCATGTGCAGTTGTGGACTAACATACTGTCTTTGCTCGGGAACCAATGGACATTTAGATTATGAATTGGTTTTCATACATTTGCAAGATTATTGTTTTACTATGTATGGATATAAATGTTGTTTTTCATTTGTATATTAACTTGACTGTGAATGTAAATTATTACAACAATTTATAATTTAAATCTTTACCGACGAAGCGAATATTTTCGTTACAAAAATAAACCCCTTCTGAATCTCTCAAAATATTTTTAACGATTAAGCTTAAAATATCATTCCCCTCCGTAAGCGTTCTTGATACATCATTTCCTTCTAAAAATGTTTCTCGACGAGCGAATTTCCGCACGTTGTCGTCGGTAGCCCTAGTTCGCGCATCACTCCACAAGATGGCGGCCGGACGCGGCGGCCATTAGCGTTTGTTGGCGTCCGCGCGCCGCCCGAGCGCATAAAGTCGTCACGAGTATTTATCCGTTGTCTATCGTCCTAGGTGAGCAGTGTAGAAAATTAGCGACTTATGTAGGCAACAAGCAAAGCATACTTTTGGTCCTGCCAGGCACCAATGTTACGAAGAAAATATATTTTAGTTGTTTTTTTTTTATATAATTTTATCCCATGGTTTTAACTCCATTTCATCATGTACCTAGGCTTGGCCTTGGCTATCCCATTCTCCTGGGACGCCAAGCAGACGCAACATAAAACCTCCTTTACTGTCACGATTATATCTTCCGATGTTGTTTTACTGTTCACTTTATTACTTTATTTTATTCGGGTTAACTGTCAATTTATGGGACTTCACATGGCTCTATTGTTTTCGTATTCTACTCATATTGAGTTTAAAGACCGCATTAAACTAGGATCCATGAATTCGCTAAACTTTGAGAAATTCATTTCACGTGTCATAAGTTTTCATATCTGGGTCAAAGTGTTCGAGGAGACCGTTAAACAAGACTATTCATATAACTCCAAGTATGACTAGACTAACGTAGTTGACGAGCACTTCCTGTTTTATTAGTTTCTCTGATTGTTTTTTTGATTGCTCACCGCATGGTCTGCTCTAAACCAGACCGAGACGCAATTAAATCTACATGGAGGACATTAACGACCTAAGAGACTTACCTCAAATGTGCCAGTTCCCACAATCCTAGTAAACGAGGTGGCACTCCACTTGTCAGTGCAAACTTTCTTCCTTGAAGGTGCATCCTAGCCGGACCAGCTGGCAGCTTCTTGGAGCCTCCGCTACCAATCATCACCAGGAACTCCTTTGAGGTGCCGAGCTGTCCCCCCACTTTCACCTGCCAGGCTATTAGCCTTTCTCTAGTCTCGAAGGCTAACACCACTGTCACATCTTGGCAGATGATAGCAATAGTATTGGACTCTTTGTCCAGAGTAAAACCAGACTCAAAGCCTAAGAAGTGTTGCAGGGAGAGTGATGCCTTCGTTTGGCCTTTTTTATAGCGATCCTTCGGGTCTCTGTACAGTTGTAGATGAAGGCAATCTGAAACAAAAGGGATGAGGTTAAGTACGGGAAGACTACACGTATAGATTCTGTTAAACATATCACGGATCATGTTTCACTTGGGGAAGTTCATTCTACTAAGACGTTAAGTATTATTGAAAAATGCATTTCAATCGTCATTAGTCGTTCTGCACGATACCAACCTTATCAACAAACAGCAAAGTTAATTTACGCCTTTTGTCGCTTTCCTTATGGCTAGGTAGTAAGTGAAGCTTCATACGTGATAGTTTTGGTGAGTACGAAACACCGCCCCGGGCAAGAAGTGCAGCCGGGCGCGACGCAGTCACACGCTTGCCTCATAATTGCGTTACTGGGTTTACTGGGTAATTTTGTATTTTTGAAAATCTCCTCCATATTTGCAGAGAACATTTTTAAAATGTTTATAATAAAATTAACATCGTCAATATAAAGTTGCACATTTTTATGCAATATAAGAAACGTTTAAAATCTTTATTTTTTGGAATGCTTTAATTCTCAATTGGGTCAAACAAACACTTTTATTGGTTCTAATAAAGTTTATTAGAACATAACCATCACGGCAACGAACTTCTAAGGTCATGCCGCCTATCTGGAGTTAAAGACCCCTATTAATATAAGGGTGGTTGTCGATCGCACTACATTTAGTTCCGAGTCGGAACAATTAGCTGGAGTTTGTGCAAATAGCTGCGCTCATTGATGGTTTCTTACTCGAACTTGCGTAGTTAAGTAATCGTTTGAAAGATGTAGAAACATCATTAAGGTCTGGTTCTAAACGCTCTCGTGTAACGTCCCTCGAGCTTATCGCCTATCACTTTTTATGAAATATTATGTGGTCCAAAAGTCCCGGAGCTCGTAAACTACCAAACTACAAGGTACACATTTTATCAGTCCTCGGTGTCAGTAAATCTGACTATCGACATGTTGTTTAGAGGCCTTCAGGACCATTATTTATGTCAGTTTTTGCAAAAACACAGGTTTACTTTTACGTTAGATTTGTGACGTATGATAAATTGTTCAGAAATTCTGACTATATTTTATCACTTTAGATAACTTTATATTCCCTAAAGTGATAGGTAGAGGTGTCGCATTTTTTCACCCCTATTTATAAAGCTAGCGAATTGATTGCCTTTAAAAGAGCATAAATCACGAGGCCTCAAACATATGAGAATAACATAATGTTTTAAATCAGGACTCTTTAGATCAGTCACAAGAAGTTAACAAATAGATTTTTTTTTCTATAGGATATTTTTGCAGTATTCACAGATATAATTTACGCAAATCAGTTCATCAGAACGATTTGTGTAATGAAATCCCCATTCGATATTTAAAGTGCTTTTTGTGATTGTTCCAAACAAATTCAGTTGTCCAACTGTTATTAAAAATGACACTTTTTGAGTATAAAAATAGCGGAAACCATAACGTTTTTATTGTGGAGATATAAACCGATGTTACGGTCAGCAATAAAAACTCCGCTGAATTACTTTGGAATGCAAAATGACTTAGCGTGATGAATAGTGATGATATACTTTTTTTTTGCTTTTTTATAAATACTATTTTCCTAAAAATATCTCCTTTTAATTTCTTTGTAACGTCACATTACTTTTTTACGACTAAGCAATACATTACAAGAATGTAGATATAGGTAGATCAAGAAATTACTTCAAATACATGTAATATCAACAAAATATATACATTCAATTTGACCAATGAATAAATACAAAGCAAACATAACTTATTACAAAATATTTATTATTGTAACTACAGTTGTAGAAAAAGATTGATCACTAATGAGTAAAAGCGAATGCCTCATACTTCAACTTGTAGATAATACATTACATTACGAAAACCGATGAATCTATCGCAGCCATTTGATATACGATCAAGCACTAATGTTATCTAGTTGTAATATCTCAAAAGTATCAAGTTCTTACGTCATCACGTAAGTAAGTATGTCATATGTTTTGTGTTCTGATATATTACTTTGATTTGTCACGCTTATGAATTATGTTTCGTTTGTATTTATATTATCACCAATTTTATAAGTATTCACAGTTTTCTCGAAAGTCGCTTGTCTAAATTATCGCAGAAGTCTTAAATTAAGTAAACTAATTAATTGTTCATGATATTTCCTGCTACGAACCAAATAATTTCCACATGGAGAGACCGGATCAACTAATTAAGTTTCTTCACTAACTAAAGTAAATAAGACGAAAGTTAAGTATTTACAAGGAAAGACTACTACACAAATAGATTTTCGAAATTCATGTCATCAGTATAACGAGCATCAGTAAAATCTGAGCTGTATGTTTAATTTGAATAATTTCTACTGCGATGTAAATAAACAATTTAAATGATATGTCTTTGACATTAACAAACTTCGAGGTACTGTAACACGAGACGTTTCAGATGAATATTAAAATATACTTTATAGGATGACATACTTTTTGGATCCGCTCTAATAACGGCGGATATTAAATGTTGCTAGAACAT
This sequence comes from Heliothis virescens, assembly GCA_002382865.2. Classification (NCBI taxonomy): domain Eukaryota; kingdom Metazoa; phylum Arthropoda; class Insecta; order Lepidoptera; family Noctuidae; genus Heliothis; species Heliothis virescens. The sequence goes on from NWSH02000556.1 coordinate 238,865, forward strand.
TCTGTTGCGATGATAAATATAGGTAACTTGTGTAAACTTATGGGTGAATAGATGGTGCCTTTTATAGCGCTTCTAGAGTATACACTAGTATTGAAATGTAACCTGAATTACCTACTTATTGATGGCGTTAATTCCAAGTTTCTAGATTACATACTTACATACACTTTAATTTGTATTGGTTTTCGTAAATCTTATCGGAAAGTTTGAAGTCGTAAATCGAAAATGTTTTAGCAAAGGCAAGTTTCTTTGATAAACTGGTGATACACTGGAAAACTACAAAAATCACTTAAATAACGTTATTTGTATTTGACAGAAAACTACTGAATAAACTATTTATTTTAATCACAGCTCCCACAAGACACAAACGACAACGTCACCAGCTAAGGCCCGGTTATCAATTGAAGTAACTTTAGGTAATTTAATAAAATTCCCATCTGTAAATTCCACAATGATCAAATTACTTATTACCTATTTAGGTGTATGTGTCAACGTATTGTCAAAAATATTTATCTGATTTTACTAATAATCGAGTACCATCAAGATTGACTCGTCCAACACGACTTCTGTGTGCACAATTCCTTGCAGCTTCAGAGTGCATTTGAAGTGAGGAAGGCGTCGATAGCCCGCAGATGGTAATTAATGGAACTTGTTCCGCGCCTCAACTTCAGCTCAAATACTTTCAATTGGTTTACTCGTACTTTTTGCGAGAAATTTTCATTTTAATTACATGCCTCAGATTTTAATTAGACTCGCTGTTAGTAGTGTTGAAAATATAGTTAGCATGAAGATAATCGTGGGGTTGGTGTAATTACATACAAACGGAATACGATTAACTTTTTTTGTTCCAAGTTTGTTGACAATATTTACCCCAGTAAGTGGTTTTTGGCATAAACAGACTCTTCTTTACAGTTATAATTGTTTATACATGTACATATTAATCAGCAATTAGTTGCAGATGTTGTTACCAAAAGTATAAATATACACTCAAGCCTTAACTACACTTATTCACGGATTAGAATTTACACAAAGAGCTGTTGTAACAGTTTGTATATTATTCAATTTAAACCAAAATATTGGCCATATATGTAATTCCCAAATGTGTTTGTCATACAACATTACCAAACGTAACTTAATTTCTAACGCAAACACTTAAATCATTGCTCGTACAATCCCATACAAATGTGTACAAAACATTACTAAACATTGACGTTCAACACTGTGTAATTAAAAGCAAATTGATGTGTGTTTGTGTGGGTGAGCTGTATTTGTGTGGGTGTGTATTCGTGACACGTCCCCGCTAATCTATTTACCGATTCAGCCAAATAATTAGGAAATCCTTCGTGTTCCAAGTGTAGTGAGTTGGGAGCTTACCTTTGTGTAAAGTGAGAGATTGGTATGTGTAGGTGTTGTTGTGATATAAATAGTCATCGACAGAAAGGAATAAAGAAGTTCTAAATATCATTCAGTCATATATTTCCAAGGCAGTTGTCAACTTATCACAAAAAACTTGTATCAAGTTCAAAAGATTTCTCGGAACAAACAGCTACAATCATCTGCAGGGACATGAAGGCCGTTATCACATCGAGTGGAGAACAAAGCGGGCGCAATGACGCGGCAAATTGAACAGTGACGTCACACGTGCGTTAATTGTGCGATTTATTGCAGTATCGGTATCGTCCGAGTGGCCTGTTATTGTCGACTGAAATCGACCAGTTGACGGGACAGGCTTTATTATGGTCGCCGATAACAAGTGACATTCACTCTCTGAAGATTCCAAAGGATCACGTTTTTATCGTAAACTAAAGGCGATGAATACAGCTTAAGTAATTAGTTTGCACAAGTTCAGCACAAGGCTAATCAACCCCTATTCGCAGTGTTAATTAGAACAAACAATTACTAAGTTAAACAAAATAGCGGAACTGTATCAATGTAAAGTCTATCTTGCGCTGAAACACCGAAGTAATCCATTGACGAATTCCAAACTTGTTTCCATTACGGAACACCCTCGCTTTTTCCTCGGAGACCGGCGGTACCCGGTGAGTCGGCTTTGTCAAACTTTGAGAATACATTAGCTTTGCCGAGCGACAGCCCTGATAAATTCGACTCGACGTCCTTACACTCCCGACCGCGGGGATCCCCGCTACTATCTCAAAACAACCCATCCATTGCCGCTTTAAACCGCTGATCTTCTGAACTCTGTTTACAAAACCAGCTATGTATAACAAATTAGGTTTTTATTCGTAACCCTTTCAAACGGAAATTGGTGAGTGTAATTCGAGTTTTCGTTGCTTTGACACCGAACTCCGAAAGGGACTGTCTCCCTGTAATTGTGGATCGGGAGTTAAATTAAATCGCTCAAAGAAACGGTCTAGTTGGCAGGTACGAGGACGGTCGACACGGGGCTCCATGAAAAATTCACTAGTTTGTAAGTTTATTTTTTCATGTTGTTTTTAGAAATCGATAGCTGTTGCTGACGGGGTTACCATTCAGTATGTACTAAATATTTTCATTTTATTTGCGTGGGGTAAAGTTAATAATGTCTTTCATGAAAAATATTTTCTTGGCATTCTACACAATAAAATTCAGGATTGCGCTATATAGAAATTATGTAGACGCGATTTTCTATCTAATCAATAAGATAGAGTAATAATATTTTCTACGATTTTCTCATTAGTTTTTGTAAACAGTAGCAGGTTATTCTATCGCGCGTCAAGTCGCAATGTCGCGTAGTCGTGCGTCCGTGCGACGCGACATAACTAATTGGTATTCCGGTTGTTTTCATTAGTTACCGCGACGGACACGGCCACCGGTTTTATGAACAATATGAATTTATAATATTTGCTTGTTAAAACGATTCACCTGTAATTTTTCTATGAAATAGTTTCATTTGGTTCAATTTTATAAAAATACTGGCTATAGTCGTTTCTGTATGTAAATCGCACAGTTTTTGAAAATTATACTTACTAAGTTTCTCGGGGATAATATAAGCAATCTAAAAAGTTTGGGTAAGTAAGGATCAATGAGTTTATGAACTGTCACTAAAATTAACATTTCGTCTAGTTTTAACAAACTCGAAAATAAATAAAATTTAATATCTAAAATCTCTTAAATTAAAACCCGTAAAATAATACCAAATCCCTTAATTATTACTGAAAACAAGCCATCAGTTCATTTACAGCCAGCAATTATGATAAAAGCAAACGCTAAGCAAATCGGCAAACACGCGCGATGTCGGCGCGGCGCGGTATAGCACGAAGCGGTACAACACGGCACTGTTTGCCGCGTCGTACGTCAAACAGATCGCACTGCGATTAGCAATACGTATTGTTTTGCTGTTCACCTACACATTATTAATTGCGTTGTTTTAATTTAGTGTGTGTAATCGTGTTTGGGCAGCGAGATACAAATGCACTCTAATATGCCTCATACAAACATAATAGCATATTCGATGACCGAAACTAAATAAAATGTCAAAGGTCAACTCTCTAACAGAAAGGTCAACTATTTTATCACACGATCTTGTTACTGAGACTGTTAAAGAAAAACTAGTTTGCATAAAATGAAACACCTGAACAACCCTTCTCTCTGAGGCAAAATACCGTAATTTATCTCCCGGAAAAAAACGTCAAAATCACCTCACAATGGACCCATTTTGTCGCCAACGCAACATTATCTAACGCTAGCATTGTCGCTATTTGTCACAAAGTGAAGCGACACATTAAAGGTGCTTTCACACCCTTTTCGCGGGTAATATCTTGTGACAAAAATGATGTATATTCTTTAAAGCGAGCCATCGATCAATCGGCGCCGGTAATGAACAAATACAACGAGGCGATCAATCAATCAGCGCCAACAATGCGACCAATCGCGTGTCTAGTCTGTATAATGTGCTGGGAATAGCGCAGAGATGCCGCTTCAACCCGTTGTCCAGATTTAACGTTAAACTTCTTTTTTAGAGGTGAAAGGATGAGGTGTTTTCTTGAACTTAAAACTTTTAAAGTTGACGTTCATAGCAAATTAGTTAGCAGTTTTCGTTCAAGTTTTTTTTACTCAGCAAGTTGTTTTTTTGCGTGCAGCCATCAATCACACTTAACAGGGTCCGTCCTTAAAACGAGCAAATTGATGGCTTATTTTGACCAAAACCCACGCAGTCCAGGAGGAACATACACAAATGTTTTATGGCTTACTTATTCAAATTCGATTTGCAAGCGTGTGTAGCGTCGTGCTGTTAAACTGTATGATATAGTTGTAAGATGGGCGCGCTGGGCGAGCGCCAAGCTCTGATAAACAACATCCTAACACACGGAGCGACCAATAAATACATTGTGTTGCTACGTTTTACCTTCACAGAGGAATTTTGACGATACAGTTTATCTGTGAATGGATTTGAGATTGACTCTGCTACTGTAACTAGTTGGGAATTGCTGTTTTATGAGTTTCAATGAACTGACTTTCGTGAGATCTGTGTCTCTAATGCGAGACTTTGTTTTGGTAGGGTTATACATGTTGTGGACCAAATGATAAAATTTGCATTATACATAATGCCCGGTCATTATGAAAAATGCCCAATCTGAGAGAGCAATTTAATAATAATCATTCAAATAATCTAATTGACCGGGCAATCTACATATTGTACATCGCCCTTTGGGCAGAGTAATACAAACAAAGGAGAATGAGCGTTTTGGTCTACCTCTCCTCTAGCATTAAGTGATACATCAATAGAAAGCTTTTTTTATGTAGAGTATTTTCTTGTATTACGGCTATTGTCATTTGTTAGTATTTAGGGAGTTAGAGCGTGTTTAGTGAAATAACAAATACGTCTTAAATCTGCTCTAAGTTATGAAGTACTGCCAATCGATAGGAGGTATGTTAGTATGAAATATTGCATTTGAAAAGTCCTTTCGAATGATATATGACTCATTTCTATACAAGTGATTTATTAAATGAAAACATCTATCGATACTAAAATTATAAATAAACTCTAGCTTCGAAAGTACTCACAATTCGTCGAAGATTTGTTAGCACGAAATATTACTTTTAAAAAGACCTTTTGATTGGTACATGACTCGTTACTAGAGGGGAGATATCGTTCCTTAAATCCATGTAAAGTGTCGACAACACGCCTTAGTTAAGATATATCTTCTAAAATACACAGAATTAGTAAGGGGCGTGTTAAGACGAAATGTAGCGCTTAAAAAGACCGTTTGATTGGTATATGACTCGTTACTAGAGGTGGGGTACATTGACTGTAAAACACGTTTCGATAATATGCTTTAACGGTGCTCTAATATCTAAAGTACTAACAATTGGTGAATAGTATGTTCGTACGAAATGTTGCGCTTAAAAAAACTTCTCGAATGATATATGACTCGTTACTAGAGGGGCAATAGCATTCCTTAAATCCATATAAAGTTTCGACAACACGCCTTGGTTAAACTATATCTTCTAAAATACTAAGAATTGGTAATCAGTTAGTTAAGACGGCATGGAGCGCTTTAAGAGACCTTTTGATTGGTATATGACACGTTACTAGAGGGGAGATACTATTACTATTCCTTAAATCCATAAAAGTTGTCGACAACTCGCTTTAGTTAAGCCATATCTGCTAAAATACTAACAATTGGTGAGAAGTATATTGATATGAAATGTTGTATATAGAAAGGCCGTTTGAATAATATATGGCACGTTATTAGAGGTGAGATACAATTCTTTAAATCCATATAAGGTGTCGACAACACGCCTTAGTTAAGCTATATCTTCTTAAATACACAGAATTGTTAAGGGGTGTGTTAAGACGAAATGTAGCGTTTTAAGAGACCTTCCGATTGGTATATAACTCATTACTAGAGGTCAGATACCATTCCTTAAATCCATATAAGATGTCGACAATTCGTCTTAGTTAAGCTACATCTTCTTAAATACTAAGAATTGGCAAATAGTGTGTTAGACGAAAATGTAGCGTTTAAAAATACTTTTGATTGGTGCATGACTCGTTACTAGAGGGGAGATATCGTTCCTTAAATCCATGTTAAGTGTCGTCAACACGCCTTACTTAAGCCATATCTCCTAAAATACTAAGAATTGGTAACGGATGTGTTAAGACGAAATGTAGCGCTTAAAAAGACCGTTTGATTGGTATATGACTCGTTACTAGAGGTGGGATACATTGACTGTAAAACACGTTTCGATAATATGCTTTAACGGTGCTCTAATATCTAAAGTACTAACAATTGGTGAATAGTATGTTAGTACGAAATGTTGCGCTTAAAAAGACCTTTCGAATGATATATGACTCGTTACTAGAGGGGCAGTAGACCAACGTCCAAACATTTCGCCCATTCTCCGTAATTTTTATTTTTATTGTTACTTAAAATAAACCAAATGTTCAACAATTTGTAAATTTTGTAAAGCTTGGAACGTCATTGTTTTGTCATTGCGGAAGTTTCAGTTTTTTGCAGCAAGCATGATTTCTGTCACGGCTCCGGCGCTGCGGGGCTCCGGCGGTCCCACGCGAGTTTATCGTCGCAGATAGGTTTAACGCTCACCACCGCAGCTTCGGCTTGCTGGCCGGCGGTGCCGGCCAGCCTCAGCCCGGTGGCGAGTGTTACAACCACCTGCTCCTCAACTCGCGGCCCGCCTCGCCTCTCCGCGCCTACGCGATTTTGAATTACACTCTAGGGGTAGGGCAGACAAGACTGCGTGCAGTCGGATTTACAGCAATTCGTTTCTGTCATTAAAACCTAACTTTCAGCTAATGTTCTAGGATATATATTTTTTGGACAATGAGTTACGAAATTAAAACCTATCCGTGTTCGTCCGTATTCGCTTACAATGCAAAACTAAACACAAACAATAGCGCCCGCCGCACGAGCCGCATGCTGAATAGCGGTCTCTGATTGGTCAAACCGTGTCACGCGTTCTTCCCTCCCTGCACCGCGTCAAATTTGGCTTTATTATCAAACTGCCCAAATGTCATGTAGCAATATAATAATGACCGTGCAATGTGATAAATAATGAAGTTTAGATAGTAATTAATCACTTAGCCCAATAGAGCTAGACATTATTCATAATGCTCGCACATTATGAATAATGCCCACATTAATCACCTAGTCCATAACATACACATCACGCAATATGCTAAAATATACACTTCTGCATTTTTAAGATTCACGGATATCTTTACCAAAACGTTGGCCAAAATTTGATTATTATTACCACCTCCAGCACGCAAATATCATAATATCTATCGTGTAACCTCCCCCGACCTCCGCTCCCATAAGCGATCCGAGCGATCGGAGCGATCCCGTAATCGGATCCGCGCAGCTCCGATATTATTTGGCTAAGATAAACTACGCGATATGCCTCTAATCCTATTACAATAATGACTCTCGCCCCGTTTGTTGTCTCCTCTTTGATTAGAGACGATTCACGATCTTTTACACAGTTATTGTAATACATATTTTAGAACATCGTGAGAACTCGCTGTAGTTGTGTTTTTGACGAGTTGATTAGAAAAAAAATGGGTAAAAGCATAATTTAGTGATATGTGATAAAATTATACAGTTTTACTTAAAAGACACCCTTTTCCTCGGTTTCAAATGAAGACTTTAAAAAGGTCTCTAATTGTCAAACACTGCTCACGAACTAGCTCCAAAAATAGGGCTTAAAACTTCTAAAATTACCTGTTTTTTTCCGGCGCAGTGCCAAGATCCGTTTCGAATAAAGGAAGCGAACGTGCACTCATTAGCAGACCTCTGACTGCTGCGCCGCGGCGCGGTACAACTGTGGTATTACACGAACTAGACGAGTGCCGCTGTGACTACCCCGGGGGAAATCATGTTTTTACCCTAATGTTTATTAGTGTGGTAGTGTTCTTGCGGTTCTTGTGGTTGCCTATCTAGATATTTCTGAGTGTACGGAGAAATTGTCGTACCTGGTGTACGTAGTGATATTTTTGAACTCACTAAGGCTTGTCTTTTTGAATATTTTATATCCAATCATAGAAACAGGTTAACGCTTTAAGATGAAATTGTAAGTTCTGAATAGGCGGCACTTGGACTGACTAGAAGTAGGCATAATAATCGCTTTAAGCGATCGTTTAAAACTGTTGTTATAAGTAATCAACAAAACAGTGTGAAATCGAATCTTACTCTAGTACAAATGTAACGTAAAAGTAATTACAGATCACAAATACATTTGATTCAGTGTAGTCATCTGGCAGTTATACTCGGGCCATTAACTAAAGCAGCGTATCGACACACGATGACGTACACAACCGGGGCCGATAACGATTTCCTCTCTTTGTCAGATAATGAAGTTAGTTCCGCGACGGATCACCAGGATTAGTTATAGTTGGGGTCTTTTAATGTGACCCTTTGTGCCTTTGATGTAGGGCGAATACTTCTCTAATGTCAATTAATATTAGTAGTAACGTTCAGCTTGTTGGACAGTTTAGCTTTGATCCTAGTTTGTTGAAATGTTAATGTGCTTTTATTTCAGTGTTAGCGGTCATGAATGGTTTTGTTACTATTTATATATTCCAATAGGAGCCCAAATACATCAATAAACTAAAAGCAGCATAATCGAAAGAAACTTTTTGCCTCAAAATGCATTTGCATTGGAACTCAATTTCCCTGGCGCGTGATCCTCACACGGTGCTCAAAGGCGCCAAATGTCAGTTGATCGCAATCCGTGCACAATTAATAGTATGGTAATGCTCGTAATACGTGTCGATCGATTACACTAGCGGACATAATCCTGTGTGCACCGGTAAACGGTCGATTGTCGGCGACAGACCTGTGACAGCTCGTTAACACGTAATTGCGAGACAATAATCGACAGAACTAATATGTGGAATTAGCTCGGCTCTACCTGATTGTGCACTGCATTGTATAGATTACACGTGTACGTGGACTTGATTGAGCAACTGTAACATTTAGTGACGTGTTGACGCTAATGACTGTATTACATTCTGTTAACTGTTGTTAGACAGCCGTTACATAGTGTCTTAATCGTACGTTAATTTCAATCAAATATCATGTAATTATTTCTACAATTTAAATGAGTAGCTTTTAAATAATTTTGAGAAGCAGTAATTACATTTCCATGCATATTTCACAAAGAAATGAAATAAATTATTCATCTTCTTGAGATAACAAATCCAGCAATCCGATTATAAAAATAAGATCAAAAGAAAATTAATGTCTTACAAAATATCGCGCGTAATTCACCTGAAAAGCGACGAGCCATAAAAGAGTAGCACAACACGAAAATTAATGAAATAAGAGCTACGGAGAAAAATGTAAATTTGCTTTAACGAAGCGACATTTATTTTTATTTGGTCTGTACCCGTTTTGTTTGACCGCAAGTGTACGTTTGACAACATTATTGCCACAATATTTCGTTGCAAATTGAACGTTATTTTATTAGCAGTAAAGGTGATATTGGTAGTGGATGTAAATCTGTTTGTAGTTTCCATTGCGATGCGACAGGGTCGTCTTCAGGTTGTTTTTGCGTATTTGTGCAGTGTCTGTCTGGGTGCTTGTAAATTGATAGCATTGCTAGTACTACGTCCACAAGTCGAATACTTCGAAACAATGTTAAGTTCTTTAAGATTCACGAGGCAGAAGGCTACATTTGCTGTGTAGTCAGTGTAGTCGTCCATTTGTGATGGCTTATGTTTGTGGTATGGTCTTTGTGCGGATTCTAACTTACATCTATGATATTTGAATTTTGTATTTTTTGGTTTCCCAACACATGTAGTACACAAAATGTATGAATGTAAAGAATAAAAATAAAAGTAGGCAAATTCATTACCATTCACGCCTTGGACAAAATTATCATTACAGTCAACGAAATATTTTACTCAAGAAACAAAGCAAACTTTTCTTAATTTTTTATTCTTCAATTTCAAAGTTAGCTTAACAATACCACTGAAAGTACAAACTAAGTTTAAGAGTTAATAATCCATCGCCTAAGGGTTAAACTGACCTTAATTTAAAATATTTTACAGTTAGAACACGCTGAGTCTACAATATTTTTTGTTGAATTAATTTAAAAAGTTTTGCAACGGCAGCCTCTGTTTATTTACAAAAAATTGACAACTTGACACTGAGAAGTTACAGTAATGGCTCGTAAATATTCATGAGGAGAGTTCAGCGGGAGTCGAGTTACTGCGCGAGTGCCACTTATCTACTGCCTAACTTAATTGGGAGCACAGTTTTAATTTCAACCTTGATACTTCAAGTTCTGTTTGAGGATAAACAAGTGCATTACATTGAGCAACAATGACGTCAAGGCATTTCACTCAGAGGACTTTTGTATTAAATTTAAGAATGTACGCACCTGTACTTGAGTATCCCAAACTTTATTCTAATTTTAAAAGTATTTAACATAAACTCGAAATGCGATTCGGAATTGTGTAGGTAGATAATCTTTCCATTCTTATACAGAAAAAATCCCCATCGAAAAACAGAAGAGAGCAAATTAAAAAAGAAATATTGTATGGAAAAAGTTTGTTCTTCCCCATAAGAAGCGGGAAACAATTCACTAAGTCCACGCCATCTGTCGAGCTTACATGAAAGTAAAATTAAATTTCGAACACATTTCTTCCATATTAAAATTAAGTAATGTAACTTTTATGGCCCTCTCCCTCTCAACGTAAGTCCAAATATAATAGCAGTCTATTACTTTAGTAATTGGACGTGCTAATGTCATGATCAGCTGTAGTCAATGATAACAAAAACTGACCCATTTAATTTGCTCGATAGTGTATTACGTGAAACTGCCTATTAAGCTGTAAATAGTGACAAGGTGTAGACTAAATTATAAAATACCCCAGAAATATAAAGCTGCACCCTTGTAGATTGCAATTTCATTACATTTACCCTATTCATATTTTTCTGTAGCTGCAATGTGTAAAACGCATTACTAATAATCCCGTGGGCCCCTCTGCGATGTGACGTATTACTTAGTAGCGAGGGTGAATACAATAGCCCGTCGAACACGCGACCTTTAGATCAACTGACATACTGCTGCAGGAAGATAACTCTATTCGCTAATAATAATAATGGAATTGCTAGAAATTGCATACATTTGTAAAATCATTCCCTTCTGCAATATTTTTACTTCATTTGCGATATGTTTTGTTTTGTGTTGTATTACTCAAGTTGAGGTCGTAGATTCCATTTAAGACCACGCATATTGTGATGGAATCTTTCTAGTATATAAAATGTTTGTCCTGAATTTCTATAAGGAGAATTCTAGCGTAAAATTGCGAAAGATAATAAAATTAATATTTGTCAAAAATAAAATCAAAGATTCACAAAGATCTTTATGATTATCTACTAATGGACTGGTAATGGCTAGTGATGACAGACCGACCAATCTAATGGATTTATGTAGATAGACGAAAATATTCAGTAACTAAGCGAGTAGGTATTAATGGAGTTTATGGGTCATTGGTGCTGAGTAAGGGTAATGGGTCACTGTCGCTAGACGCTCGATAACTTTTGAGAATTATTTTCTTGAGTAACAAATTCGAAATCTGTGTTTTAATCCATTTCGATAAAACGAAAACTATCACAACAATTTTAGCCATATAACTCTTAAAATTGGGGCAGAACGGTGGACTTTTGGTACTTAGTTACATATAAATATTAAACAAATTAAATACGTTATCTACTGCACGCTAACCCTGTTCAAACGAAATACTATTGGCGAATTCGTGACTTACTTGCCTAACCCCTAAATCGGTCGAGTACAGTAAAACTGACACATTGGTGAGGCCTGGTCGTGGCCCAGTTCGGCGCGAGTTCATTAATTTGCACCTGCCTGTAATTGCGGCCGCTCTGGTACGACTGCCTACACTGTAGTACGTATATGTAATGATATGTTGCGAAAATGTTTTCTAGAATATTGTGTATGTACGTCGGTACGCGTAAATATGGAAGCATGCAGTTTTTAACTTGGTCTGGTAAAGCCCAAATAGTTATGATTGACACTGCTAAAGGAACTATTGTACATTTTAATATTTCTTCATCACACGTTAAAATATTGAAATTAATTTCAAAATTCTTCGCTACTACGAAAGTTATATTTGAACCTTTAAATTAACAAACAACCCTTTACCACGTATCCTCTGCATAGCATACGAGCTCCCCATAATGACACGAAGACATGTTACCTAAAGTACCGACCCGCCCCGAGTGACATTATCGGTACTTTTAGTGCCAGGTACTTCTCATTACAGGGGCACATTGACCGACGCGACCCTGGGCACTTGGTACAAAGGTTTTTGTATTACAGGAGGGTTAAATAGTTGCATTGTAAGGGTTGAGCTGGTTTATTAATGTTATTGTTACCAAAAATTATACAAAAGAGAAGATAATGAAATGCTGTTGTTGTTTTGTTTAGTTTTTGATGAAGGTTCTTCAAAATACGGGTAACACAAAAGCTTCCCACTTTTGTGGGAAAATGTCAAGTCCCTCTTTATACGCTACTGTCTCACTATACCTACGTAAGAGTAGCTAATCTCGTATTTTAAAATGATAATTCATATGAATATATTTTACTGGCAACATATTCACCTCAATAATTAATACGTAGAGTTCCATAAATATTAAGACTTGTATGTTTTTCACATTTTTCAGTACATCTATTCAAGAGTGCCACCAAGATTTCAACAAAAATATAAATTGCCATCAGAACTGAATTCGCAAGTACCGTCAAGCCCGAACACTGGATAATAATACCAACTGCGATGTACCTCCATTAGGGCGCCCTCATTCCGTCGGTTCGTCTGTCTGTTACGTGCTATCTAATTGGAAGCACTAGGAACGACCGTTTGCTTTACCTGATTACATCTCATTTTATTGTTGTTGCAGGCATAGAAAGGTGCATTGAGAACAGGTGGTAAATACACTTTTTTCTTTGATTAGTATCTGAATAGTACTGCCAAAGATGTTCAAATGAGCGGGACCCACCAATGTAATGTGAATTACGAATCACTGAGGAACTCGTCAAGACAGGATAGCTAACAATCCATACATACCGCACCAAGAGTCACTTAACCTTACTGTCAGTCAGTCCGTGCGGCTATTCCTAAGAGCTTATTTATTTTTCTGTCATTAAAGATTTTAACAGAAAAACGATAACAGAAAACTATTCGGTTTTAATCTCAGATTGAATTTGTAATACAAGCCATCAATCATATTGATCAAATTAAATTGGACAGGCTGAAACCTAGAACCAAACGTCAGTCATATCTCGGACGTTGTGCAGAGAGAATATACGATCTGACATCTCAGGATCATCCAGATTCTGTGGCTGCTAGTGTATTCCCTCGGCGAAGTGCACTCACGTCACTGCCCTTGCACCACGTTCTATGAAACTACAGTACGTGAAACCGCTCAATTGATATCGCCTAAGTTTTCACACAGAATTTATTACAGGCAGTAAAAGGTAGAGAATATTATTTTGCTCAGCTTGTTACGTCAAAAATCACTTTGGATAAAATTATCCTTCAAACTAACTAACTCGATAAAGTAAAGCGTTGACAGTTTAGGGAGTCGACAACAAACCGTACCTGTGTACGATTTATATATTATTAAATAGCCACGAAAACTAATTACCCAACATAATTTACGAGGCAAAACTCGTCCTGTCATGTTGTAACTGGACGTTTAAGGGCCGTCTATTACGGCTATTACGGAGCCTCTCCCAAAGGAGTAAAGCTCCAGATCGCCTCCGGCCCGGATCCGGGCGGATTAAGCCGGATTGGAGCGGATCGCGCCGGTCTCGGGCCGGACCGGTTCGCCGTAAATCTGTCGCTCCACGTTTATTACACGGATTTTATTAAGATCTTCTTTGCGTTGCTCCAACGTTTATTATTAGATAAAATATTATTTATAATAATAATATTGGAGCATGTTTCGGTTTTTTCGACGATAAAAAGGGTTTGGTTATATAGTGGTCGTATTACGAGGTTATTAATAGCAAGTGGGGTGTATTTTACTATCTTAAACAATGTGTAGTTAGATAAACAAGTAAAACTATCTCTTGTAGGTACTTAATTACGAAGACTTAACTTTACGATCATTTAATGAGACACTTCTGGAATATAAAATGATATGTTTAGACAATGTGCACAGTACAGACAGACAGTGTGAAAGTACGCTTTAAATATCGTTTTCTCAATAATATCGTCTATTTAAATACATATAAATATTGGTATCGCCTTTCGAAGTACCTCCGTCCCCATTAAAATGTTCATAAAGTGAGCTATAAAAAATCTTTAAAAGAGTTCATTAAAATTTAACGGTCCAGCCCTCAAGAATACTAATCGCCCGCAGGATATACACTAATTAATTTATTCTGTAATAACAAAAAAAATGTTTATGAAAACTTTGCAAAATTAAAACTGAAAAACGTTAGAGAAATAATTTTCACGAGCGCTTGCGTAAGGAGATAGCTCCACTAGGATGGATCATCGCGGCTTCGGAGATCCTCAGGGATAGAAAAACCTTTGAAATTGTATCGTAGGAGATCACAAACGTAAAGCTAGACAATCTATTAAAGTGACTACCAGTCTAGTTTTCATTAAAGAAATGGTACCAATTTGAGGTTGGAGATATCGTTGTGTTGTTAGGCTAAGATAAGACCGAGTAAGCGAAAATCAAACTCTGACCTCTGGGACTCAGCATAGTGTGCAAACTTTCCTTTACGTAGGTCTTAGTTTTAGTCTTTCTATGTTTGCGTAGAAGCTTGTTCTAGGGTTTTGGCCAAGGTTATTTACTCCTATTTCTTATAAAGCTAATGTATGAAAGGTTTTAGACTATGCAATTACGAAAATGAAATGTTCAATCAAGTTCTTCAGCTCAGACAGGTAATGATGTTGTTTGTTTTTAAGTCTATGATCCGAATCGCGCTTCAATAAATATCAAAGAAGCAATTATTCAGCTGAAATAGAGAAATAGGGCGTCCCATTAGCCGGTCCAGATGTTGAGAATGGTCCCAAATCTAGGTTTACGAGTGAGCCTGATTTCAGTACTTAATGGGTTTTATTGTGAGGCCTAAAACGTTTCTGTTTAAGCATCCCCTTTGTGAAAGTTTAATTTTCTAGAGCTTTTGTTTCTTGGGAAGCAGTAGATTAAACTTTAGGCTTAGAGATCTTTGTGAAAAGTTTATCGTTACTTTACTGAGAAAATGAAAAACAAACATTATTATTGTTTTAACATTAAAGTTACTAAAGGTTGTCGTCGGTTTTTTAATCTTTGAATAACATTTGAAAACTTTAATTTCGAAAGAGACTTTGTATAACACAATTTTTGTTGATAACCTTTTTATCAATTTACCTAGTTTGTATGTAGTTATATTCGCGGCGCACTTTATTCAAAATCTCTTTTTTATGGAAATAGCATAAAAATGACGATTGCCACTCCTTTCGCTTCCATACGGAACCTCGTTAAACCTCGGCGGCGCACTTCACAACATTTTTTTACCGAAGGGTGGGAGCGAGGGAGGTTCCACGATAAATCGCGGCGATCCTCAACAAACAATGTTTTTGAACGTTATTAATGGCCTCACCCAGGGGATGCTACTATCATCTGCTGTCATTCTTTCTTTTGACGCTACACAAATAATTTGCCAAGTTTTTTTCGAGAGCTCTCCTTACGATATAATTACTGGAGTCTCCGTTGTCAGTTCATTCTGCGGATTATTTGTTTTGTTTGAGATATTTCCAGAGAGGGTAACGGTATGAGGGTAATTGGGGTAAGTGCCGGCTGCAGTCATTTATTTTTAAAATAAATTATCTCAAGTTTTGATGATTAGCTTCGTGGATAACTTATTTTAATATCCACAGATACCCGTTACAATTTAAACTAGTTTTGTCCAAAGACAAAATGCATCGAATAATTATCCAAAAATGGCAATTAAAGGAAATCAAGGCTAAACTTTGATAAAAACGTGATGAGTACATTACATTTCAAGCTTTGAGGAGATTTTCGCAACTCATGAAAAACAAACCCAAGAGACACAAAAAAATGCCAACTCGTTTAGACATCAGCTTTTATTTTATCATACCAAAGAACATTACGATAAAAACTTTATCTTGCGATACTGCTATAAATTACCTACGTGTGTAATATTCCAAGGAAAATGATAAGTGTTCCCATTACAGTCTAGTGCTTGGAAATAAAGAAAAAAACTTTTTATCTCGAGGCGCCAGGGTACCTGTATTCCTTCCCTACTTCGCAGATATATCACCAGCTTCGAACAACAAAGGAATACACGTGACAAATTATGTGTAATGTCATAAAAATGGCGGTAAGAGGCGCCACCTGTCGGCCGTCGGTGAAATACGAGCGAAACGTGTTGATCTTACGCTGAACGCTGTCGAGTGTCGGGCATTTGCCAGAATAAGCGACCTTTTTAGATATAAAGCTTACGCTCAATTGGTCGGTGGTAAAAATGTTTATTGGTAACAAAATCTTAGGTTATGAGAACCTCGTTTCATAAATAGGATTTTATATTAGAATCAGCCTTGGCTGGTGACTCTGATATTTAATAAAATAACTTGCAAAATCGGGGCAGTCTGTTTAATTTTATGCACACAAATTCAGATAAGAGTTTTGATGACAATCACAACATCACTTGAAACTTAATGGCACAAACAGCTTAGACCGACAAGCATTATGCCTAATTTGGGGTCCCGAAAGCTATAAAAAAGAAAATGAAACTGGCAGTGATTCATTAAGCGCGTTTTAGGAATG
This sequence comes from Heliothis virescens, assembly GCA_002382865.2. NCBI lineage: Eukaryota > Metazoa > Arthropoda > Insecta > Lepidoptera > Noctuidae > Heliothis > Heliothis virescens. The sequence goes on from NWSH02000556.1 coordinate 255,637, forward strand.
GGCCTAAGATAGCTCCCTGGGGAAGCATTCTACGTCCATTTAGTCTTGATGATACAGCGCGACTACTTAATATCAAGAAATGCTATTTTTCAAATGGTTAATTGGCTGTTTGTGACTTTCGGTATATCACTGATAACTCAAAATGGTATAATCTTGGTTTTGTAAAGGATGAAATGTTCCCTGGTTTGGATTATGTCAATAAGACGCTTAAGCTTAATCTATATAAATCCATCGCTGAACACGAGTGAATTAGATGCGACCTACTATAACACTACTTAATAGAAGTATGAAGATCAATATAAAGCTGTTAGCACGTTCGAGCACTTCAAATTGAATCCTTTGACTAGGAAACCCTGAAATCCGATTCGTTCAAATCCTTTTCTAAAAATACTCTGTAGGCCTTACAATAACAAACGCATTACAGAAATAACGGCGCTGACAATGGTGAGTATTTACGGTTAGCTCGTCAAAGGGCCGCGGAGGGCGGGACGTAAATATCTTGTAAACAACGCTATCCAATATGGGGTGTAGGATTGGTGTGATGAGAAAAGAATTCAGGACAGTCTTTTGATTGTTATATTCCTGTCTGTTCTTGTCACCGTTTCTTAGCATCACCAATGATTTGCTGTGTATTATATATATATTTTTTAATATATTGTAGTGGTTTTCCAGGATTATTTTTTGCTTGGTTGCAAAAAAGGTACCAGATTCTCCAAATTGCCAATTTGTAAAATAACAAATTGCAGGATTAGACTTTATTTTCAGTTCGAATGGTGCGCAATTTTTAGGTACGACCAAAAGTTAGTACTAGAGCTGTGATGTATATTCTGGTAATTTATAAAAATCTAGAGCAGGAATATCCCGCAAGTAATGGGCTGGCTTATGGCCACAGTAGAGGAAGGCACGGTTTTCTTAAGTGGCGCTCAGCTGTGCCGGTTGAGGTGCGGCCATTCGCAATAAAATGTTCCTCTTTAGACACAGCCGTGGATTTGTTGTTATGTGCGAAATAACAACCATGTATTTATGCCATAGCTGTTTTATTGCACCATAACAATTATTAGTCATGGAGCCGTGCTTCAAAAAACAGGTCACGCTTTTATTTATATATGTATATGTATTTATATAAATATTGGTCGTGTACACAAAATTCTGAGATTGTTATTAAAAAATTTTAGTACTAATTTGACTGTCAATATAATTACCATTTCCAAGAACATTATCAGACGTAAAGAGACTGTCAATCAAATAACCGTTCCGTCCATAATCAATGAGCTCTTAATTCAAAACAAATACACATCTAATTTGTATTATCCTCGCGTCAGTTCGAATAGTTAGTGCCCAGTGACGCGTGCTGAGTATCTACGTCGAACGTCTGTGTGTCTGTATGTTCATGTATGTGTAGTACCTTTTCTATAAGGGTGTAGGTTAGACCCTCTTCATTGTTTCAATTAGTTTAAGCCGTTTGATGAGTACCTACGATATAAACTTGTATAGCATTTTAAGCTTCGATATAAACAAAGTTTAATAATTCTCATTTATATGTACAGACTTATACCTTCAACAATGTTGAAAGAAACCTATCTAAACAACGATAAATATTTCATTATTAACTTTATCTGAGGCCTTTAGTTTATTTTTGCTTAGTGCTAAGTACAGGTTTCGTATGTAATGACTAATGACAATTAATTAATTAGAGCTCTACTCAGTATAAAGGATGACCTATATCTACTGAAAGTATGCATGTGCTTTGAATACTCAGTAGTTAATGATGCGTACATAGCACAGCAGTGTGTCCGTTTCTCTACATTCCTGTGTATCTACATGAAGTGTGTATGTATGTTTGTTTGTCAGGGTGTGCGATCAGGTGTACTAATCTGTCTTCATTGTCTGGATTTGTGTTTGATTTGCTAAAGAGCGGTCTGCTCTGTAGAATTTGTAAAACCAATTCATTGAATATTTTGTTCCAATATGTTCCATTAATAATTTTAATACAATTACCTGGTTTTATGTTAAGTGGCTATCCATATAAAGTACGTAATTACGGTGTTAATTTCGTTTTAATTTTATTTGTAATGACCACTTGGTACATTTGGATAACGCGTTAAGCGGAAAAAAGTAAATTAAAAAGATACCTCGTTCACCGCCCAGCCGACAATGAAAGGGCTCACCATCCACCCTATTATTTTATCTACATTTTACCCTCATTTTTCAGTAGAACATAAAACAGATGGTTTAAGTTAAAAGTAAGTTTTGGGCATTTGCATTTTACTTAGAGAATTTTACAAATAAAATGTCCTTTTTATGATTATAATACTTACAATATTTATATTTCCTATATTAGCCGTAATCTTCTTCATAGTTTAGTAAAGTAATAATTATCCGTATCTACAGTTGTACGAGGCTAAGCGAATAATGGTGACCGCAATTCACCTTGAACTTTCAATAGCGATTCATCGTTTATGTAAATGAAAGGCGCGCCTGACCACTCACCGCGTATTACCGCTCGCTCCGACCGCTCGCGCCGACCGCTCGCTTCGCTCGTCGCGTAGATTACACAAAACCTCACAGTTCGGACCTCATTTGCTGGTAATTGATCGTCGCTAATCTGATTCCTCCATAATTTATATGAGACCGGAGTGCCATATCGCCACGCGCGCATTTTGAAATATGTTAAAAAAGTGTTGGTATTAACGTGTCAGCTTTAATAATAACAATTAAGATAATTAATTACTGTGAAACCAAAACGGTGTGTAATTTTAACATGGCCACCAATCTCGACAACCCCTTTTTAAGTGTGGAATAATATCCACTACGATAGTAAAATGTGTTGGGCCGCCGATATATTTATCAATACAACCCCAATTCAATTTGGTAGTTCAATCAGCCTCATACAACTACGTTATTATTGAAAATGTTTTTAATATACTTACCATTTGTATCTTAATTTTATGTATGAATTGCTTAAATATTAATAATACATGAGTCTACATATATTTATGTAAATGGGTATTGAGTATAACTTAATTTTTATTCTTACCAAATAAATAGCACTTACGTTAATATGTAAACGCGACTAAAAAGTTGTCTATTATGGACGTTACCGTCGTGCTGAAGTCTTATATAACGTTCGTCTATACCGAAGTGCTTTAACATAAGATTACTTCTAGAGATATAGGCAGAGAGCCTTTACACTACAAATGAACCCAAACAAATGGTCTTGTTTCCAAGCAACAAGTCAGCGTATCTCGCTCACACACATCACACAGGACATTGTTCCTCGAATTAATATTCTTCAGCTGTCCCGCCCGGATCCTCCTTATCTAGATGGATTAATTAATTTTAAGAACAGCCTCTTAGTTCTCCATCCTCCTCGCTTATCTCTAAAGGGTTCATAAAACTGTGACGAGGAATTGTGGGAGACGCTTATTATGTGGGACACTTTGTTCTACAGACTAATTTTGTGTTGGAAAATAAGGCTGCCTTATTACAGAATATGTATTATGTACTCTTCTGTAAATGAAAACCAATTAGGTAATAGGTACATTTTTTTTCCAAGTGAAATCATCCGCTGTGGGTGCAGCGTGAGGGAGTGACTTTTACTGACTCAAACCCACCGTGTTCCTTTTTGAGTTCTTTGTGTACCTAGGCTGCGGTAACTCTTTCGAACAATCCCGCAGCCCCGGCTGGCTCTGTCCCTAGTGGGCCCTACTAGGAAGATAATTAATTACACCACAATTAATCCTAACTTCAATTCTAAGCGAATTTCTCATACTCAGCAAAATCATTTACCCCACCCCCCTTCCATCAAAATGATATTTCTCGCAAATTAAATCTGAGAAAACCATTTGCCACACTGCATTTTGACATGATAATAACTTAAAGATATTCCTACTCTGTGTAAATTCCGAGTGTTAAACTCTATCCAACTCATATTCCGCGAACTATTTCAGCGCATAACTATTTATTAAGAAAACGCTATTACTGTAAGTTCCTCGGCGAAGAGTTTCGCTTGAGATGCTCCAAACTTTAGGAATCTTTTCTTTCTACGCTTTTGTTTTAACTGTGACTTTATTATTGGAAGGATGTTTGCTTGTTAATTAAAAATATCTTCAGTTGTTTGGTTTTATTTACATTCAAGGGCTCATTCAATCTCTGTTTAAACGTTGAAATTATTGCAAGGATCACAAACATACCCTCTGTGCTTGACTCCTTTAGTACCTACATGTAATCGGGTTATTCATTAAAACATTTTAAATTTCACTGGATTTATACCCAGTTTTTCCGACAGTGTAACTGATAAAATATAATGAACGAAAATTTCCCAACTAGTGGTAGGTACGTAAGAGTATACTTACAGCCATAATTACCATACTGATTTTTAAAATGATCGCCATGATCGGTATAAAGTAATGACATTAATAATAAATTAATTAACGAGTTTGAAGCTGATTAAGCGCTGATACTTCATCATAACTACAGTGATACAGGCAAATTAATCGACTGCCGTGCGCCGTAGTAATGACCAACGTTCGCCATACGTCAGTGTCCATTGATCGATTACACCCTGTATTGATTGCTATTGTATACTGGAGTCGTAATGGAAGATAAAGTATGCGATATATTCATATTTTCTTTACCGATTAGTATTCGAAATACAAATTTATCAATACCTACAGTTTACAGCCTGGGCTTTATCGGGTCCGTGGAAATAGTCTCGGCCTGTATTACGTGACCCTAAACATAAATGGCGGAACTTGGGGGCTGTATTTACACCTGTGCCTAACCTTCTGAGGAAAATAAGTAATCCTAGACTTTTCCTTCAGAAATTTCTTGACAGCAGTTTGTGTGTATAGGCAATAAACCCGCCAGCTAAGCCGTCAGACTTAAACATAGCTAGTAAAATGTAGGCACATACAATATATACAATACTCATACCCTTTGGGAATTCTTCGTGATGTTATGTAAAAACAAAAGTTACTTGACTCCTACATATACGCCGTACAAAATAAACAATCGTTCTTATAACAGGTATCATGGCTTCTCCGGGCTATTCCCCTGTCGGTGATTCGGTCACGAAAGGTAAAAATACTCGAATAAATAACCCCCTGTATTGATGTCGGATTTATTCGATATTCGTATTCGATGCTCGAGTCAATATCGAGAAATGATGGTAATATGTTGTGTCTTAGTTCCGTATATTTGTGGTTTTGACGGGAATTAAGTGAGATATTTCGTATTTATTTTAAAGGGCGTTGAAAAGGTATTTTTTATGCAGAGTATGCAAGCGTTTCCAGACAAATTGTACTTTTTATTGAACCTCGGCTGGGATTAAAAACAAGCTAAAAATTCAAGTACATACAAATATTTTGAATATAACTTGGATTTAATGTTAAAAACGTTTTGAAATGCAATTGTTTCTATGTAGTCTAGATGTACCAAAATTCAACCATTTAACAAACCTTAGCCAAAAGCGTGCCTTTTTGAGTGGAAACTTGATATAATTGCGTTATTTCCTCCACAAATCCATATTGGAACAACTCTAAACAAACAACAAACAAAATAGCTTCCAATGGGCGCACACTCCACAATGAAAACAAAATTGCTCCCGATACAATTGTTCCAGATTTTTTGTACCATTCTGAAAAAATAACAGTCAGTGAAAAGTTCTGTGCAATAAAGCCCTAGTGAAATCAATTTTAATATCGGCTCGCAATTTCTGTTCAGATGGGAATGGGCTATTCATTTGGTGTATGTCGTTAGCCGTGCGAATTGAACTTGTTAGCTAGTGGTGGGCAAGTCGCGAACGGTTTACGATTCGATCGTAAATCGCACGCGGCTGCGGTTATTCGTGGTGACTCGAGAATAAGGTTTGTGGGCTGTATCGGTGCGACTTGGGTTATGACAACACATTTGCCGGTTAGCAGTAAGTGTTAGTGTTGGGTTTGTCAATATTGAGTCTAGAACGACGAAGGTACTAAAGTCTTGCCTAGTGGTTTATGATGCTGAAAAAGTGGAGAACCATTCTTTGTCTGGATACCTATTAAATGTACTGACGACAGCAGTTCTACCCGCATCTGTAAAACTTTACCAATCGAATATTGATCTTTCACTATTGTAATAAGAAAATCTATTGAAGAAAGATTGAGGTAGTTGGATGTGTAGGCGTCTTTACATAAAAGAACGCAATAAAGATGAGCCGATACAATTTTTATTTTTAAAACATTTTTCTGTTCATGTTGAATTCCAACGAATGGGCCCCATACTTATAAATGGGCATAAATTATGTCCGTTCATTAGATACACAGAAAAACGACTCTTTGACCCTGGGATGTAATTGCCAGCTGAATAAATGCGAGTGAACGTGCGCTTTCCATTGCTCAAGTGTTGCCATACACAGTGGCTGAAAAGATACCTTTTAAGATATTTTCTACTGTATACTGAAATTATAACTTTTTGTTTGAAAGACTTATCATTTGTTTGTATTCAAAAATGTTATTTCATAATTATTCAGTAAAAGTATCATAAAAGCTCACGCATAATTAAAAAGTGCGTAAAATATTTATATGGCTATTAAAACAAAAGTAATGCCCACACATTGTCCATTTTATGTCAACCGTAATAAAGCGGTATACCAAAAAATAATAAGAGTTACAATAAAAAAAAAATGTATGACCGTAAATCTACCAGAACAGTAGAGAATGCTGAAAAATGGCAACCCTGGGATCCCTCGTTTCTCCTATTATTGTTTGATATTCAAATGCGGTGTTCATTCAAAGGGTTTTATTTATTAATTGCACTCGCTTTGAGAGCGCGTTACATTTTTCACGTGTGGATCGAATACGCTTTTAGTGGATGTTTTCGTTTGAAGCCAGTAAGGTATCTTAAAGAAGAAAATTGTTCCATAAATATTAGTTTTTAATTATTATTTATTAAAGGGAAGGGACATATTAAAAAGGAAAATAAGTGACTGAAAAAGTTATCTCCTTGTTACGTAACTCTCCATCTTTGTAATCAGTACAAAGTCTAACTTAGTCCATAATTAAATCATTAGCAAGAAGTTAGTAGCGGAGCTCAGTTTTACTTCTTAGAATAAAGCTGCCGCCTTTACCTAGCTTAAAATGAAGACTGACTTGATAAAGTATCTTTGACGAAACGCTTACAAAAATAAATTCCTCAATTAATTTCAGAGTGCCTGCCTTTGAAAATGCTTTTTTTTCTTTTAAAATGATGCTTATACGTACGTTAATTGGTATAAAGTATTTGGGAATATTAAATCACGGTATCGCGTGAATATGAAAGGTTAAATCGGGCTATCCCGATATCGCGGACGGCACTCGCTTCACTACAATGACGTCATCATTACACTGGCTTATTGTGAACACCAGTCCGATTGTCAACCTGACTGTGATAAGCTATTTATTGACAATTTATTTGTAGCTGGTCCCCAGATAAAGAACCAGGTATCATTGCCCCTTCGGCCCCATTTTATAAGGAGTACGAGCACTCAGTCAAAAGATTCGCGTTGATGATGATCTTAATATTGTATATGTATATCTTCAACCTAAAAGCCAATGTTTCGCTTCTAATAAATCACCCCTTACAAGATAAATGCAAATGGATTAGCTTGTCATTTTCCTGAAAACGTTTCACGAGAGTGACGTCAGAATCTAATGCAGCGATATTTGAATGTCTTTGCTTCCCTCTAAAATCACTTTTATCTTCATAATCTAAAATCTTAGCTCCGGAAAGTGCTCCGAGTAAAAAAGTCGATTCTGTGAGTCACATTTGTCATAGCTGTCACTGCGGGAGATTAATGTGCCTCAGTGTGGCTATGTTAAGTTAGTTTTAATATTTATACTCTCGTATTCATGAATTCTGAGGAGTATCATCAATTTTAGGTTGCTGACCTGCTTGTACAATGGACGCGGCTTCTGGCTTTTAGGTGTTGTATTAATTAGTGGAAAGTTGTCAGTTGAGAATAATTTGTCAGAATGTTTGTTCATGGGTCGCTGAACTTGTGCTCCACTTGTCTACGGGAACTAGCGCAGCGGTGCACTGTGCTTCCGTACACTGATACGGTAAAGTTTCATATTATGTTTGTTTCAACCGCGCCTTGCAATTTTGTCATACGTGTGTATGATTACTATGCCTTAATTTTGTTTTTAAATTATCTAGTTTTCAAGTTCGTGTAATAAAATCGTGAACTGATTCGCACATTTAACTTAAAACAATCTAATTGCCACGTATTTGTCTGCATATCACATCCAATTCCAATAAATCTTCAACCATATAAAATCAAAGGGCCATAATGCAAGTTTATCTAAAACACGTCTGATCTGGGCAGGGTGCAGTAACGCGAGCGCAGTCAGCTGCACACGTGCACACAACGAGAACAAACCTGCGCTGTACCGCTGTGATTAATAAGCGTGCGGCCTACGAGCGAGCGGGGTGCAAGTTGTGGGAGGTCGCGGAACGGCACATTGTAGTCGACAAGGACGTGACTAAGGCCCACATTTACCTATGTGTTAAACGGTCGTTTGCCTTAAAACAACTGTTTACTTTGAAACTTCAACGTGAAAATTCAAAGTAAACAGATGATAAACGAAACTGGCGTTAGTGTTGTCGGTGACCTTAGGCTTTTTCTCCGGATAGAATTTTCACTGAAAACTGGGTGTTCTCTATATAAAATTGTCAAAGGCCGTAAAACAATTATTTTAGTTTTTTTTTTCTGTGATATAAAGGAGTTAGATACAATTGATTTTATGAGCACGTATAATCTTACATCTGAAGCACGTTATATAATAAGACGAAACAAGGTCTAAGACCAAATGAATCTATTACCAGACTATCATCAACTTGTTAACTAAAGCGTAGTATCGACAATGTTTATTAATTAACAAACAAAATGAATTACAACTCGTCCGCACGTAGTTCATCATCTGAAAACTTCGCTTGATTGTTTATTCATGGATTTATAAGTTAGACTTTGAAGAAACATTTCGCAAACCACAAGTTTTTCACCGCAAGTCTGACTTGTTTCAAGTCTAATTTATTTTGGAGATGTTCTCAGACTGTGAAACTTAAAATAATTTTGCTCCATCTTTTTTCATTAAGTAATTTAGAAAGGGTTAATTACGTAGTAGGTATTAAATAAATGAAAACTGAATACTGACATTGATATACCACACCCTTAATGTATTACGTAAGTCATCGTTGTGTCAGCTTAAAGACGTCCACTGCTGGACTAAGGCCTCACCAAGGTTCACTGTGTCTAACGTACGTACGTATATCATAAAAAATGCTGAACGATAGTAGCAAGCCTACACTGTCATTAACCCTCTACGCGCTCATGGCGGGCGCCCCCGGCCGTGGGAATACGTCCGTCGACACGAGATTTATCCCATCAGGTGGAGCGGCCCACTAATTACACAACCCTCACGCACCGCACACATCTTCAAACAAATCATGGCCAATCGTAGTTTTCGTCATAATTCTACCTCAACTATACCTTATTACCAAAAATGATATACACCAATTTAGACAACAAATTTCAATAAACTAACAATATTTTGTTAATTAAATAAGTGGAACCGTCTGATTGACTGTTTGGCGTAATTGATTGATTGATAGGCAAATATGGAATCAGTCATGTGTGACGAATTATGTTATTACACATACATACCTACAACCGCTAAAAATACGTTTTGATAGGTATTTTGCCGTGTAATATTAGGTACTGGTCACCACGGTTTTTCCTGTGTCCCGTAGAAACTATCTCACACACCCGGATAAATAATAAACTATAACTTTCCTCTATAAATGAGCAATCTAACTCATCAAATCTCTGATTTCAGCTACTACATCTGAGATCAGTACTTTCGAGCAAGCCACCCAATTCTCGAGCTTCAGCTTCGTAATATTAGTATAGATAGATTAACGGCCGTTCTCAATATTCCATTTATCTGTTGGTTTGCCTACTAGAGATAGGAATTTGACATTATTAAGTTCTATCTCTAGTTGGCAAATCCAGAGTTAGATAGATTATTGAATACCGCAGTTAGGTGACCAACTGACTAAAGATACCTAGGCGAAGTTCCTAGAACTGGCCGAAGTCGACAAGTGACAGCTAGCAGCTCTAGTTACTGTATCCCCCAGAGAGAATGTTTCTCGTAATCAGTGTGCCGGAGCCGACACCTCTCCCGAAGGTATTTTGATTTCGAGAACAGTTTTATTTTGATGTTTTCGTGAATCAAAGGTAGGCGGAATTTCAGGAGCCACTGTTTTGTTGTAGGTCGTTGAACTTCGTTTGATGTCATCAAAATGGTTGCAGAAAGAATGTGATTTGAAATTCTCTGCTATCTTTTTGATTAACAAAATAGTTTAAAAGATGTAGTAAACTATGCCTGTAATTACTTAATAATCTAGCAATTTTTTACATTCTGACCAAATACCCAGTCTTACTAAGAGGTATCGGGTTGTCCGGGTAACTGAGATGTGGGCGGTCAGATGAGCAGTCGCTCATTGTAAAACACTGGTTCTCTGATGCATCTAGTTAGACTGGAAGCCGACCTCAACATAATTCTGAAAAGGCCAAGCAGATGATGACAGAAGATTTTTACAGAGCTAAAACTAATAGGAATGCCAATTTCAGTGAAAAATAGTATCAAAGTGTCACAAACCGTATCGTTAAAATCGGAATAAAGCAAAACAATGCGCTGTGCAATCTGTAAAGCTAGTGTTATTTAAATGTTGAACGTCCACTCGGGATTAACACATCCATCAACATAACTCGGGATCAAATAAAAATGTATTGAGAGCGACATTACAACGTGTGCTTTCTGAATAAATAAAACACTGGTCCACCAGTGTTTTATTTTAACCGACTGTGATAAAGGTGACTAGGAAAGATCCTTTTGATGGAGTGTTATTTGTGATTATAGTAATTTTATTGGTAAGACTATCTGAATGTAACTATAACTCACTCATGGTAAAATTTTTAACAAAAATTAACATGTCGAAGCCTTATATACCTAACGCCATTAAATTTAGCTTCGAGCACTCGCACATCATATATTTACTCAACAAACACAACACGACTAAAACACGCCAACCCAAATTCAGCACCCAATTTGGAGTGCCCAAAATTAACACTGTCATTAGAAATTACCTCGACGACTTTACTAGGAAAACAAGACGCTGTCTAACTATAGTGGTGTAAATTAACGCCTGGCTTGCAGTCAGTTGCCAACAGCCAACTAGTCTAAAGATATACAGCTAGTTTTGCTCCATGCATATTTTACTGCGCAAGGTAAATTCTCAGCGGTAAAGTACGGAATTAAAATTTTGCTGTTGCCGTTTTAGGGTTGGGTGGTTGGGTAGGGTGTATCCTTGTTCTAAAGACTTTGGTTCCATAATTATATACGTAAAATAAATAAATGGTAATTATTTTCATACGAAGTATTTTTATGAATGAAAATTAAAGTCAAAAGTTTCTTATTTTCAAATACAGCTTTTATAGGTTCTTAAAAAAATATCCGGCGAAACATATTCTAAAACTCACTTACCAACAAGTTAATTTAGTAAAAAGAACAAATCTTATGAAAATCAATTTATTGAGGAACATCGCACACAAATTAGACGTCCAAATAAGAATCGAAAAGCACAAAGAAATAATTTTCCTTTTATCATTCACCTCCCTATTTCTATAATAACACATCAAAATTCCATTCTTTTTCCATTGAGTCGATCGAATGGGAATAAAGCCGCGTTCCCAATCACAACGCCGATGGGAAACGTCGACAACTTCCTTATTTCCCAATATCCCTTTAACTAAACGGCTTTTAATCCCGTGAATCAGTATTCTAAACCTAACTTCGTGTTGGGGCGCGCCCATATTGAAATGCAAATTTTTCCAAATATTTAAATGGAATGTAGGGTGGTCGTATAAATCGGCGCGACACATTTTATTAATCCTATGATGTATTTATAGGTTCAAAGGATTTTTTATGAATTGCTATTTGAATATCTAATGCAGCCTTTTTGGGTATGGCAGGTCGGATTAGTTCAAAAATAAAAGAAGTTGATAATTTGTATTAGGTACAACATATAATTTTATTACATTTTAGTAGCAATTACACTTTAATATCCATGACAATAAGTTTAAATCCTTGCTTTAAGCTTGTATAATATATTGCATACCTCAATCCATTTCCTCACACGGAATGAACATCGTACTCTACAAGTAAATCATTTAACTAGTACAGAGTATAACGTCTACATAATATCCAAATCCCTTTGCACATCTCAATGCATAATCGCACTCAATTTCCTTCCTCAGCGGAGGGCGTAATGAACCAAATGAAGCTTTATTAAATTGATATCCGCGCTAACTACCCGCTCTATAACTTGCACTTCACTATGAGGAGCTCGGTTGTACCGTCAAACATTCACACCTCTATTCAACTTAATCGATGGTTAATTTGTAATTAGCATTTAAGCCTAAGTTTGCCGACAACATAAACGTAACTTTTCTTAAAATTTTCAAGTTCAATTTTCAATGTAAACTGTTATTTAAAAAAAAACGGTCGTTCATGCTGTCGGTGAATTTAGGCCTTAGATTTTGATTTACAAAAAATAGAATTTGTAAAAGCTTTTACAGACCAATTCATATTTTTTTTTCATTTATACATCGCACTCTATTTTATTCCGAAATCTAAAAAGTCTATTCAATTTTTAATAAAATCGCCCTCCATTTGACCGTTTTCATCAAAACAAATTGTTATTCTTTCTAAACCCATTTCACTTTTTAATATTTCAGAAGTTGATCGTTATATAACAATCGTGCTTTGTGTTTGTGATTGCTAAAAATAGAATTGTGAGCCACTCTACATTCACGAATCCTTTAAAGGTCTGGTTAAAACACAGTTCTGTTTAAATAAATATCACTTTTAAAGCCTTTGTAAATCACAGTTTTATGTATAGCTTATTTTTTTTTAAAGAATGCTCATATCAACCTCATTGGCTCAATTTCATATAAAAAAATATTAAATACCAAGCTCATAACAAAAAAATATTAAATAACTGAAAAACTCATTCTTTCCTTTTCAACTAGCAGCAATTCCAATTAACCTATAATTAGTGAACGCTCGGCTAAACGTTAGTTAAGAGTTGGTGTCGTCGGCCGCCAGTGGACAGACTGTAGCGCCACTAATTACCACAGTCAGCAGAACAAAGGACTGTCTCCTCTATAGCTGCTGTTTTATACCACTTTGACTCAACGCCTGTATTAGTATGTAGTACAAGACTAAGTGTATAGTGTTAATGTAAGTTTAGGTCAAAAATAATATAAGACTTACAAGCGTATTATTCTCGAATTGTTATTTATACTGCTTGTTGTTTCTGAAAAGAATTACCTACTATTTGAAAAATATTATGCGGTTACAGATTTAAGTAAAACAAATCCAAAATGTCACCTCATGATAAATTATATGGTACAAAAGTTTCAATATCAACCACCTGCTTACAGGCTTTCACTCTCACGTCAAAACAAAAGGTGTTCGTAATCCGGCACCCTGTATACAAGTATATACAGGGCGGTGTATTACGTGTACTTGTCGCAATCCGGATCCAATCTCAATTCGATTGTCTACAAACACAATGTGGCCGGATTAAACTAGGCACTTGTTTTTTGTTTAGACGTTGCTTTTATTGTATTTCGTTGGTAAAACCAGGTGCGGGAATATTGCTGTGAAATTGATGTTAGAGCTCAGCTATAACTGTACAAAATTTGATCGCGACTTTTTACGTAAGAGATTCGTTACGGTTATAATGCCAGATATGTACATGTGTACGAGATGAGAGTTGAAACTACCATCAAAAGACACAAAGATATTATGCGACTAAATCTAAAAACAAGCCAAGGCTCGGACTCTGATATCCACCTTAAAAATAATGTTGACTCTTGTAGCCATCTTTCTTCATCACACATTAGATTCTAGAACAACACAGATCTAACCCCTATTTTATGATTGATGGATTCAGCTATAAGTCTGATCTCTTCAAAATATAACACTTCTGCATTCACCAGTACATCGCTTTATACGAATCTTTTTCGTGTCATTTCTGCAACTGGATAGCAATCGATCGCGATGGCAATACATATGGTAATACCCGGCGTCGCTTACAAGGCATTTGTTACGTAGATCGATGATATTCCGCCAGCTATCTCTTTGAGGATCAGACTCTTCCTTTGTGGGCGAGCCTTTGTGGGAGGAATTTTTGGTGTAATGCATTCAGAATGCGACTGTACGATGTAAAGTTAAAAATGAACTTGCGCTATTTCCTTCGGGGACTGTAAAAAGGTATTCTAAAATGGTATAGCGATGCGTGTAGGCGGTATTTGCTCAGCGCCTTATGCATCTTGAGCGGGGTTGTTGTGAACAGAATTTCGTTTTGAATGATGATCAAAAATATTGCCATTCTGTGGAAGATAGTTTTATGATTATATGCTTGCTTTCTGAATAAAATTAAATACAAATAAACAAAAACTTTCTTGTACAGCTTATTATTATTTACCAGACATGGTTGCTTCATTGTGTCGCAAGCATCCAATATGTCTCCCTAATTGAACGACGTGCAGGAGCGATGTGTTAACTTTATCCCCCCACTTTGCTCGGCTGTCGGTTAATCCTGTAAGTCAGGATCTTACAATTTGGCTGTTAGCTGAGAATTACAAAACATGGATTCACTTGACTGAGCATTAACTGGGAGTAAGAGATAGGTACTTAATTAATTAATTGAGGATACAAGGATTTATGCAAGCAATGTAATGTAGAAGATACTTCATATTAAACCACTATGAAAACTTTCCATGGTTGTGAATAAGAGTTATAAAATATACGCAAAAAAGCAAAAAAATACATAAAATACAGTTACGTAAACAAAAACAGAATATCTCGTATCTGTACCAAATGGCCCAGTTTACTTCGAGTACATCTATGTAAAATATACTGAAGCTCATGGAAGCTCATCGCTAACATTGTAACATTTCCATAGCGTCGTAAAATGACCCGGAGCCCAAAAAAATATTCAACCATCCGATGAAAAATCTCCTGTAATCAGCCCTTTTAAAGCAGATCGATACGCCCATTATTTGGAGGGTTTAGTGTCAATCAAAAACAGACTTAGCCATACACACGTCGGTAAAGTACCGACGGATAAGAATCCCGGGATAAAGGCGGCCCTAACGAGTTCCCGCGTTACAAAGGCGGGGTCCCAACGTCTCGATTACTCGGTTATTCGTCTCGATTCTGACAATCGAGTCATTGTTCGCTTATCGATTGTCCGTCAAAGAAGGCCTTTGTAGGATTTGAGCGAAATATCATTCGGTTTGTTTTCTGTGTTTAATGTAATTGTGTGGAAATTAATTGTTTATCCAAGTCAAGCATTATACATTTTTGATTGTTTAAGGGAAACACATTGTTGTTTCAACTCACTTCACGGAGGCCCATGTAGGTTTGTTCAACTACAACTGTCCGTGAGATCAAAACTATCAAAACGTAAGATTCCAAGCGCAGTTTATAGTTTGACATGGATTTCAATACAGCACTGACGTCACGTAGCTACGTAGCATAGTACGCATACGCATAGTTTATACCTACATAGGAAGGTATGTAGTAGCTCCAAGAGCTACATTGCTGTACATAAGCGCTATTTGAATTTCTAAACATGTTCGCCAGATTCAATGGACCCGAATTTAGGTGAAACACAACCGTGCCATACAAAGAATCCAACACTTTTAAGAGTATCCTTCTCATGACGTAATTTGAATAAAACATTCAACTAATTACATTTTTAAAACCGTTCCCTCAACATTAAAAAGGTCGAAAAAAAGTTTGGTCGCTCGAAGTTCCTAAATTGATTTTGCTTCATTGCTGGGAGCTGGTTCGTTTAACATCTTTTTAATTAAATCAAAGGGCAACTAATCGTGGCCGTCTGTTGTGCCAGTTTTATCTTTTTATCTCTTGAATATTAAAAAATCTTTATTTAATAAACGGCCATGTCTTCTGGACAAATGCATTGTGCTACTTATTGTAAATGTATTGATTATTGTGTTTTTATATCCCAAAAATCCGATATCTTATTGGGTTTTTGGGTAATATCTCATGTCATAGGATGGTTAATGTAGGCAAACCCCTAGAGCCAACGGTTCTTATCTACAGTATAAAAGCCTTCAAAATGCCTGTGTGATGAAGGTAAACAAATAATGATTTGGATTACCCACACTTCATAAAATATAATATATTAAATAATAGATATATTTAACACAAAATAAATTAGGACTCACTGAGAATTTTTTGAATCAATTTTATTTACAAAGTCCGTAGTTTAATGTAACCTCCCAAACTATTCAATATGTAAGTTTTATATTAACCGTCATAAACCGATTGCACGAGTTAGTATAAAGAGGAAAATATTATACGTATGTTTATTAAGTGAACACAAATTCGCTAGACTGAAAAAACCGTTCGAATGAAAAAAATAACTACCGAATTTGTTATGTGGTTCCGCATGTTAGTTTAAATCGTAATAGAACACCTGAAAAGACTGAAATATATTGAAGTATTTAATGTAAAGTTAAAGGACAAACCATTCCGAATTCATTTCTTCTGTCGCCAAAAAATAATGTTTTTTTTTTTCAAAAATCCCAATCAATCACTTCAACATCTATCAACTTAGCGTCTATAAATAAAAATTTAAAAAACCAACTAAACAAAACATCCCTCAAACTATATCTCTAGCCCACACGACTAATATTAACCCATATAATCTAGCAAACCCCAACTATAGAGAACCCCAAACTAGGTACCTACGCCGCCATAACAGGCCAAGCCGCGGGCCACAAAAGGGCCAGGCCACATTAAAAAGGTCCCAGCGAATATTATGCCAACCCTTGCCGGATTATTAAATATTCTCTTGCAAGAACTCTCGAGTATGTTTAATATTACTTTTTTTGGCATTCGATAGTACTATAGTATGTCATTTATGTAAGTATGTTTATGTTGCGGTTTTGATCGTGGCTTAAGTAGATAGTTTGTAAGGATTAAGAAGGAACATAATTATAATATTGAGTTGATTAATTTTGTAACTCTGTGTGTAGGATATTAGAAGAAGAATAAATATAAAACACGTTTAAGGCATCTAAATATACTTATAAGGCACAATATTGCGTACATTCATCAAAAAACATTTATTTTATTTCTAGATATTTAGCTAATGGTACCCCCACCACCCGCAATCTTTTATACATAAATGTTGTACAATACGTACAGAAATTCGGCCAAAACTATTAGGGAGTATAAAAGCTCACAGACTAGTATAATGATTGAAGAGAAAAACCTGCGAACGTGAGCCACATTTACAGCCCTACATGCCGCTGGGGTGACCACTTATTAATATTTTAACAATATAGAAAAAAACAACTGCAAATTCAGAACACGCAATTTCGATTTATTCTACAAACGAATAATAAATATGGCGTGCATAGGGAATATTAAAACTCTTTTGTAACCTGACAACAGATAAAATGGTTAGAACATTTTGCATAAATGTTTGAAGTATCGATTATACCATTTTGCATGTAAAATATTTTTGACGTCACATCACGTGTAGGCTGTAGTCTGTATATTGATTGACATTCAATTACAATATATCGATGGTACGCCAGGCATATCATCTAGACAGCACGTCCATTATCCCAATGTATCTCTAGTTGAATAGGGTTTTGAACAGGCATTTTTTTCTAGCTCAGTTTTTATTCAAAGAATACGAGTAGAAATATTTTAATTCAATATTTTTTTGTATAACAAGAAGGTAACTTAACTACTCAACTTCTATTGGCTAATACTTGTTCTAATTTCAGTTCTAAAGTCAGTGTCTCATTTCCATTTCTAGTAATTCACTTTACTTCACAACATCAACATAAAAGCAAAATTACTAAAGTCTCTCACTAAATGACATCTAGAAAATAAAATAGTCTCATTTGTCTTACACAGGCACAGGCGTGGTCTTCTAACTAAATAACATTGTCAATTTAAAATGTAGTCCTTCGCTAAACCTGGTTACCCTAACGAGGCCACGGGAAAATAGCAGCAATTCCAGCGGTTTAGTAGCAAACGTTATCGCGCAGGTATTTCTCACGGAAAACTGGTAAAAAGACACAAATGTTATAATATAACGTTCTAGCTATGACGAACGGCCATTTTGAAAATGAGTTCGTTAGGCATATTGTTGCGAAAAGCAGGGTTTTCCAGTAAANATGTAGGCAAACCCCTAGAGCCAACGGTTCTTATCTACAGTATAAAAGCCTTCAAAATGCCTGTGTGATGAAGGTAAACAAATAATGATTTGGATTACCCACACTTCATAAAATATAATATATTAAATAATAGATATATTTAACACAAAATAAATTAGGACTCACTGAGAATTTTTTGAATCAATTTTATTTACAAAGTCCGTAGTTTAATGTAACCTCCCAAACTATTCAATATGTAAGTTTTATATTAACCGTCATAAACCGATTGCACGAGTTAGTATAAAGAGGAAAATATTATACGTATGTTTATTAAGTGAACACAAATTCGCTAGACTGAAAAAACCGTTCGAATGAAAAAAATAACTACCGAATTTGTTATGTGGTTCCGCATGTTAGTTTAAATCGTAATAGAACACCTGAAAAGACTGAAATATATTGAAGTATTTAATGTAAAGTTAAAGGACAAACCATTCCGAATTCATTTCTTCTGTCGCCAAAAAATAATGTTTTTTTTTTTCAAAAATCCCAATCAATCACTTCAACATCTATCAACTTAGCGTCTATAAATAAAAATTTAAAAAACCAACTAAACAAAACATCCCTCAAACTATATCTCTAGCCCACACGACTAATATTAACCCATATAATCTAGCAAACCCCAACTATAGAGAACCCCAAACTAGGTACCTACGCCGCCATAACAGGCCAAGCCGCGGGCCACAAAAGGGCCAGGCCACATTAAAAAGGTCCCAGCGAATATTATGCCAACCCTTGCCGGATTATTAAATATTCTCTTGCAAGAACTCTCGAGTATGTTTAATATTACTTTTTTTGGCATTCGATAGTACTATAGTATGTCATTTATGTAAGTATGTTTATGTTGCGGTTTTGATCGTGGCTTAAGTAGATAGTTTGTAAGGATTAAGAAGGAACATAATTATAATATTGAGTTGATTAATTTTGTAACTCTGTGTGTAGGATATTAGAAGAAGAATAAATATAAAACACGTTTAAGGCATCTAAATATACTTATAAGGCACAATATTGCGTACATTCATCAAAAAACATTTATTTTATTTCTAGATATTTAGCTAATGGTACCCCCACCACCCGCAATCTTTTATACATAAATGTTGTACAATACGTACAGAAATTCGGCCAAAACTATTAGGGAGTATAAAAGCTCACAGACTAGTATAATGATTGAAGAGAAAAACCTGCGAACGTGAGCCACATTTACAGCCCTACATGCCGCTGGGGTGACCACTTATTAATATTTTAACAATATAGAAAAAAACAACTGCAAATTCAGAACACGCAATTTCGATTTATTCTACAAACGAATAATAAATATGGCGTGCATAGGGAATATTAAAACTCTTTTGTAACCTGACAACAGATAAAATGGTTAGAACATTTTGCATAAATGTTTGAAGTATCGATTATACCATTTTGCATGTAAAATATTTTTGACGTCACATCACGTGTAGGCTGTAGTCTGTATATTGATTGACATTCAATTACAATATATCGATGGTACGCCAGGCATATCATCTAGACAGCACGTCCATTATCCCAATGTATCTCTAGTTGAATAGGGTTTTGAACAGGCATTTTTTTCTAGCTCAGTTTTTATTCAAAGAATACGAGTAGAAATATTTTAATTCAATATTTTTTTGTATAACAAGAAGGTAACTTAACTACTCAACTTCTATTGGCTAATACTTGTTCTAATTTCAGTTCTAAAGTCAGTGTCTCATTTCCATTTCTAGTAATTCACTTTACTTCACAACATCAACATAAAAGCAAAATTACTAAAGTCTCTCACTAAATGACATCTAG
This sequence comes from Heliothis virescens, assembly GCA_002382865.2. Taxonomy (NCBI): domain Eukaryota; kingdom Metazoa; phylum Arthropoda; class Insecta; order Lepidoptera; family Noctuidae; genus Heliothis; species Heliothis virescens. Next base: position 275,795 of record NWSH02000556.1, read on the forward strand.
AAAATAAAATAGTCTCATTTGTCTTACACAGGCACAGGCGTGGTCTTCTAACTAAATAACATTGTCAATTTAAAATGTAGTCCTTCGCTAAACCTGGTTACCCTAACGAGGCCACGGGAAAATAGCAGCAATTCCAGCGGTTTAGTAGCAAACGTTATCGCGCAGGTATTTCTCACGGAAAACTGGTAAAAAGACACAAATGTTATAATATAACGTTCTAGCTATGACGAACGGCCATTTTGAAAATGAGTTCGTTAGGCATATTGTTGCGAAAAGCAGGGTTTTCCAGTAAAAACAGAAATTTTATTTTATTTCCAATTTGGTCTTTCATTTTGTTTAATCAAGTTTTTTTTTTTAATTTAGTGTTTTTTTTTGTTTTTCAAGCACATAGTTTATTTCCATTTTCTTGCTTATTAAAGCGTTGAATTAAAATATTTGATATTAGTTGGTTGAGTGCCTCGTTATTATCAGCTTGTAAGATATTTAGGTTAATAAGTACAAAGGCAGCGTCTAGATAATTATGTTCATAAGGCGTATTAGGTATGTGAGCTTAATAGGACTTTCTGAGAAAATCGCTCAAATTCAGATGAATTTTAGCAGAAAATAACATTTCGTAGTTTTGCCCGAAGGATAAAGGTATCTATGATGGAACACCAAAACCAATCTTCTTTATATTACGTCCATTAGGCCAGACACAGTTACAAAATGTACATATTTCTTCAGTGTATTGGTCTTGTTGAAAAGCGATAAAAACATCCTGGTGTCACAACACAAAATAATAATAATATGGTTCAGTTTCTGACACTGCCACAAACAACGTTTATGACGAACTATCAAAACCTCAATTGCACCGCGTATCAACGGACTCAACAGCGCACAAAATCGTAACAACGTACAAAAAATGGCGCCGCACTAAAATCATAGATAGTATGAAAACACGCTCTGCACTATCCATATATTTTATTCAGTAGCGTCAGCGTAAAAGCCTACGCCGACTAAATTCGCCGGCGAAATATTTTTGTTTTTCGCACTGTCCGCGTCGGTAGGCGCATGTTGTCTCCCTACTAGTTGGAACCGGATTTCACTAGTTTTGTTTTGCCAAGTTTTTTTTGTTTAGATTTTTTGGACGTGTCGTAATTTCAGGTTTCGAGGGCGAGTAATATTCCGACGTATTGTGGATTTTATTACTTCGTGTAACTTTTGAATGCTCAATCAAGCGAGATTGAAAATTCTCGTCCCCATATGAGTCAGTTTTATACCGTAAGAATGCACTAGCAATGTCGTATTTTTAAACTCCGCAATGTAGATCACTGTCGGCCAACATACATACAACATACAAAGGATATTAAAGCGAGTCCAGCTAAAAATTTTACTGTTGAATTTCAAGAACGCAAATATTGGTTGTTCGCTTGAAACCTTCCATAGTTGGAATTCTGCGAACAACGACACTGCGATGAAATGTCTTAGTTTTTACAGTTTTCTGGGAATTTTTAAGAAGACTCTATAAAAAGGTTCATTGTATAGTATAAAAGGAAGATCATTTCATAAAAATATCTTAGTTTCAAAAAAAATACTGTTTTAATCATATGTACTTACATTATAATATGAAAACCGTACAATAACCATGATACATCGTACTAAGTACACAAAGTGAAGTCTTGTTCAACTTACCTATATGCCGATTTCAACCTGTTACAACGTACCACTCGGCTCAACGTTTTAGCTTACACGTAGACTACAAACTCGCTTACAAAACGCACCTTAACTTTATACTTGCAAAGTTCAAAATCACCTGCTTCGATAATGAAGAGCTTACACCTCAACGTTACTTCGAAAGGAAAATCAGCCTTAACTGTGGAGAAATAGAGTCTAGTTTTGGGTTCGTAGATATTAATAGGGTGTTTCGAGTAAATCCTCGTTCGAAAAGGTTGAAGGTTGCAGAGTTTTGAATAAGCAGAATTAAATATTAGACTTGAGTATTCTTGAGAATGTTGTTCTAAAGTCCAGTTTAATGTTTAATGTTGTTAACGTTGATGTATCTAACAGCGATCAGTGATTATGTTGATCCTAAAACGTTGGAGTTTTCCTTAATCTTAATAATATTAAATTCTGATGTAATTTTCTTATACTCTGTAGTAGTAGCTATACCGCTTTAGGTCAGGAAAAAATATTCCATATTTATCAGGCGTACTGAAACAACTCAGTACAGTACACGGATTTAATATAGAAATTTCCACATCCACTAGACTACTATCTAATGTGGTTTTGTTCACTTTACGAGTAAACATGCATTTTACTTAGTAAAGCGCAAGCACAGAAAATAGCTCCGAAACTTATAAATAAACTTGAAGTCTACAAACGTTTAAGTAGTTCCAGCTGTACAAACAAACAAATAAATTTCATCAGTTGCTTCGATAAACTTGAGCCAGTTCATAATGCTGAGGTAATCCAAGTTATATAGCCTGTCAAACATGATAAACTTGGCATTTTTGCCTGCAGCCTAGCCTTAAGTTAGGCTATCAAACTTACTCGTACCTACGAGACACAGGGTCTAGCTTCACTACGATTTTGCCTCGCTGACATCTAAATCTACCTCGAAAACCTTGGGCATATGTTTGTGTGAACGATTTGCGACTTTATTGTGGGGAGATAGAGTGGGGTTTTCTGTGAGGTGAAGTTGTGTGCGGTGCTGCAAGCACAGGTAAGGGTTGTGGTGCAAGTGGAATGCAGCATTTAACCTTATTTAAGACATTATAGCCGTTTTATTAAGGCAACGTAAACTTTTGTCTTTTGACAGACTGTCGCTATTAGCTTAGTATTTATAATAATTTAAACAAAATGGAGCAGATAAAAATGCAATACATTTCTTCTAAAACGTCACCCGAATAACACCAACTTAGCACTGACAAAAATAATGTTGCTGATTCTCACTGGCAACATTATAAACGTCTCCTTATCATAAAACAATTTATATACTTTAAGCCTTGAACGTAAAATTTTACAGTAAATCTAAAAGTTACTTTTAAAAAGTGACGTATATGTTGTCGGTGACTATGGGCCCAAATAAATCGCTGTCTGCTTATGAAACGCACCACACCAAGTTAAAGCCAGCGCTAAATTGTCAGACGCAGCTCGCAGACTGTCAGATTAGCTGACGGACATCTCACACTTCTTGGGAAGCTGCATCGAGCCTCATGACGAGAAGCATGCAAGTTTTTGAACACTTTGTTGTGTTGGGTACAATGTTTTGATATATTCACAACTTTTCATGAATATCATGGTTGCCAACAAGATTAAAAGTACTTCTAACTTAGTATATTTTTAGATTATTTCAACAGTGGAAAGGCTTTCAGATGCAGTGCAACTCACATAAATTATGCTTTCACCTCAGCCAATTTGTTCCTTTTCTACACGCATTTACGCAATTATTTGTTAGAAAAATTTCAGGTTTTAATAAATTATTTAGTGTGCGTGTCCCACAAAATTGTTGCTCGAAGCCTCTCAATTTCCATATTTTTTTATTTAATAAATAATTCAAGCAGTGAAAGTAAATAACACTTTAGTATAATTAATTTATAATTGGTTAACCATAGTGTTTCCATAAAAGTGATCCCGATAATGACTAGCCCATCAGCATGCAAATGTTAGTGAATATTCTGTACGTATTTAACACCAATGTAATTAATTTAAAACGTGCTCGCAGTCGTAATTGCCTAATTACTGCACAACAATTGCGCGACGGTTGTAAATTACAACGTAGCTTCATATTTGGATTTATTTAATTGATATACTTCTGGCTTTTGTTCGTTAATTAATGAGCGGAGGTAACAATACTTGCGTAGTCGCTATTTTGTTGGAACTTTTTTGTTTTAGAATATAATAGTGTTTGCCAATGATATTCCTTGTCATTATTGTATTACTACTACAGGCATCACTTGCGGATACAATATGACAATTCCATTTATTTTGAGTTAGGTTAGACTTGTATTTGCAGGTTGAGAATAAATTGTTGAATATCTAAATAAGTTATATTACAACTCATTTCTGGGATAAAGGCCTAGCTTTTGAAAATTATGTTTGACTAGTCCTGTGGGCGTTGTAATACAGCCGCCGGCCATACTGTCAGTTGTACAGCTTCTATTTAGACAAGGATAACTCAAAGGTCACAGATTACAAATCCGACATTAAAAATGTTGATCTCCAAGTTTTTTAATTACGCAAAGAACAATTTTCTGGTACACTCGACCTTGGCCAATAAACAGATGCTCAAAAGTACACTTGATGGCACAGAAAGGGCCCACTTTAAATCCTTGGGCGATGGGTGTAGCCAGAGATTTATCCGTCTGTCGCGTGACAGTGAGGCAGGTGGACGGAGGATTACCAACATAAACTACCTTCGCCTGCAAAACGGCCGACAGACATGGGAACGTTATGGTGCTGGGCTTATTTTGTTGGCTTTAAGTGTAATGTATTTCTGAAATTTCATATTTTTGACAGAAATATAAGCATCTTCAATGAATCTGAAAGTGTTTACTTGTTTTATTCTAATTTATAAGATCTAGTAAATTACATATTATTGTAGAATGTATTGTTCAAATATATTCGTGTACGTAATCATCCTCCCTCGTTTTCGTACCAAAACATCACGTAGGTAGGTACTAAAAGGTAATTCAAACGAAACTTATTCCCGACGTCCATTAATTCCCCCAAAATCTACGAGCTATCAGGAAGATTAAAAACCTCTCAGTTAATTACCAAGCCAAAAGAGGAATGGATCAGTCGAATTGTCCGACTAGTCATTACACCGGGCGCCGCCCGTAATTATCTTCATGCGCCATTGGTCGCGGCGATTAACAATTTGCCGACGGAACCCTGGCATGGTTCATTGTACGGAACCCCTTTGTTAGGGCACTGTGATGTGATGTATCGTGGCGAAATTCACCAGCTTTCCAACTGATCGACTTCTAATTGAGTTTTTGTGACTTATTTTTGGGATTTCTCTTTCGAATTTCGCTCGTGATATTTTTTTTTAATTACTGTATTGACTTTATAAAGTACGCATTTTCAATGTACGTGGCCAGTTAGCCTTGATTAATGAGAATGTTTTCTAAAACAAGTAATGGGTAATACCACATTACACATTTACTTCTAAACTATAGGCAAGTTCATCATAGACTGCCATAGAACCTTTTAATTATCTATACAAGAATAGTCAATCGTATACATAAATAAGAACCTGATCATCACACAAACAAATAAACTCGAACAAACAAAGAACACTCGTCCCACATCGTTAGCGACGCTAACAAATAACAAGAGCAAACAAAAAAGTCAATTTTAATATAAACTGCGACGCAACATTACTGTCATCGCAATTCAATCTCGTACACAAAAGAAACTTTTGACTTCGCCAAGTCTTTGTCGTCATCCGCGAGAAACAATAAGAGACATTATTTCGAAACAATTTTCATCATTTTCGCTATTTCAAGAGATTTGCTTAGTGCTGGGGAGACGGGCGCGGCGCTCAGGCTTAGGCACAGCCCTCAGCCCACCTATACACTCTACCTGCAGACTTCTGTAAATTGATTTCGACTTTTAACGTAATTGTTTTTATCACTCTTAGAATACTAATCTAAATTGCTTCTCAGACTATTTCTATCTCTTTGTGCAGATAAAAGTAATTTGAAAACGTTAATCAAAGTCGACCTTGATTTTAGGTTAACCGAATATTGGGCAGACATCTTTATGCTTTTGCAATGTACCTGATTGTACCTACTTAGAATTAGTAACATTATCATAACATTAATGTTGTTAAGCTTAATAATGTGTCTGGATAACAAAAGCAAATTGTATAAATTTGCTTATTAATATTTAACGCCTCATTACAGCTCAATAAATAATAAATAAATAATAGTTATGGATATTAGAACGGGAACGCGTGAGCGGATTTGCGTTGACACGTTATAAAAAAATGGGAACAAATATAACGACCACCAAAAAATGTTGTGATACCCTTAGATCTATCACCAAAAAAATTTACTTAACACCAAAAAAATAAAGCCTAAAATTGCAATAGTACTACCTATTTTAGTCACAACTTGACTTTAAATTGTATTCGAACACCAAATATAGTAAATGATCACCAAATCTTAGCGACCAAATTAATGCGCTATTTCTCCCTAAATAAACCACTGTGATTACCATAAAATGTAGGCTTATTACCAAATAAAGTATTATGATGCCATATTTAGTTATGTTTCCAGCTTTAATGACAGAAACGAATTGCTGTAAATCCGACTCCACGCAGTC
>NWSH02000556.1:284718-297928 GCA_002382865.2 Heliothis virescens
TGGATAGCAAGTGTTATTTTTTGCGTGTCATTTTATATTAAAATGGCGTTCATAATTTGGTATTCATTAACTAGTTTTGGGTTAACAATAATTTTCTTGGAGTTATTTTGCTTAAATAGGCTACTGAAATGTTATTTTTTTGCATATCATTGTATATTAAAATGTCGGTAATAATTTGGTGTTCATTAACTATTTTTGGGTTAAAAATGATTTTCTTGGAGATATTTTACTTAAATAGGACAGTGAGATGTTAAAACTTTGGTGATCATTTTACTTTAAAATGGGGGTACTAGTTTTGGTGATCATTTACTATTTTTGTCTGTTAAAAGTTACTATATTTGGTGGTCCGTTAAACATAAGCCTAAAAAAATAGACTCTGGGATGTTTATGTAATTAATTATTTTTTGCCTCCGAGCAGATGTCATAAAATCTATACTTAATTTATACAAGTAGTTAAAGTTGTGTAATAAACACATAATCTATGAAGAAATGATTTGAATTGCTTTATTTTTGTAATATAAGAAAATATCGACGTTGCGCTGCGATGGCTCACCCGCGCCTCAACCGTGTTCCCGACACGAAACTCGGAACAAATCAAATTTCCTCTCGTCTTGGCGTGGGCACCACACAGAGGGAATTTAAACAAACTATATCTTTATGTTTTCCTGGTCTCGAGAAAATACGTAAAATATTCCCTTTTATACCGAGCTTATTCTGTGAGAACTATGATTGTTTGAAGCCGGTGTTATTAGCTATGTATGCCGAAGCTTTACAAAGTTATACGATCTCGCGTTTGTACGTCAATAAGTTACGTAGGCTTTATGTGAAAGGTCTTGGTATACAAAATCACATTCTATATGACTTCAAACTGTTTTATAAAAGAAGAAATAAAATATAGACGTCTAGGCAGCAGTAGAAAAACAATTATCGAGTGACCCTTTTTACCTTTAGCCTTTCCCAAAAAGGAACGATTTAGGACTTGTTGGTACAAAAGTCTTAATTTAGCCAAAGGTTCAAACGTGTGAGTTTTACTAAGTAGTTTCCTTCGTCAGTTGGTTGAAACAAGGAATGACACTCCTTGGTTTAGTGTTACACATCACCACAAATGTCGTCATTATGGGAGAAAGGTCTCTCGGATTACCATCGCTTGTGGAATAATGTATTATGTGGAAATTGTATCGTGTACAGTACACATGTCACATATCGTACGAAATTGTTCCCAGAGCGACCGAACATTCAGATTCTAGACTCAGATACATTGAACTGAATAATATATTGCTACTGTGTATATATTAAGAACATGTCAGTTAAAATTTACAAAGCATTTCAAAACACGAATAGCATAACATATGAAAAAGCTAATGTAAAAATATAACATTTTTTCAAAATGGCTGAAAACACAAAAGCTTATTATGAGTAACACAGTTAAAATTGTTATTGCTTTCATGTCATATCATTGTATTCACAAAATGTTTGAACATTTGAAAAGTTTTCAAACAAAGCTTTACAAAATAAATGATATTATCTTCAGTTTTGTATGCAACACTAAATTCAAGCACTTTACTGTTTTTATCTCTCGTTATATAAATATTTTCAATATTTACAAAAGAGTTTTGTTTTAAATGCAAATGGTTATGCAAATAGTAATGTATATACGTGTAACTACTAAAGCCAGTTATGTAATTACTTTGTACAAAGAAAACCACTCTGTGAGAGTGTTATACATCTCAATTTCAGCTAATTCTGTGCTTTACATAACTTTTTCAGTGTTATTTATTGTTATCAGTACTATATTATTTGCCATCATGAAAAGAATACAAATCATTCATAATAATTACTAATTGATTTAACATTATCAGTAATTTCATAGTACTTCTGTGAAAATCATATCTCGTTCAGGAAGTTTTAGGCATCTTATTTCTAACTTAAGTTTTATTATACTTAGTAATACTATTTGATAACTTCCCAAAAGTACACGCCTTATTAATTGTAAGCCGAATATCTAGTAACGACTGAACCCTTATACCATTACTCATATTCTACAATTCCAACAAGCCTTTAACATTCCCGCCACGTGTAACATTTGTATAAAAACTAGCTAATTCAAATTCAATCTCAACTGGCTTGTTAGAGCCATGAATAGGGGAGGAGGGGGTCCCAGGTCACAATACCCGCACCGGTGTTCATAGGATAGTGCTTTAGGGATGTGGCGAACGGGATGCAGTCCCAAGACACGGGATTGCTTGAATAATACCTAAGTTTCGGTTCGGTAGGATTTAATGAATGGCTTGTTTGTGTCACGGATTTCATTTAAGAAAGCTAGTAAACTTGGGGAGTCATGCAGTTTGAAATTAATTTACCAGAAGTTAAGATATGTAACAGATCGTAGGTAATTATGTATATATATCGTTCTCATCATTATCATTGCTTCAACATACTGAGATAATAAGCACTTAACTTTTAAAGCATAGAATCCATGACACTATTTCCTCTTCTCGATTTTTCGAGAGAACATAATGACATTTAGTAAATCCCGGGACATCTATTCATGTCACATCACTATCCAGACACGATTGAATCATACCGTTCTCAGTAGATTGTCGCCGACGTCTCGAGCGAAAAGAGCAAAAAAAATATCGCTAAGAACGGAATACCGGCCTCAGATGACGGTAATGAATTCACCGGGAATATCTTTGGGAATCCCGGGGGATGGTGTAATGGAGGAAATGTAAGGTGCTTAATCAAAGGTTAATAAAATAAGCTGAAGGGAGAAGTAAATGCACCATATGCTTCCATATTTGTTATTCTTTCAAAGTGTATTTAGAATACAAAATTAAATGGATACATTAGAGAAATTACTTCTTACGTATTGCAGAGACGTTTAAACGTTTCTTCAGGATTTTGGGCGTTATTGTGTTACTAATTGTGATAGCACTAACTAGGATATCTAATGCCTTGCATAGAGACGGGCAACAGCGTCTCCGGAGCTAAACAATATCACATACAACGCACACTAGCACTTACTCATTAACACTAACTTTTAAGTGACGACTTGACGATGTATTGTTTTTATAAAACATCGAATGATATAAGCCACTAGTAGGTATGTGACAATAGTTACATCATGCTGCTACAAACAGAACAAAGAACTAAGATTATGATCACATAAGCTGATCCATCGGATACGCCTGTCTGAAGCAAGATCATCCTTCTCAGATATCGCGGATTTAATACCAAAGTAATTATGTCCTACACGCATAATATCAAGTTTAACTTAATTAACGGGAATCGGCTTAAGTAAAACATCACAAACAAAGGTTTCGGTAATAACTAATTAACTGTTTGTAATATTCTAAGAACATAATGATGTTGCTAACGTGAGTTTATCTAGTGTTCATTAATTAACTTCAAGTACGTTTTAAGTAATTTTCGTGTGTGTACGTTTGAAGTCTTAGAATGAGGATTAGTTTTATATTGAAAATTATAGTACTTATTTATTTACGATTAAATTCTTAACTAACATTTTCGTGTTTGTAGACACGTGTAGCTAAAAATTATTAAGCCTTTTGTCTTTAACAATAAGGTAAATATTGTAAAAGTTGTTTTGTTTGCGCACCCTATTGACCCTACCCTGGTTGAATAATTAAGGGATGAAAGTTTGTCATTGCAAACAATAATAAAAGCTACAATAACAAGAATTATAGAAAGCTAGTATCGATACATAATACGTTAAAAATTATCTAAATTTGATAAAAAAGATAACTCGTTTGAGAACTCATTTATATGTATAACCATAACCATTTAACTTAATTGATTCGGATTTAAATACTCCATCTCCATTATAAAGAGCTAAACAAAAGCGTACCTCAATCCCGTGCGGAACACTGAATATGTAAGACGCCTTAAATATTTAATTTGGAATTCAGTACACCCGCTCCAGACGGTAATATACGCGTGGTTCGGTGTCTCCCTCTATAATTCTAAAGTAACACTAATTTATAGCCTCAAGGACTAAAACCAGTCGTAATTAACTTCATTAAAGTCTTTTAAACAATTGCTTAGTCTTGTAATGTTAAGGTGACAGACTACAGAGCGTCAGTGACCGATTTCTTGTCGGCAAAAACTAGGACGTCGCTTAATGACAAAGGGTCTCGCAAAAAATCGGCTACATTGAGGGCGATTGTCTACTGGTCAGTGACCTGTAATGTCCGATTCAACTTTTGAAGGACTAGATCAAGTAGTTACAATAGAAATTTTATACAATCCATAGTTTTAATATCTGGCATGTTTTAGTTTTCAGCACTAGGTTAAAAGGTTAGTCGAGTTGTTGCTTTATTTGCGTGAAGGTGACCGATTCATAATAGAAAACCTACAGACATAATTTCGTTTGAGTACGACCTTAGAATATAAGTGTCTAAATGTGTGACACGCGTCAGTGTGCGTGACATGCGTCAGTGTGGGTATTTTCTTTGTAGATTGAATTATTTCGTTCTCTTTGAATGTCTGCTTTCACGAAAAGCGTACTAAGACATAATTAATGAAACGTCTCGTAAAGTGATCGGTGGAAATGTGGTGGAGACACCTATTTGCGGCACGTGCTCAAATGTCTGAGGTACCTAGTTTGTTAATTGTAGACGTTATATTAATGTTGTACAGTGAAAAGAACCGCAGACGTATGGTTGGAGCAATATATTGATTAGTAAGTTGAGTACACAATGGTATGCCGCAATCTTAGAGTAATTACCTAGCAGTGTCTTAACGTCTTAGGCCCTGAAAATAATTAATATCGCAAAACAGTAATTTGCCAAAATAAACACTATATTAACTCTGTTCTGCACAAAATGGCGATCAATTCACAACGACATTATGTCATGAGTCAACATTCGACGCCGAAGTAATCGATTGAAATCGTAATGCATTCAAGATTCCGATCGTCCGCACCACAAAGCGGGTATCAATACAGAAGCAATTATTCGGAGCACAATGCTCTATCCGATTCTATTCGATGCTGTAATCGATCTGTACCGATGTCTCGAGAGATCGAACACTCAAGGCGCTGAATAGGAGCGATTGTTGTGGACTGACGTAAAAAGCTAAGATTTATCGTAAATCTGAAGAATGTGGTTTATTTTTGTCTGTGAGTAGTTCTTATTGAAGTTTAGATTGTGTTCGATCTGGTCAGTTCAGGAACTCAGCTCTTAGCTTTCCCACTGGGGAAGTTCTTTTGTGTATGTTGGGATTTAATTCCAGATTGCGTCCTAACATTTTCAAATCTTTGCGGAAATTAACATCAGGTATATCATGTGGGTTTGTGTACGTGACAAAAGAAAGAATTAACTTACAACCTCTTAAAATATGTATTATCAGACAAAATTATGAGGCGAGATCGCTATATATCAACATCATAACTACATAAAAGCGACATGTTAAACTTTTCTTACATTTTCTACAATGTTCTGAACTTCCTTCCATTTTATTAAAGTTCCAGCCCTGTCTGGGAATTTTGTCCTTATTTTTACTCTGTTTTCTTTTACGATGTATACATCACGTAGTAAAATAGTTGATGGCCATGTAGTTAAATGGAACGGGCAGTAAAGTACCAAATGTACCAGTAGGTTTATTAGGCACGCGCCGCACACCCGGGATTTTGTTGCGTCAGGAATTATTATGAGTCAAGAGATTGTGCTTCGTATGATCTTATGAAAGTAACATAATTACAGAATTATAACATTGTTTGAAATGCTAAAATAAGAGATGAAAATTTGTTGCATGCTAAAATACTTACATAAAGTCATTTTATGAAGATATTAAACCAAACAACTACATCTCGAATTTAATAACGGCATTCCTTTGTAATCCGAAATGAAACCACCTGCATTCATATCTGAGTGCACGTCTCCAGTATCTTACAAGCAAAGGATTAAATTTTCCTTATGCAAGCCCGGGACGGCGGGCCGGAACACCGGGATCTTTGATTTAATAACCGCTACGCTACGGGATTTATTAAAAATCCCGGGCCGCGCGCCACAGCGTTCGCAAACTCTTTGACGTTATTAAAAGCATCGATTTTACAAAGATTTGCGCTTACTTTAAATTAAAATCTTTGTTCGAATGTGGTCGAGTAGAAATGAAGGTTTATGGATGAACGGTTTTATTATTTTAAGATGGAGTTGCAAAATATATTTTACCTTTTTTTGTTACACTGATAATGGAAGGTTGTTAGCCTGCCGTGATTCGTGGAAAAAACTATTTCATTATATTCCATTGTTTGCACGTATTTTTTCACAAACCCATTTTATTTCATTTTTGTAATAAAATGCTACAAACAAATATAGAATATCAAAATGAAACGAATAATTCTTATACCTCGAGTGCAGCAAATGCAATGTACTTGGCAACGACAAAAAAACCAGCCCGACAAATAAATTAAATTTCAATACTCAGATTTTTATAAAACCACATAAAACAACCGATACTCGATGACTCGGCATCGAACCGGCGTTTTTGACTCGATACAGCCAATTTATCGTTTGCCGAGTACCCTCCACATAGCGAACTGTGTCCGATCAATTAACTCAATCCCGGGATATTCCCGGCCTTTCCATACTCTATTCGATTTGATTTAAAAATTGAAATCGAGTTATATAGATACAAGAGATTTTGAAGCGAATTTTATGAAAGGTTAATTATTTGTTTCGTTTGAAAGTTTTTATGAAATAAAATTATTTATATTTGTAAAAAAAGTAGCTTATCGCGGCCTAGCAACATGTTTTCATATTTTGTTTGTTTTTTAAAAGCTATCTATACTATGTAGAGGCACATGCATTCTGTGAGTTACCACCGCTGAAGACGCACTGAGATTATCCTTAAAAGTTTTGCAAGATTAGATTAAATCGGATATGGTCTTACTTGAAATTAAATATCTTCAATAGATTTTCGACCTTATCACAACAGTGAAAGGTTAATGTTCTACTGGTAAAAATTGACAGATTCGAGTAGGTTGTCTATCTGGTACAGAACCACAGAATAAAACAAAAAACTTCACCATGATTTCTCATTTATAAAAACGCGTCACAGCGAAACCAAACGGCTTATCAACATGAATCACTGCACTAAAAAACAGCAACTTTTAGCTTACGCGTGTAAATTGACATCGTTAAAATAACGGTTACACAGCCGTAAATAACGGTTACCTTATATCAGTGTTACACGTGAAGGCACATCGTTATGCGTTATTTGTTACAGTTATTTCTCATAAACTGCTCGTTACGTTATGCGTTTGGAGTTGTTGAGTTTTTTCATGAAACGCTATGTTGATCTGGTGATTCTTGTACTTGAAATTTAGATATATTTAGAGGAAAGTTCTGAATCTGCGCTTGTATTGCTTTCATAGGGAATCGAGACCACGAGACGCAGGGTCAGCACATCAAAACTACAAATCAAGAATTTGTGAAATCTTCTTTAATTATTATGTTTTGTATACTTAGTACTATTCGCCTAGCCGTTTGTTTAAAGGTCGATAGCTTGATTTGAATAGCTACGATACTAATATATTAGGTACATGTAAAATATATTTTATTTCATTAAGCAATAGTACGTATAATAAACCAATTTAGGTCATTAATTTAGATACCGTTTAAAATAACAGCTCAATTGATTGTTTATTAACATTTATTCAATCATCAGTTATTCAATAAAATGTTTATTTATTTTTTATTTTTTGTTGAGCACAAAACAACGTACGCATAATACCTGCACTAAATAATCAGATATACAAAAAAGCGAAAGCAAATTATGTTTTTTTTTTCCTCTAGAAAAATCTCAAACAGAGGGAGAATTTTTCCTAGTGATTTGTTACTCTAGATTTTCTTACCCTACTAACTTTAATATTCAATTCTACTATAGTTTGACAAGCACCAAGATTTGAACAAGTAACCTGACACACCCGCCCCGCATCAGGCTGTCCCGAAAATCCTGAAGTAGCGTCACCACAAACTATTTGGAGCGAGAGACAGACGCGCGATGTGGCGGAAATGAGTTCCTCTCCCCTCGGCCCCCTCACTGACCCCCTCTGTCGTCCTGGTTACACCCTGCACCGCAGAGGCTCGCTGTAATGTGTGTTTAAACTCCTTTCATTAATATGATATCGGTGCCATGACTTCTCTACAAGTCAAGAAAAAAAAAATAGAAAAGTAATATTTTTTACGCAGATTTGAAATCGACCTGTAACGCAAATTGGATTGGAAGTTTCTCCTTTTCACGTGTTGCAAATATTTTTTAGGCAAAACTGATAGTTACGAAAGTAACCAGATATTTTGCCACAATTAAATAAATATCAGTGATATAACTTTAACTACCGCTATAGACTGTCATATCATAACAGGGTGACATTTAAATCATGATAAAAAGAATCTAAACCACACAAACGGAAACACACGGCACAGTTACACTAGTGGAATTAATTAACTTCTCTCATTTAATACCGAACAGATGACGCAGCCATGATAAATACGACAGTATCTATGTACATAATGTGGCACGTGACGTCACACTTCCGTGGGGGGATAATGTCCCGTATCGAGGAGTGGGGGTGATTTGCAGTCATCGTGATGCCCTGTTTATGCATCCATTAGCTTTATTCCATTCAGGAAAAGAGACCATGTGGCGAGAAAATGTTTGATATATGTCATAAGCCTATGTACCTATTAGGAACTAGATGCCCGCGATCCTGAGGAAATTACCACCCACATCTGGATGTCCTTGTTCAGTAGTTTTCATCTGAACCCCGGCAGGCCGAGTTTCGTTTGTATTTATATTATTAGTATGGGGTTTATCAGGACTTCTTTGTAAGCGAATTAAACAGTACACGGATAGTACTGATGTTAATATTTTTTTTGGACAAAGTTTACTTGAAGCATACAATATCTGCAGTACAGTAAATCTGCCTTGCAACAAGTAACCAAAACCATTTTCGGAATGCAAACCATAAACACTTTTATCATCCTTATAAAATGAAAGACGCGCACAGCTATAAAATATGCTACAAACTAACATAACAGTTTTATGTTTCTACAATAATACAAGAATTACGAACAGACACAGAAACAAAGAAACCTCAATACTAGCTGTCGTAAAGATCCACTATTCTTCAAGCCATTTTATTTTTGATAGTCCGACCGAATTTAGAACTCCTAGGTATTGTGAATACGCCAACATATCAAATGCATCCGTAACCGGCGGGGTTATTGAAATTCACCAACCGAATTTATTTATGCCAACCATATTGAGGATAGTTAGGGAACTTGCAGATTGCTACGCAAAGTGGCCCTGCGTCGATGAGGTACAATATGTAGTTCATATACATTTTATTTCTAACTACGTCAGTAGATGTGTTTTACTGCCCATCACGTCTTCGTGATTAGGCTACTTGACCGATTTAGTTTTGATATAGCCCTCAGCGTTATATTGCATGTGCAATTACCTAACAAGTTTTCTCAAATGCATATTATGCTTAAAATAGCCTTTAGGAATAATAATACAACTAGTTGTAAATGGACTTTCGATCAAATTGAAAACTTTAAATATTCCTCATATGTACACTTTACATATTACAATTGTACAGAAAAGTGAGCAAAATCGCAACAATAATAATGCACTTGCGCCCCACACAGTCTGTAAACTTCTTAAGAGGCTCGCCTCTCAGACTTTCGTGGTCTGAGCGCGATCGCTCGTTTAAACTCAGATAAACTATTCACTGATCCGTCGGTTTGTGCCTCAAATGAACGTTTTAAATATCTCCACAGCGAACTTTTAGTTTGAACCAAATGTTCGACGATAGACAGCCTGCAACTTAGTTCTGTTATTTACTTCAGGTCTTTTAGATTAAATAAGTGGAGTTGTTTATTTCGTTTAGTTAAATTGGTTGTTTTCGTTCCAAAGCTCTAAAACGATTCGCGTATAATTTGCTATTAGCATGATTTTGTTGTGTTGAAACTAACTCTGGTCACATTATATCGACGGTGGAAAGGCTATTTGGTTTAAGCGACATTTTTGCAACTTTACAGGAGAGCCATTTAAAGTTTAAAATTTCCGAAAAAAATTCATAAAAACAAAACCTCTTCAGCTATTGGAACGGAGTAAACTTAATTTAAATGAATTTGAAAACGTCGAGGTGTTGATGCTTATACCATATAAAACGGACCTTAAATTAAGAAGATAAATGTCGCTTAATACAAATTGCCCTAAGCCACTTTTTTTCAGGGAACGGAAAAAAGATTTAAGTCACTTCTTAACTACAATTGGTAAAACATAAGCGACTCAAGCGACACTCCATGTCGTATTTTGTTGAAAATGTATGGAAATAAAAATGATTTAAGTCACATGTCAATATGAAATAGAAACAAGAAAAACGCTTTAATCGATATTGAATCTTTTATCTGAGAAAGGGCTACTGATTTATGTCTCGGTTCTTTAAATCATTGTATGGTTCAAGTACATTAGTAAAAAAATTATGCAAAAATGACGTCATATAATACACTGCCACTTTGGAAACCACCCAAAAATAGAGATGTTTCAAGCGCCAAAAAAGTGCTCAGATTTAAATGAATCCGGCATCATTCGACGGAGAAAAAATTGCTGATTCCGAATATGTATATAACTCAATATCGCCCAAAATGTCGCTTAAACCAAATAGCCTTTCCACCGTCGATATACAAAATACCCTTAAGACTACTCCAATAGTTATTCCAAATTCTTCAAAATCTAGACATCTCTTCCCAATGATGAAATCACTCGTCACATCACCCACCGCATCCAATTACTGCGCAATTACTCCGCCAGTTGAAAACAAACAACACTTGTCACACATCGCTGGCTCACAATAGCGCGCGCCTCCTGACTCCCAAGTTCACGCATCGATGGAAGTGCGGGCTCATTATCCAGTCGCGAGCCAACTTGCACCGCACTTTTGCTTACAGATAAAAAATGATCGATATTTAAATGACTGTCGAATGTTGGTTCACTGCCTGTTTTGTATACTAAAGCTTTGTTTGGTATTGTAATCTGTGGTCGGTTAATTTTAGGCTCATTTGAATAGATGCTCTATAGAATATTCTAGATTCTAGATATATTCGTTTGCAGTCAAGTGCGAAATTATTGTTTAAAGTCTGTAAATGTTTAACTACAAGTTAATTGAAATTCAACAGATCAAAACCGCGATCTGAAAACACATTAATTTCTCTGAATGTTATCAAGTATTCAGTTAAATCTGCTCGTTTATATTGAACTTGTAATAGATTAGGCAAACTTAATCGGTTTAGCACAAATAACATATTACAGCAGTACATTACTATTTATACTGCACAATAACATGAAATAACTAATTCGAGTAGCGAGTAGTTTGTAGTAGTTTATTCAATTTGCTTCCACATATCATTATTTTAAGCGGCAACATTTTGTAATGTAATGCAAATGTAGTGGCGAGTAATGAGGGGCGAGAGCTCTGCGTGGCGGCTGCGGTGCCGCTGCGTGCCCGCTGCGTGACGGCTGCGGTCCGCCACCGGTGCAGCGTCACTTTAACATTTTATTATCATTCAATTTTGGTATATTTACTTGAGCGTTTGTTTGTGGATTTATTTATTTTAAACGGCTGTGTTGACGTTTGCTTGTCTTCGTAATCAACTGTATCAATCACGTGGTCGGTTTGTTTGGCTGCCAGTGTAAGTTACACTTTACAAATTGTCAGTGTAGCCTTTGTTATTATTTCAAATAAAATCGGCAATAATAGAATTGTTTTTGGAAGTTCGATCTGCACCACGAATCTTCATACTCAATGTACGAGACAGTAAAAGGTGTTTAGTATGTATCTGTCGCAGGAAGATAGATAAAGCCGTGACATAGTCATATCCCTAGGGATATAATTATATACCGTAACATAGTTATACGAAAGCAATTCATTACTATCTCACTAGGAATATAGTTATAAAACGGTTCAAGTTTAGTGATATACTTATATTACTAGATTAAGTTTAGTGAAATAGCTTTCGGATTGTGCAGAGCTCTACTAATAGATGTGCCTGTAAGAAGCATTCAGTGCTATGTAAATCTAGATGTCATGATTCCTCTTCTTGTCTGAACAAAAATTTAAAAAATTTAAACCGACTTCACAAAACACTGAATAAAACCATTCATATGGCTCTAGAAGTCGATGTCTGCAGGTCTGTTGACTGTGTTTATTGTCCAATAAAGATAGCTGAAATCTGTTGAATAGCTTTACAAGATTTTTAATGTTTGATGAGTTTTAATCGTATTGTTAATGTTTAGATTCCAAAAAAGTATGATCGTTTTAATTATAATTGAAATTACTTTAATAGTGTTAATTTCACAAAGTATTGTAACTAACTGTAGGACACATAAAGTTGATTTTTAATAAAGATAAAACAGTATAATATTGTTTTATTTAATTATATATGGTAGATTTCTATTTCACTAAGCTTAATCTAGTAATATAAGTATATCACTAAACTTGGACCGTTTTATAACTATATTCCTAGTGAGATAGTAATGAATTGCTTTCGTATAGCTATGTTACGGTGTATAATTATATCCCTAGGGATATAACTATATTACGGCTTTATCTATCTTACTGCGACATATCCACCGTCAATGCATTTATGGTTTAAGACATTTATTTCTCAAAAAGAATACAATTCACTTAACATGAGAAATACAAGCTAATCTTAAAACTAAATACATATACGAATTACTTGAGACAAGGGTAGGGTAGATCGTAATTAAAATAAATACACAGAAGAAAGATAGTAAGAACAATATTACAGTTTTGTGGGTATATGGAAATTTGAGGGTTCAATTACGTATGGAATGTTGAAGGCAAGGCAATTACACAAGTTACAAACAGATAATTATGGATGCGCGAAATTACGTCACATATGCTAGGAAACATTTTGGTCAGAATCTAGAATAATTTTTCAAGATGTGCTGTTTTAAATTTTTCTTGTATAAAGCAAAAGACTGTAACTCTTTAATGGCATTTGGTAGTTTATTATACAGCGCTGCTCCTTCGTAGACTATATTCTTTCTTCCATAGTTAGTTCGTGGTGGTCTTAAGCAAATGTTGTTTTTCCGCCTGGTAATACGTTTTTGTGTTTGTCCTTTTATTGTAAATGTTATTTTAGAGTGTATGTTTTTATTA
>NWSH02000556.1:298028-337798 GCA_002382865.2 Heliothis virescens
GTTTCGCAATTACTTTGCATATCACCAATTCGTACAATTTGTCGTCTATTAGAGAGGTAAGACTGAAACATTTTATGGGCAGTGTCCCTAATGCCGATTTAGTCCACATTTGCTAGTGCATGAGCCGGCGGCACCCAGTGAGAGTGCGGCAGAGTGTCCTCCAGAGAGGTCCCACCGGCACTCATTCGCACCGCACGTCAAATCGAATGCGCATATTTACGCTAACGATCAACGAATTTACATTTCGATAATTTATCGAAATAATGGTGAAACTGTATTCGATAAAAATGATTTTTTCGACATCACGAATGGACAGGTTTGTATTGAGTTTGCTCCAGCCATTGTTTGTAGAAATAATGACGTTGTATTTGCTCATAAATATTGTTTTCTAAGACATTTCCAATGAAAGAAACAATGCCTTTATTAGAATGCTTATAGGCTACTAAGTAGGTAATAATAGCTACCCCTTGCTGCACCGCCCGTGCCACTAAGGTGGTGTTTAAGTTGCTTGTCAAATATCGTTAGTAGCGGTCATTATTTGTGTGCTGTGGAGAGCTCGCCAAACAGGGGCGGACTGGGGTGCAAACATTGTGGAGCCTGTAGGGCTCCTGTGGGTATTGAGACTTCATGCTGGTAATTAGGTGGCGAACTCTTGTGGAGTGCCCGATGTGTGAATTGGGAGGAGGGGAGAAAATCACGGTTGATTTTGAAAGATTTTATTTGAGAAAAATCTGAAGAAGAGAAACTGCCATGTTAAGTACGGATTTAATTAAAGAGTTTCAATCATGTTTTCTCGAAAGAGAATATTATCTTAAAATTCGTGGAATTCGAGTCCAAAGATCGATAGTTTTAAACTTATTCATTAACCAGCACTCGACTTCATTGCACCCTAAAGCACTTCTAGCACATAACCACATTCAAATTTCACGGTTGGTCTGTTTGTTATAGTTGGGAAACAGTTTGCGGTCTGAAGGGACAGGTGTTCAGCGCTGGGCAAACTTCAGAAGAAGTTGTGGGCAAACTTGTGACACGGCGGGACCCGAATAAAACTGCTGTGGGCACGATGTTTGCTTAGTGAATGCCTAACTTTGCTAGTTAAATTAAATAATTAACTAAACTTGTTGGTTAAAGTGATCCCTGAAATTTTGATTAGGATAACTTGTTTGTAGATTAAACTATCAAATCAATTAAAATAGGTAGTCTATTCCGTTGTCATCTACAGAAACTCACGGCAATGTTGAAGAGCTCCGCTCTTGTTATAACAAATTACATTTCGTTTTTAACGATATAGTCTATTAAATAAAGAAATATTTAAAGTAACATTGAAATCTAGAAAAATATGTTGATGGGCCTTTCGCATAAAAATCTAAGCAGAGATCCTGGTTCTTACCAATGGAGGATTGTTTGAGACAATTCATTACACATGATAGACTCAGTTCTTTCTGAATCCGTCTCTGTCACATTAACTGGCACTTAAGGAGGCCAAGTTTCTGACTGGCCGATGCAGAAGTTTGCTTCAAAATTACCAGGTGTTAAGTGACAAGTTAACTTGCCGACAAGTTATTTTAGTATACAATTTCTAAACAACTCTGACGTCATTTGATTTAGGCCACTTTAATTACAACTCATTTTATTCCCCTGAAATGTAAAATAAAGACGTGTTGTTATTTAAAAAATATTTTTTTGGAAAAGTGAATACGTTGTCAGTCGTTTTCCCTCGCAACAGTGAAAATTGCAACAAGCGCTAAATTGGCTGCGAAATAGCTACTTTCGCTGGAAAAATGCAATTTTTGGAACATTTTCCGTCATATAAACAAAACTAGAAATGAGATGCATATCGTTTCAGTCGAGGAATAGGGACAATGTATGCTTGTCATGGCTAAGATTAAAGCTCATCTTTTTAAGGTACCTACCTATAAAATGCTACGATCATGATAAAATTGTGTTAATCTATGAAGATAGTCCGTACATGTAGACGAAGTTTTCATTTGCTCATTATACATTTAATAACTCATAATTTACAAGCTATGCTCATTAAATTAATATGAAAAGAGATCATAAATAATGACAGTAAAGTATCACTCAAAAAATGCGAATCTCGTTGAAAAGTTTGTGCAAACAAACCGACGTACGCCACTAGTCTAGATACGTAAACTTGCACATTGCAGGGCACTTGACTGAAAATATAATAATTATTTTGTACTGCGCACCTTACTCACAACTACGACAACCGTATTGCTTGTACGTAAGGGTGAGGGTCGTTTGGCTGTAGATGCAAGTATAAATTTGTTTTGTTAGTATTGTAAAGCCTGTGTCTGAATATTGGAGGCAGCATCGAGGCAGTCGGAGCCTATCGTGTGTACTCGCTTTTACATTTTAGTGCAGGGCTGTGCAACTTTCTTTTTAATGTTGGAAATCAATCACTGAAATTGTATACTTAGTTATTAAAAACCATCAATATTTGTAGTCAAGACAATATACTTGATTTTATGACTTATAGATAAACAAATCTGAAAGATTACCTTTATCATGATCAATGACAAGATTGAAATAATAAAAACATAGGCAATAATGAACAAGAAAAAACAATGCTTAGTGTAAATGTTTCGCTAAATAATATTACCAATAGCAATAAAACCATAAAGCCTATTTCCTATAGTATGCTACGTTCTTCTTCTTAAGTACCGAATAAAAGTTTATTCAAGTATTTTTGTAGGATTTCCGTTCAATGGGAATTGTTTCAGCTGATCGTAAATATGTAAAATGTTATGTCGTTTTTATGTTGAGAAGGCGAACGAAAATAAAGTATACGTCAGCTGGTTTGAGACGAAGTTATTTAATGTAAAAGTTGACTGAGACTCGCTTGTCTATTGTGATTTATATCGAAGATGGAATTGTTATTGAAACTGTTTTATTCCATATTGAATATTTATTCTATGATAGATACATCCCTGACATTACGCAGTAGGTAAGTTAAAAACCTAGGAAATGTATACGCTACTCTAATGTAGTATAGAGGAAACTGTTGTTCGTTTGTTTGTATCCTAAATGCTCCGAACCGACTGAACCGATATTAAAAATTCTTTCACTATTGTGGAAAAGTTTCAATATTCCCGAGTACCATATTTTATCCGGATACGGGAAGAAGTTTACCCATGACATGAGTGAAATCGCAGGAAAACAGCTAGTACGTAATAAATCGATTTTTTTGATTTTTAATAAAGAAACTACTTTCTTTGCCTTAGACTATGCCATTTTTTGTGACGATCTATCGTTAAGTAAAAAAATCGAATAAAGAATATTAAAAGTCCCATCCCTACGCATCTAATCCGCCTCTAGCCGCTATCGAGGCGTTGAATTTTTGAAATTCCACTTGTGCCTCTTGGCTAGCCCTCGGATTGGGCGGAGTGCACATGTGCACAACAGCCAAACGGTATCTGTATCTACTACACTTCGCTGCAGAAAAAGACTTGTAAATGTAGATTTTTGCACACGATGTGGGCGAACACTGTTCTGTGTTTGGGAATGTGGGTACTAGGGTTTATAGCAGTGAGATTTTACCTGAATACTGTAAGTCATGTCGTGTGCAAAAATAGCTGCTGTATGTCCTATAGATATTACTCCTAATAATCACAAAGTTATTAAGAGAAATTGGTGACTGTAAACCTCAAAGTTACTAAACCAGATAAACCAACAAGAGCTGTAAATGTTTTCATCCTACAAACTCAATTGTTTCAATCGAGATCAAGAAAATAATCTGTGCATGAGTAAAAGGATTAAAACGTAAAGTAACAGTAGGCCGGGTGAAGTCGCCGGCGATTATGGTAATCACCGGGGGATGTTCGCCGAATCAGCAGCTTTGTGCCCCCGCCGGGATCGTCAGGTAAATTCCTTAATTGACCTAATTTCTGCTTTAGCTGACCAAAGTCTTTTTAGTCAGATTTAATTGTAGGATTTTAACTGTCCAAATTCTATGTAAATGTCTTTTGTCGTTGCTAGTTTGTGGTGATTGTGTTGGAGGACAACTTTTAAATTATTAAAAGATATTGGTAATAAGTGTAAATTCAAAACATAATATCACAACATAGACAAAAGGATCCCGAGACCAATAGTCATAAAGTAACTGGAATACATTAACTTCATGTTTGGACTCCAATTTCCTCATTTTTCCTGGTAGGATAGCTATAAATCGCTATAGTTTCGCGACACAGGAAGGGCCGCAGTGAGCAATCATTAAATTCGCATCACCGAGACCGAGACAACGGTGTTTCCTGCAATATATCGCTTATTTCCAAACGACGACATCCCGGGGAAAGAAATAGCGGCGGAATTACCGGGTCGAGGGCTCTACTATTGGTGCTCATCTGTGGAACTGTTAAAGCGAGTTTAAGGTGAGTCCAAAGTCAGTACTTTTATGTGGTGAAAAAGTACATTGTATGCGTTGTCAATTAATGCCGGCTTCTAATTAGTGTGATGTTATGATAATTTATAGATAACCTAATTAAATCGGATCTGATCAGAAAATCTAATCATCATACGCCCAGATACATTCACCTGATTACGTTAGATTTACAATAATTGAATTACCATAGAATAGACCTACATTTCAGACAGACATTTCTCTCATATCTCCTCATAAAGAACTATTCTTTCATTTCTCTTCCCTAAAAAGAAGTAACAAGTATCGATCGAGGACCACAAGTATACCCTAACAAGAACAACGGCTCTGGGTAATCACCCTGGTTGACGACAAATAGGAACTTTATTCAAATCAGCACGAATTTATTTTAGCGAAATGACAGCTGCCAGCTATTTGCCTTTGTAGCTCCACAATATTCCTCCAGCCACAATTATTAATTTCACAGCATATAATAACGTATAATTAATCATAACTTTCGAGTTATATAAAAGTGAGGCGTTTTTAATAATTTTGTCAACGTACGCGTATTTTTCAAAACTTAAACAATATTGAAGAATGTAAAGATATCCGTTAAATATATTTAAAAAATCTTACTTCATAAGAACTAAATAGTCATCGAAATCGTAATTTAATACCAAACAAATAAGCCAAAATATTTATCAACTGGAGTCCATTCGTGACACCTCACGCCATCTGTGTGAAGTTTGCGTAAATTGGTAACTACTGCCATCTAGCGCCGTTTGTAGGCAATACTTTCCAAACCAGCCGCAGAATACAGCGCTGTCTCCACAGTATGAGTAGATCGTTCTGTAAACTGTCGCTAGATGGCGCTGTAATAAAGAAGTTATTCGAGTCCTTTGTTGCAAACGTGTTGGAACTTTAGTCACCTGGGGACCCTACGGGGCTAGTTTTAATGCCTAATAAATTATATTGAAATCAGTAAATTATTTTCTTTCATTACTTTGACACAAAGCCATTATTAATACACACATAATCAATACATAGGTAAGTTTGTACAAACTTGAAACAATAATAAACACTGATCAATCACTGATTAATGTGAATATAAAGGCAGGCATTATTTTACCTCATTAAAAAACATACTTAATCTAATTCTGTCTACCTTTGCTGCCGTATCATATACGTAAACCTAGAGCAAGTAAACTTATAACAAGTTACTAAAGAGCTGAACCCTAACAAAATAGTTAACTGCAACTACTCCTTTAAACTAAAATTGGTTAGTAGCTCTTATCGATAACTGCCATGAACTGCAAAGCAATTAGGCATTCCAAATGAACTCTGAAACTTAGCTCTAAACTGTACAAAGTTAGCCTTCTCGAAAATCCACCATTAAAAGTAGATAGTTGTAAGTACAAAGTAATAATTACGGATGTCTAACTTCGCAAGTGGACGAGGAAGGCAAGGCAAAGTTGCCACAATTGGTATCTACTGAGAAATAACTTCGTAGACTTCTTTGGCTACAACTGGGATCATTTTAATTAAATTCGTTGAGAAATTCTCAAGTTTAACTTTTGAAACTGAACGTATCTTGGGAATTGACTTAAAGAAGAAGGTATTTTGTAGGTACCTGTTTAAATGTAGATTAGCTAAGGCGCTATCTTAGCTTTAGCAAAACTTTTTATAAAAAATAAATCCAGTATAAGCACTGGACCTGACAAGGGTACATTTTATTAATTAAATTAAAAACGTCTTAAAATAATTACAAACATGGTACATGTTCTATCTGTTCTTAATATTTGCGCCACCTAGCGGCAGCACTGTGAATCTACATACTCAACTTGTTTGTTCACTCACGCTTGCAGAGGGCGCTTTTCCACAGTTCTCTACACTTCCGCTAGATGGCAGTGGCAACAGTATTTTGTAAATAGGGTTGTTTAGCAGATTATTAATTATTTTGTTTAAATATACATTATGTTTTTGGTATATGCTACAGTGACTGCTAAAATTGTCGTTTGACAGTTGGTAGTAATTTATCTGCTAGTTTGACCCAAATCAAACGTTAAAAGTGTTATACCACCAGAAAAAAATTGGAGCCTGATCAAAAGATTTATTACCTCATGCTTTGAGTGATCACATAACAGCATCACTACAGACGACATCTTCCTATTCACGCGGATGTATCGGTGGGATCAGCCGAGTGCTGTATAATGAGGTGAGGCAGACTAGGGCTCAAGTGGTGGAACTACATACATATTTACTTGTATGTTAGCTTAAAGTAGTTTTAGGTGACTTTGAGACTGTTTTCTTACCTAGGCGAAGCTTTTTTTTAATCGTTGATACTAATACCGTTGTGATGAATATATTGATTACTTTCTTAAGGCACTTAGATTAGCTGGTCAAGGAAAACCCTATTTTGGAGCAATTATTATTCTCGTGCTACAATATTAGTTTTACTATCGTTATTGAAGCCTAACTTATCCAGTATATTCATAAAAGTGGTATTAGTGCATCCTAAATAACATGTAACTCTATACGTTTTTTAAAGGAGCAAAACAAAATACATCGATCCAAAAACTGACCAATGATTTTTAACGAATAACAATTTGCTACTGGTCTACCAATACATTTTTCCGTGTAGCCTGTCATGCTTAAAAACTTCACTGCGAGTACATTTCCACAGCGTGAGGGGCGCGCGTCAATTTTTTTGACGCCCCGCCGTTGTTAACTGTGTAACTGTCGAGTTTGTCTGCGATAACAATTTGTAGATACATATTTATTTATTGATAGATATAGATCTCGGAGTATGACAGCAAAGCTCAATAATTTTGAAGCCGTTCTTTTAGGCGCATTTACAATATTTGTGTTGTTTTGGGCCAGTTGATATATTTCCATTTCAGGTGTCTATTATTTTACTTACGATATCTTCCTGCAATTCCATTTCTCTGTGGATTTTATTTTTCATTGATGAATCTTACCTGTGAACAAAGAAATTGGAATAATTTTATTCAAAATTTTTGTAAAATATTTCTGAAAAAAAAACCTGGATAAGCTTTCCATAATCTCGCAGTAAAATAAACTGAAAGCAATAAATTCAACCCTTCACGTCGACAAAAAATTCGCAAACAAGCATCTCACTCCACATTTCTTCCTCAAATCAGCGCTCAAATCAGAAAACTTAGAATACCTTCCAAACATTTTTTACTTCGCAAACTCCTTCCAAGTTTCCAACGAGCCCCAAACCTTCATACTTCGTTATGATGAAAATATTCGCTATCACTTCACAAAAGGGGGACAAATTCTCACGAATCGATTCTGGAGAGAATCAGGAAAAGTGTTGTGGATGTGTGGATTTCTACTTCTTTTATGATTCGAGTGTTGAGTCCCCGTGAGAGGTATACTGTCATTACTTTCGTCATCTGTTATTTTCAGTTTATATTTTGAATTGGCACTTTCACCCAGCTCTAAATTAATATCTAAAACACACTTCATAACAACGGGTTGATCGTCACTTCTTTGATACGATCGTAATTTAGTTTACTACAATATAATTCTTAATCCAATTCCATTGATATATTCCGTCTGCCCCAACAACTCCTATAATGAAAAGTTCGGTATAAAAAGGTCTCGGTTTGGAGTCAATTCAGCGGTGCAGACGCTCATAAATAAAACGGTTTCTTCCTAGCGTTGCGCCGCGACTTCGCCCGCTCCGTGTGGCAGTCGATGTCGCCCGGCGGGATTGTCTGGTGAGACTTTAAATTAAAGATGTGGTGGCGATGGGTGTGGATGGTTCCTTGTGTTATTTCCAGTCTACGATTTACTTGATGTTATTGAATATATTTTGCTTTTTAGTAACTGCATAAGTATGTTCTCATTGGTCGTGGGCTTTAACTGACCTCCTTACAATTTGTGGCAAACATGATTACTTTAAAATGTGATATTGTTTTTGGGTTTGTGTTCTTTTTATGGTACTTAATAAATAACTCACTCGTGTAACAGAAGATTAGCGGTCGTCTTCAGATTTTTTAATAATTGTTTATAAACCTTTTGTTCACTCTACTTCTATCTACATTCACGATACATATTACTTATTCACATTCACATATAAAATGTACGTACCAATTTTTCTATAACACAGTTATACATCTGTATTCTGTTATAAAAACACATATTTCATAACCTGACACTAGTATACATAAATTCATTTCTAGTTGTAGAACTACAATTTATCAAACTATATAGCCCACATAAATATTTCTTTCAGACTCGTGCCAAAATATCAAGGTCACAAAAACAGAATATCTAATATTAAAGTAAGTAAAGTAGGTTCCGAATATCATTTGTCAGGAGAAGGTAAACGGGATTGTGAAATATGGGTGGGAGAAAAAATAATGACGTCCTTACTCAAGAAATCTTTGATAACATTATGTGAAACCATTCTTTTTCGGGAAGATTTTACTCATCTTATTTTTATAAATTTTTGTAGCTTTAATCTTCTGACGATCAACCTAACTGCGGAATTCAATAACCTACCTTTATATCTATTTGATTACTAGAGATAGGACTTGACATTACTTGGATGGAGCTATCGTCATAATTCTATTTATGGTGAGCAAATTAACAGAGAAATAGGTTATTACTATATATACTATAGGCTTATACTAGATAATGATTGATGGAGATGGATTCATGGAGTTTCTTGCCGGCTCTTCTCCATGAGACCAACTTTTTGGAACCGTGCAACTAGTGTGACGTTTCTTAAGAGCCTGCAAAGGCCTATTTGAAATAAAAACATTTGACTTTGACTTTGATTTTAATAAGACGTCTTGACTAAACCCGGTGATTAGACTGTCGGGTTCACCAGCCAGATAAAAACATTGGGAAGTTCATAAAATCTGACAGTTCACCAAATCACGATTCACCTTGGAACCCAATAAGGTGTATCCCCAGGCTTAGCAAGTTTCCAATCTGTTGACAATCTGCAGTAAAGTGTGTNATTTGTAGATACATATTTATTTATTGATAGATATAGATCTCGGAGTATGACAGCAAAGCTCAATAATTTTGAAGCCGTTCTTTTAGGCGCATTTACAATATTTGTGTTGTTTTGGGCCAGTTGATATATTTCCATTTCAGGTGTCTATTATTTTACTTACGATATCTTCCTGCAATTCCATTTCTCTGTGGATTTTATTTTTCATTGATGAATCTTACCTGTGAACAAAGAAATTGGAATAATTTTATTCAAAATTTTTGTAAAATATTTCTGAAAAAAAAACCTGGATAAGCTTTCCATAATCTCGCAGTAAAATAAACTGAAAGCAATAAATTCAACCCTTCACGTCGACAAAAAATTCGCAAACAAGCATCTCACTCCACATTTCTTCCTCAAATCAGCGCTCAAATCAGAAAACTTAGAATACCTTCCAAACATTTTTTACTTCGCAAACTCCTTCCAAGTTTCCAACGAGCCCCAAACCTTCATACTTCGTTATGATGAAAATATTCGCTATCACTTCACAAAAGGGGGACAAATTCTCACGAATCGATTCTGGAGAGAATCAGGAAAAGTGTTGTGGATGTGTGGATTTCTACTTCTTTTATGATTCGAGTGTTGAGTCCCCGTGAGAGGTATACTGTCATTACTTTCGTCATCTGTTATTTTCAGTTTATATTTTGAATTGGCACTTTCACCCAGCTCTAAATTAATATCTAAAACACACTTCATAACAACGGGTTGATCGTCACTTCTTTGATACGATCGTAATTTAGTTTACTACAATATAATTCTTAATCCAATTCCATTGATATATTCCGTCTGCCCCAACAACTCCTATAATGAAAAGTTCGGTATAAAAAGGTCTCGGTTTGGAGTCAATTCAGCGGTGCAGACGCTCATAAATAAAACGGTTTCTTCCTAGCGTTGCGCCGCGACTTCGCCCGCTCCGTGTGGCAGTCGATGTCGCCCGGCGGGATTGTCTGGTGAGACTTTAAATTAAAGATGTGGTGGCGATGGGTGTGGATGGTTCCTTGTGTTATTTCCAGTCTACGATTTACTTGATGTTATTGAATATATTTTGCTTTTTAGTAACTGCATAAGTATGTTCTCATTGGTCGTGGGCTTTAACTGACCTCCTTACAATTTGTGGCAAACATGATTACTTTAAAATGTGATATTGTTTTTGGGTTTGTGTTCTTTTTATGGTACTTAATAAATAACTCACTCGTGTAACAGAAGATTAGCGGTCGTCTTCAGATTTTTTAATAATTGTTTATAAACCTTTTGTTCACTCTACTTCTATCTACATTCACGATACATATTACTTATTCACATTCACATATAAAATGTACGTACCAATTTTTCTATAACACAGTTATACATCTGTATTCTGTTATAAAAACACATATTTCATAACCTGACACTAGTATACATAAATTCATTTCTAGTTGTAGAACTACAATTTATCAAACTATATAGCCCACATAAATATTTCTTTCAGACTCGTGCCAAAATATCAAGGTCACAAAAACAGAATATCTAATATTAAAGTAAGTAAAGTAGGTTCCGAATATCATTTGTCAGGAGAAGGTAAACGGGATTGTGAAATATGGGTGGGAGAAAAAATAATGACGTCCTTACTCAAGAAATCTTTGATAACATTATGTGAAACCATTCTTTTTCGGGAAGATTTTACTCATCTTATTTTTATAAATTTTTGTAGCTTTAATCTTCTGACGATCAACCTAACTGCGGAATTCAATAACCTACCTTTATATCTATTTGATTACTAGAGATAGGACTTGACATTACTTGGATGGAGCTATCGTCATAATTCTATTTATGGTGAGCAAATTAACAGAGAAATAGGTTATTACTATATATACTATAGGCTTATACTAGATAATGATTGATGGAGATGGATTCATGGAGTTTCTTGCCGGCTCTTCTCCATGAGACCAACTTTTTGGAACCGTGCAACTAGTGTGACGTTTCTTAAGAGCCTGCAAAGGCCTATTTGAAATAAAAACATTTGACTTTGACTTTGATTTTAATAAGACGTCTTGACTAAACCCGGTGATTAGACTGTCGGGTTCACCAGCCAGATAAAAACATTGGGAAGTTCATAAAATCTGACAGTTCACCAAATCACGATTCACCTTGGAACCCAATAAGGTGTATCCCCAGGCTTAGCAAGTTTCCAATCTGTTGACAATCTGCAGTAAAGTGTGTCAAGTAGTCGTGTTTCAATCCGCCGTCTCGAGGGACGGGAGTTCGATGCCGCGCCGGGGACCGCCCGCCTCGTCAATACGAATATTATATGACATGCGATGCTGGATCAGTTTACGACTTATTTATATTGTATACAAAGTACTAGTTTATTGCGTTAGTTTTTACGTTGTTTGGATCATATTTTAAATTGAAAAGGGAAATAGAAATAAGGTTAGGAAAAAACTTCTGATATCCACTATGCTTAGGTTAGCATGAAATATAACATTATAGTCACTATAATTTAATTGTAATAAAACATAATAATTATCATACAAATGTGCAAGTTCTTCAAACATTATTTTCGCGAGTTTCCTCAGCACCCTCAGCGCCCCGGTTATCTGTAACTTCCTGATAACTGAACAGACATCAAGACGTCACAACTTTGGTTTTATTATCAAAGTTTACCGTTCCAAGTTATTTGATGCAGTTGCACCGTTCCGAGGGTGATGATACCTACTGAATTAGATAAATCAAGAAGTTAGGGATAAACTGCCAGATTGGGTTAAAATTTTACTGTGAAAAAGATCCATGGGTCCCTCGCACATACAGTACGCTAAGCAATTTTTTGGGAGAATATCACCACATACACATTCTTGGTGGTGAAAACTAGCAAATATAAACAGTACAGTAATAACAGTGTTGTATGTTCTATTTAGTTCTGTACAGTGCTATGAATTAACACGAAGTGGGAGCTCTCTCTCAATAGAGCGATGTCAATCAATCGCGGGCGACAAGCGTACAGCGAGGGCGCGATAAATAATTCACAGCTACAAGCCCTTGCAGCTTTGTTCCCCAAGTTCTGGAGGGACAAAGCCTGTCACTATGTGGGAATATGTGGGAATACGTGTACAATTAATGGCAATATACTGTCGTTTTGAATGGTATCGATGCTACCATGGGTTACCACTTACTCTACCATTTCCACATTATTTCACTTCAACCTTTCTCCGACTTTAAGATACGACCATTTTGTAGCCATCCCTGAGAATCTATCACACGTGGTGTGACCGGCTGTCTGAGATAATTCAAAAAGACCAGCATATTAGTAGTTCCTAGGTAACTTCTGAATCATTAGAAAAGCTTTATGCAAAGAATAACAAGATGTTTACACCATTATCAGAGG
This sequence comes from Heliothis virescens, assembly GCA_002382865.2. NCBI lineage: Eukaryota > Metazoa > Arthropoda > Insecta > Lepidoptera > Noctuidae > Heliothis > Heliothis virescens. The sequence continues at coordinate 310,800 of NWSH02000556.1, forward strand.
TGCCAAGTAACATTACGGCCTCGATTTAACCTCTATTCCAAAACGATATCAAACAATGTATCAAATACCTACTATTATTTAATTAAAAAATCATTTTCAACCCCATAACACTTACGTGTACAATTATTACGTCACAGTACACGAGTACCTCTCGCTAGAACATTGTCAATCAATGGGTGACGACGCACGGCGCGTCCGATGTCATATAAATAATGCAGGCTAACCCTCGCCCGCCCTGTGTCATAACGCGTCGATGTAACTACCGCTATGTGCCCCGGCAGGCGGGGGTTACAACTAAGTTCAGGTGTAAAGGTCGAAGGTTTGATTTGTTCATTTAGTTTATTGATAGTGATGAATGTTTGAAATTCGAATCCGTTTTCGGCTACCTACTTATGAGTTTTGATATTGTTGACGCGGTGGCATTAATAGTCGATACGACATTACATTTATTGGACCAAAATTTACTTACGTATTTTTTTAATTGATAGCCATGTAAGTGAATTTGGTTAAGACTAGAGACACCTATTATAGGAATTCTTTTGAGGAGTATAATTACAAACTGTACGGCTGTCATTATCGAAAATTACAACGAGAATAATAAAAATGTTAAGTTACGAGTTATCATTAAAACAACCTGTGATCATCTAACCTATTTTTAACAAATTACACCTCAGGCTAACACTTGGTCACAAACGTAACAATCATGAGTAGCTACCAACAGACAAACATTAAATTTAAATTAGCCTCGGAACAGGAAAACACTAAGGAGACACGTTTAATTATAATTTGAAGCGAGCGGCTGGGAGCGGTCGCACGTGGCGCCATCTGCGATCGCAATCTCAACTAAAATGGGACATGTATGATTACTGCAATAATATTGTTTTATGGCTGTGGGAAAAGCGAGCATAGCCGACATGGCGTGGTTGGTATACGATTAATTAATTAAGAGTTTATTAGGCTTTAATATGATGCCAAAATATTCCACAGCGAAGCCATAAGACGAGTCAATGTTACCACGAAACTTTCTCAGCCCAAAAAATGTTGAGTATATTATATATCGACACAATTAATAAAACTGATGGAAGAAACAAATTATTTCCCAAAACATAATAAGTCCGAGAAAATAAAAATGATAAATAACCAAAACAATATTGCGGTCGAAATTCGCGGAGGTCAAAAAATTACTTAGCCTTAGTGAAAGTTTCTGAAAATAGCTTTCTTAAGAATTCTATCAACAGAATTGTTTACACCACAAAACAGAAGATTTTATAAATTCTTTCTGGACTCTTCGATAATCTTCGGAAAGTTCAGAAATATTAAAACAAGTTATAAAGAAAATGTAAAAGACTTACTAAATATTGCCTACCCTTGTTTAAATTATGGAATGGGACTGACAGAATATTTTTGCCGGAGCATTTATTAGCCTCTGTAAAAACTATGCTAACTAATTTATTTTAGGTAGTCCGTGCCTGTAGTCTTTAATTTAGCGAGTTGGTTCATAAAGACCTTTAATATAGACTTTATGGCCGGTAGAGGACAGGTGACAGTCACCAGGTGTATGATAATACCATCCCGCCACATCTGGCTAGATCAGAGGTCGACCCTAACGTAGCTGGGGAACTCGGAGTATGTAAATAATAAAAGGTATGTTAGGTTTTTGTTAATATGCTACTTTAGTCCGCAATTTGTGACATGTTTTACTTTTAAACGTTGTTTTCTTGGTGTTGCTTAATTTGATGCATATTTCAAATGTATGTTTTACCACAAAAAAATATACAGGATAGATAAAAATTTTATCCACATCGCACATTATGTCGTCTTAGTAGCCTCAGAAAAAGGTCACTATCATATTTCAAGTAAACAATAAATCAACAGAAAAGAATCAGTCACACTCAAGCAAAGAATCAGTGCGGTGGCGTACCACATTGTCACATACTCAAAACTTGCACGAAATTGCAAGATGGATGTTCAAACCTTCACTTAATTTAAACGGCACAATATTGCGTGATGTGGTCGCTGTGTACAACCAGCCTAACTCCTAACAACTGCAATAAGCTATCCTTAAAACTCGCAGGCATCAGGCTAAGAATGCCCGAGTTTTATGTATGGCACGCAACTTGAAGCAAGTTTTATTGGCTCGGCCCCTCCGCTCAAGATATTGTGGACTCTGAATATTGATTGCTTAAATGCTTTCGGAATAGTTAGTGTCTGTTGGTTCGGTAGAAGGCGTTTATGCGAAGCTATTTATTTCTATCGATAAAGAAGTAGGTAACGTTATTTTTGGATGATGGCGTGAATTTATGCAAAATATTACTAATCGTGTAAAATTGGATGATAGCTAAACTCGTTATACATCCAACACGTCCCCATAAATTACCAACTAAAAAAACACATTATAAAATTATCTCCGTGTAACTTTCCCATCATCCTGGAAAAGCGTGAAAATTATCTTAGTTAAAACACAAAGGAAAAAAAACTAAAAACCGCTGGGCAATTAAAGTTTCCACTCAAAGTCGATCCACGTCGCGGCGGTCAGGGGATAGCCCGCAGAATTAATTTATGTACCCTAGATCTAAGACCTGGGTAAAAATAGATGTTTCTAGATTAAAAACAAAAGGTCAAAGAACTTTGCGGTAATGTGGGGGCGAGATGGTTTTGTTTCTTTTGGCAGTGGTTTTACTTGCAGTTTTACTATGGGAAATAGAATGTTTCGTACAAATATATATCGATTCCCTCTACCTATTGTTTTACGCACGTCTCTAAGGATCTACATTACGCTTTCGGATAAAAATCACCCTGTAGGCTTGATCAATAAGTGGGCTGTCTAAACTAAAACTAAAACAAATCGAAACAGTTGCTAGACTACCTAGAGACTACCTTGTTCAAAACAACTCTCAATTTGACTCAAAATTTGTACTCATATATTTTACATAACTTGTATAGTGACAGACGCAAATTTGATCTACTCATGACTTCCAGATCATCTGTCACTTGTTACTGACACAGCAGTATAACGTAATTACCATCCAGGTGGATCACCGACCATCCCCTGGCCGTACTCCATGTCTCTCCACCCTCAAGGGAGACCATTGATTGGTGGCACGAGTAAGTGGGGAGCACACGGCAGACGGGGGTATTAGTTATCGTGCGTAGTAATGCAGTAAGAGATTCATAAATCGAATAGGAGATGTTGTTATCTTCTATTTACGTAAAAAGTGAGAAAGAGAAAAAGACAGCCGTCATTCGTTTTGGGTACGTAATAGTAGGTTTGTTCTGGTACTTTTTACATGGAACTCTGCAAGTAGTATGCTTGTACTATAGTGAAGGGGCTAGAATGACCAATTACTGAAAGGTAGTTAAAACTATGTATTTAATGATAATGAAAATGCATAAGTACTAATACTCACTTAATCTATATCTATACATATAATAAAACAGTAAAAAAATCGTGTCTGTACATTTCATATTTTTATAAAACGAAATATATAGGGTTATTAGAAATTGAAAGAAGAGTAAGAATTCGAAAAAAAAATTTTGTCTGTTTGTATGTTTGAATGTTTGTTTGTTTGTTTGTTTGTCTGTTTGCACACGCTAATCTCAGGATCCACTGGACGGATTTAGATGAAACTTGGCAGACATATAGCTTATATATCAGAATAACATATAGGCTATATTTTTTTTGGAAATTCGCTCTTTAAGGGGGTAAAAAGGAGGGGGTAAGTTTGTATGAAACTCCGTCAGTTTTGAAGCTAATTCGATCAAAATTAATATTTGGCTATTTGGTTAGAAATTAAGAATGACGCAATAATTATTTTTGGAAATTCTGCCTTACCGGGGGTGAAAAAGGGGGGGTAAGTGTCTATGAAACTCCGTCAGTTTTTAAGCTAAATCGATGAAAATTAAAGCTGTTTCTGGCCTTCGTTGTGTGACGGTGTCGCTGTTTTTCACACGGACTGCTTTATGTAGCTTTCTCGCGCGTAACTAGCTCCGATAAGTGTTCACTTTTACCGATAGATGGCGTTGTCCATACATTCTTAAAAGGCAGTCAATGCAATGCCCATTGCCTTTTGGTATGATACTTAAGTCTGAAACATCTCGAATAGTTTCGCGCAACCCGCCGTTTCCCCGGGCTCTTAGAATTCAACATCAGACGTTTAAGATCTTTCATTTTGACGACCCGTTATCGCTGGCATAAGCGACATGTTCCGCGTACGAAGTCGCGGGCAGAAGCTAGTATGTAATAAAAATATCGGACTAACTTACCGAAAAATACATAATTGTGTGTCAATTAAAGTGGTGCCTTAAAATCCACGTAAAAACATGAAAAATACTTTTATAACATTGTGAAAACTTAATTTTGTTCAATAAATAAATCTCTGTTTGCGCGTAACGAAGTCGGATCTCGTCAATTGTTCGCGGAAATTGTTCGACATGAATCAGTTTAACGTGCGGATGAGGAAATGAGTGCGACTTGTTGTTTTGTTAGCGAATAATAAACTTTTTAGTAAGTTTTCTGGTTGTTTCTGAAATAGTGAAAAGTAATTTTCCGTAGGGTTATTTTGTACAGAAATATTTTTTTCCAAAGGTATCATTAATGATAACAGATAATGATAATTATCATGGTCCATTATAATGGACCCAAAGGACTGTAACTAAATGATAAAACGGGACCCTATTACTAAGGCTTTACTGTTTGTCCGTCTGTCACCAGGCTGTACCTCATGTATTCCTGTTGCCGTTTTAATAACAAGTACTGCAAACTATAAAAAAATAGTATTTCAGGAGACTCCTTTAAAAAGGTGTTTTTTAACGATAAATAATTAAATTAAAAAAGCCACAAACAGCCGTGTTCAATTTGAACAGATCAAAACCTAACGTCACGGCCACACCGCGGGAAAATAGTACGAAAATCGTTTTCTTCGCACTTTCTTCGGGAAAACTTTTTATTTTTTTATTTACCGCCCTGAGTGACTTTGACGAAGGGCCTAAGTTTAGAATAAAACTTTGAAATGGTGGAATAGCGCGATTTATGCGATGTACTCGTGGCCCACTTCTCTACCGTCACCCCGTGATTTATACGGCGAGATTATTTTTTTCAACCCTTTCCTACCCGTGGATTTGTTACCTGAGCGCCGGTTGATTTGTGGCCTCAATTAAAATTGTGTTTAAAAGTTAATTTGTAATGGTCTTGTACCAATTAAGGACTCGTTTTAGGATTTTTACAGACACAATTTACGACTGAATGTCGTTTTAGAAATCCTTTTTTGGGTGTTACAAGCTGAGATTAGAGTAAATAACCAAGATTAGGGTAATAACCTTTTTGAATAATTGTGACCAATCAAACGCAGTACCTGTATTAATTTGACACAGTCATATTTAGTCTCAAAAACCTCGCGCTTAACCCTTCACTGCGACTCGTTAAGCCATAGGTGCGGTCTCGTTACGCCGAACGTGTCACCGGTGAATTTAATCAAACCAATTTAGCCTGTTCGTTCGCAAGCCGCACGTTTTTCGCTACTGCCAATAAAATTGATGACTTCGCACAATTTAATTGGAAATTCTTGTTGTAAGCCTCGCGTGGCTTAGTATTGTCGATGTGTATGGGTGTATTGTATGGGGTTTATTGTCTTAGATTATGACAAGACGTTATAATTTATTTGTTCTTTGTCAAACGTTGTATTGTGTTTAAACATAATATTATGTATAAGTCACTAACAATAATAAAATTAGCCAAAATATATGTACCTATATCGCTAACGCTAACGCTGCAATCATTCATTTTTTTACAATTTTTTGTTATTCTTCAACGGCATTTTACTAAATTCCATACTTACGACCAATTTTACAAGACGAGGTTCAAAAATATGATTTTAAAATTAATTCCCTCGCACCCCAAATTGTAAAGATAAGTGAACTCAAAAGCACCCTTAGTGAAGTTAAATAATTTATCTAACAGCCTTTATTCCTGCTCAGCCTGTAAGAGATATGGCGAGAAGATGAGCACTTGGGGGAGACGCGTCAGTCAAGAGGTGACAGTTAATTTCCTTGTGACCAACAATCATAATTTGTAAGTAGGTGACGTTATTTTGGGGTTAACAAGAAATAAACATTGTCTAACTGAGTCTATTGTCTGCAACTTCTGCACAAATTACATTCTCATCACTTAAAGTTCTACAGTACCGATTTTTTTCTTAAGAAGCTTTTTAATATGCGCAGTTGAATTGAATAGTACTAAAAACTGAATAAAACCGCTGTAAGATAGGAATTATGTTTGATAAATATCCTCACAAAATGCACGGTGCACAAGGCACTAGAAGCTAAGGATAAAATCCTCATTACGAGACCTATTATTATTCAGATGCATAACTCAAAAGCTAGATGGTTTTCAGGGCAATTTTCCCAGTCATATCCTTTCAGATTCTGAGAATAATAGGCTATAAAATTTTAGCCGCTCTCACGCGAACAAAGCAGGGACGTACGTTAGTGAAGATTTAAATATTTATTACTTTGATTAAAACAAGTATTCCAATTTACGTCCGACGTTCCCCATTAGACGAGTGGAGGGTTAATAGAATCCCGACTCTAATATCGTCTAACGATTTATTTTTTAAGTGAAGTATTGGAATCTCGTTAGGGTGGAATTATTTCCGAAGTCATTGGTTTTTAATGTAGTGAAATTAATTAAATTTTCAATTGTATTTTACAAGAATCTTGTACAGACAGATATGTGACAGCCATCAATCAAAATGTTCTACACCACGAAGTTTCCGTACTAACTAGTTTAGAACTTACGAATCTTCCCCTAAAATAAATAACTTTAGCCCATATATGCATTCTTGAACAAACACGAGTACGCACCGAAAACCCCTAAAAGTTGTTACAACTACCAGGCGCCCATAACTTTGAAAGAGGTTTGCTAATAACATGCACCGAGTGCGGTCTCGCTACGTCAATCAAACTGTTTATATTAAGCTAGAGTTCGGAGTGGCATTAATGAGTATTTGAGAGAAACTTTGACGAAGACCACTGGGCTATAGTGTGGACTGACAGACCATGGCAGTGGGATTTAATAAATTAAACTATGCCTGTTGTAATGTTAGTTGTGATTCTTAATGTCTGGAGCAGCACGTCTGTGAGAGGTTGTGTCTGTTCATAATGGACGTTAAGAGCACAGATTTATTGTTTTACACTCCAAATAACAAGTACTTATACGACCTCAAATAATAGGTGTTGAAGTTTTCAAACACTTTAATGGAAAGTATTATCTTTTTTTCATATAAATTGTAGTAAAATAAGGGAAAATTACAAGAAACTACTGTAAAATTATGTAATGTAAAATTCCTGTTTGTAATTTGACTTCTACAAGCTGAGTTCGCCCTAATTTGGCGTAAACCATTATCATTGTTCCGTAAACAATGGTAATTGATGATATCGGTATAACTTGGTATCCTGCACATCCCATAATGTATGGGCTTAAAGATTACAAATTGTAGCTAACTAGCGACGGCTGTTAACCCATTAGTTATCGCGTAAACTGGTTCACTCGGCGTCAGCTCAGGAATTTACTGACATAAGTGCGTGTAGGGTTAAACATTATTTAGTTAATTGTACATACGTAGTGAAAACTACATAGTCTATTTAAAAATATTATTTTACTCGTGTAAAATAGACATACTAAAACAATCTTAATATTTTTTATTGTATTACAATGTAAGAGAAAATAAGAAACTCAAACCTTATATAACGTTGAAATACCTATTTAAATCCTAATAAAAATATTTACCCCACAAAACCCACAAAGGCGTTCAAAAATCCGTACGCTTAGTTATTCTGAACAAAAGACGGCATATCCTAAATTCAGGCTTTACCCAACCCTAAATAGGCGCACGTTTTCCGAATACTGAAGGCTAAATATTCGGTCGATGTGACCCCAACCTTGATTCAAATTCCATCAAAACTTAGCCGCTAAGTAGGCGTTCGATCTCGTAATTGACTTTGAGGTACTCCTGAAAGAATTACATTCTCCTTTTATTTCAGTAATATTTTACGTGACTTCGTTGTAGTTGCAAACTAATTTCAACCGAGGAAGTGTCCGTTGTGAGGAATACAAAACCTCTTTGAAGGATATCTTAAGTAAATTGGATTTTATGTACAAGATAAAGAATTATATGAACTATTTTATCAAAGGATGAGATACATACAGTATCAGTATCTCTAGGTAAAGCAATTATTTTATCGTATTATCAAATTATTTTAACATACATCGTAGATACGATATTATAAAGTACGGGAAATTACCCTTTACACATGCTAAATCCAAGTTGTCTCAGCATTTTTACCGCTTAATATAGGTACAGACTACGAATTGCCATTAAAGCATGTGAGATTGAATTGCATCATTTGAGTAACTGCTTATCTCAGACTCTTCCTTCATCTCAATACAGACAGACAGACAAGAATGCAAGCTATGCAAGTATGGGCAGTAAACCAGCGGGAGCGTCGTTGAGACAATAGCGCGAGTCTCGCCACGGCGGCGCCTGAGCAACCTCTGTAAATGTTAACTTTATCAACCCGTTTTAAAAGCTATGAACAATGGTCTAATGGTCGAGGAAAAATGTTATGGGTTACGTCATGATAAATTTCAGGTTAATTTGGTTTTAATATCTTTTAAATATACTATTTGGGTCATGGAAATTTGGTTTTTATATGGAATATCATCTTCAAGTGGGAATCTTATAAAAACATGCAAATGTATTAGCAAAACATACTTTATAAGGTCAGCATTCATTCACTATTCATACATTTTACAGACATACCGCAAGGAATAACTAGTTTGCTGAGTATACACACCGGCGTTTTCTTAGCTTGAATTTGTTCAAATGAAAAATGCATAGCTCTGAAAGTCCAGTCCTTTCATATACCGCAGAAGTTTCGTTAAAAAACTTCACTAACTGTAATGACATCACTACCATCCATTGCCAGCAGAACCTTTTCTATAAATGGCCACTTTATACCATACATCAGCCGATACTGAAATACGGCGTCGCAAAGTCTAGACCCTTTTCGCAGGACATCATAGCGTACAAACATTATCTCTTCAACCCCAATAAACCTTAATACCTTGATTTAAAACTTAATATCGAATGATCCAAGCGTATTATAAAGTTGCTTGTGTAGAGGCTGGAACATCGTCGCATGCATTTTACATCGCATTTGTGATGATTCGATGAGCAGACTATTTATTATGGTGACATTCGTTTAAAACGCGCTCAGATATAAAGGAGGACAGCTGAGGGATGGCACCGTGATTGCGGTTATACACTATACTTTATTTTATGTGAGCCTTACGAAAAACGTGTTATCAAAACATGTTACAGGACCGCAAACTTGGAATAGCCGACACGATTGATAGTCACAGGCGAAGACAAAGTAAACCCATTACTTCACAAAACCCATTGAAGAACAAATGAAGAACGCTCGAAACGAATTCAAAAAGTTTGTGAGATAGAAAACTGAAATTGTTATTACAAACGAGATTATGGCTACCTCCGTCAGAGTGTTTTTATGTGTATTGTTCTCGGATGAGCACGAAAATCTTTTGTGGCGTTAGTGTGCCACTATTGTTGGTTCCCAGTTAATGTTACGGCATTACACCGGCGTTACTTGGTTGCTGTTGCATGTTATCTGACTTCCAAAAGCTTTCAGAATTCAAAAGTGTATTTTACTTTAGTTTTAATAAAAGCAAAGTTTTAACTATGGTTATAGAAGTTTTGTTAGTATTTTTAAATACAAAAAAATGATATATTATTATTATACTAGCTTTCCGCCCGCGGCTTCGCCCGCGTGGAATTCGGTTCGACACACAGCGCCATCTACAATCCATCCATCAAGCAAACAATATTTTTGTTTTCCCTCGGGAATATCTATTTTTTTCGGGATAAAAAGTACCCTATTATTTAATCCGGACTTCTAACTTTACGTCTGCAAAATTTCAAAGCAATCGGTTCAGTAGTTACGGCGTACAAAGCGGAACAAACAAACAAATAAACAAACAAACAAACTCACTTTCCGATTTATAATATTAGTAAGGATTAGTAGGGCAATTTCAACAGCTCACGTCTCCGCCATATAAGAGCGGGTCACTTTTGTTGGTGGTCGCATTGACAGTTGTATAATAAACATCAAAGTAGAACGTATGAATCAATGCAGTATTTGCTTCAAAGCGACTGTAAAAGTAACCAGCCTATTTAAAATTCTCATTCAGCTTATTTAAAATTCTAACGGCAGAATGGAATCCTAACACCATCATTTTTCCAATTAGAAAGCATGCCAAAACTCTGTTTTACATCACTACATTACAACTTCGTCGGTACCACAACCTCTCAACCTTTCGAAAACTTTGTAAAAAATATTCAGCTCTTAATTAGATTATCCTCGCTTCCAATCAGCCAGAAAGTCATTGGCCGACGATTATATTGCAAACTTCTGCATAATTTATAAGCTATCTTGTGCCTCACTTAACTAAATTAAATCGTTCATCGTGCAGATGGCGGAGTTCAAAAATATTGGAAACTTTCCCGTCAGTATCCACAGTCCTGAATTATTTGCCTTCAGTTCTTTGGGCGAAAGCTGTTAGCGAAATTATTTGGAAAAGGACCCCAGGTACACATTTATTCTCAGGCCGATCTGGGAATTAGAAATACTTTAGATTGTATCAAGTAGATGAATATCGGGAAAGGTATACAACACAGAAGTGGATTGAAGTCGTAACAAGGCTAATCCAATATCTAATAGTGAATTCTATTTCTCTGGAGACTAAGGTCTAAAAATATAAAGAAACAAATTCATACCCCCACCTACATAGCGTTTTATTTCATTAGTTGTCCGTATATTCGCAGCCATTGTAGACGGCCCCGGCTCCGTTCCGTTGTACGCTCATATTATTAATACTGTGACGTCCATTATACTAAGTGTGGCAGAATGTCAACCGGCTGACATTTGGCGTAATGAGACAGAAACACTATGGTATTTCTGGAGCGAGGATCATGTAATTAACCTTTTCAGGTTACTGACATTATTGTTGTAGGACAAGATGCTTCTAATTAAGTAATTTACATTTGAAACAAATCATTAAAAACACCCCTTGAGCTACTGAATCTTAGACAAACCCTTCTTAAGATCAAACACTCAGACTCAGTGTCGTTTAAAGGCGCCTAGAGAAAACCTCATAATTCTCGTTACCTGTTCGGAAATAACTGTTATTTTAGGAAAAACATGTCGAACATAACACAATGATCGTCCACACAAAAGCACATTAGTAAACAAAACCGAAACTTCAAACGCAAGAACTCCTTTCAACCGGCGAATTCCGATACACTTGAAGCTGGCAAAACCCACATGCTGAACACCACGTTCGGCTTATAACGATAGGGTTGAAATTCCTTTGGCATAAGTCCGTCAATTATTAGGGCGAGATTGTAAGGGCTCTGTATTCCCCCTGCCTACCTGTCAAACGTCCACTGAAGCTTGAAGATACGTGCGTGTATCGGGACGCGTCATCTCACTCATCCCCTTGAGTGTCGGCGTGATGTTTGCTATCGTTTTGACATTATTATGTGCGATACAATGTTTGAGTCCCGTGCGTGATTCTTATCTCCCTACGTGATTTAAGAAATATGAGTCTTGGTTATTGTTTTGTAATTTAAGTTATCATCTAGAGCAACTTTCCCAACTCTATTGGGATCGACTTCCAGTCTTACCAAATGCAGCCGACTTCCAATATTACAGGCGACAGCCTCTAATTTCACGTGCTTTCCAACACACGGAGAAACTTATCATGATATAGATGGCCACCCATTCACGAAACGATCGTACCAAACGTTGCTTATCTTCGATCAACCTATTGCTATTACGTAGCCACAAGCTACTCTTATTAGCTTTACTCAATAGTTGGTATAATTGTCTTAAGCAGACTCACGTAATTTGATTACTCAACCCTCAACAGTAACCAATAACACATCAAAACCATTAACGCTCTTACTTCAGCAGGTTAATTATCAACCGCAAAACGTAAGTCGTTATCGTATCGTAAGAGCGCCGCAGCCGTGCCGTGCCGATGTCGTGCGTGCGCCGTCTCGCCCATTAATTTCATTAGGCTTGTTCGAAACTACATTAATTCTGCTTACCCCCAGACTGACGCGTAATGAACTAAACTTTGTCAATACATTGTGCTTCGAAAATGATGTTTAGCTGTTTCATTTCATCATCATCACCATCTCAGCCATAGGATGTAATATCTAAAATGACTGGACCGTTTTGCATGGAACCTCTACAGGTAGATAGCTGATATAAAAAGGAGTAACTGAAGCTACTTGTTATCCGGGTGCAAGAAGTAGTTTCCTTTCGATGCGTAATTTAAAATGGACAGGAGTTTAGTTACAAAAAAGATACACAGGACAAAAAAATAAAGGAAATTCAGCAAGCCAAGCTCACAGCTCCTTAACATCAAAAGCGAGTTATCAAATAAACGTCTCAATAAAACACTAGTAACACAAACATTACAACAATTGAACAGTCCCATGAATCAAAGCCACGCGTTTGCTTTCTAACGCGACGATAAATTGCCAACAGAAATATCTTCATAAAAACCAAACAATGGGACGCAACAGAGCGACAGTGTACGCAACATTTGACGCGACAAACGTTTGTCGCGCGACAATTTGTTGTGTCGCAGCGGTCAGTCGCGCGAGCTGTGACTAACGACATTGTGTGTTTTTACCGAGCTTTGATTGATCGTTATAGGTAGGGTTATGAATTTGAGGTAATCATTCTGGTTTGATGATTGTTTTTTTTTACTGGTGAGACAGATTGTTTTAAATGGTCAAAGGCAACATATGAAAAACGTTCTGTCAAGGGCAATATTGGGCACATTCAATTGTCCTTCTTTGTGAGATTTTTTTTATAACTTTCATAAATTATTTTGTTGGAGTGGAACAATCAATGATCCAATCATAAAGGTAGAAAGAAAGAAGAAAGAAAGAAAATACGTTTATTGGCACAGACCACACATGACATAAAAATTAATAAGATAACAAAAAAATAAAATAAACAAACAATAAAAGAAATGGTTGTGCCAAATAGACCCAGTTCAGCATTAATGCCAGACACATAGTGCCTGACGCTGGTTTTCAACTGGGCCTATGGCTTATTAGGTACCTACTTATTGTAAAAAAAAAATTCAATTGTAATTCCGAAAATTATTACTACAACAAATAATTCACTTTAAAAAGAAAACAGTACAATAGTGTTGTGACGTGTATATTTTATCTTTGTACATCTCCCTCCCATAGAAGCGACCCAGTTCTGTAAACAAGCCTGTTTACAAGCTCCTGCTTACTCAGTCATCCCCACTTCGTATAATATTTGGTCTTACATTTCCTGCAATTTTAACATTGTTTTTCCGAAGGCACTTCTATCCGCTTCCCCATATGGGATAAACTCGGAATCGCGTTGTAACACGCGAAGACCCCATTTGCCGCTCGTTTCGGGACTGTCTATAGTCAATGTCAGAGCAGATTGGCAACTTTTGAGCTACTTTTTTGTTGCTCGTATTTTTGATGTTTATGGTGTAAAAGGTTGGGTACGTTGTTTTTGGGTTAACATAGTCTGAGAACTGAATAATATTACGTTGGTACAAATAGCTTACTTGAAACTTAAACATTAACGATATATTGAAGATAAGTTTTTAACAATTGATTCAGTCTAAAGCTATATGTGTTAATATTGTAGAATGTGTTTACTTTGTAATAATATTATTTTGGCACAGTCAGGTAATCATTAGCATTATTTGCTACATTTAATACTTTACTTTTATGAATAACTAGCCGTTTTCCCGCGGTTTCACTCGCATCCCGTGGGAATTACTGCCCGTACCTGGATAAAATATAGCCTATGTCACTCGTGGATAATGTAGCTTTCGAATGGTGAAAGAATTTTTAAAATCGGTCCAGTAGTTTTTGAGCCTATTCATTACAACCAAACAAACAAACAAACAAAGTTTTCCTCTTTATAATATTATTATTAAGTATAGATAAATAAATAAAAATTTATTTCAAATTTATAAAAACTCTATTTATTTTACTTTATTGGTTAAAAGTCGCTTCAATGTGTCTCGTCTAACCATCACCTTATCGAGTTGTTAATTCAGGCTACGGCGTAGCAAGGTACTACGTGCGCCGGTTACACAGCGCTACGGCGCTACGCCTTATTTACGACAGTCGTATCCAAAGTGATCATTGCTGTAATATTCAAGTAATGAATTGGAGTTTTTTAGTACTTTCATATGTATTTATTCTGGCGATATCTTTTTATTGACGATTTTCATACATTTATTGATAGAGAAGTGCTGAAAATATTCTACTACTAGATATTATCAAGCATAGTTATCTACGGTAAAAATGTGCATAATAAGAACTTCAAACCTTATTTGGCTTATTTAGTATTTCAAGTAAATATTACTATGAAAATGTCTAGAAGTGGTATATTAAAACAAAAAATATCAAAATAATGCGAGAGATTTTTTTTATAATTTTCTTACGTAATTGCATTTCCATTTCACACTTTACAATATCTATGTACTAAATTCATAACCCCATCACAGAATTATGCAGCCATCCCCATAAGCCTTTGTAAGTAACATCTCATTTTCAGAGCCAAGGCAACACGTTGCGACATGCTTTATGAACCAGTTTTACCAAATTGATGTAGTACGCGTACATAACGGTTAGAACAGACTTTCATCTTTGTTATACTAAGTGCATTGCTTTTTAAGGCAAATATTGTAGAACGGTAAGATTAACATAGAATACTTATCTTTATTTGTGTGAAGGTAGGGTCTTTAATAGAATGAATGGAAGTTTTCTGAATCTATAATCAATTCATATAGTAGTCGTCAACACTATAACTAACTATAATAATGTTGCGCCAGCGGTTGCATCCGCATCTGCGTCCCGTAGGCACTATACTTCTCTACTTCTCTGTGCACCTAACATGCTATCTAACACTGAAAGAATTTCTCAAATCGGACCAAAATAAGTGCGTTCAAACAAACAAACTGTTCAACTTTGTATTATTGGTATAGATTGAAAAGATTTAAACCAATCTGTAAGCATGTAGTACCTATCATTGTGCTGACATGCTCTAAGCATATGAAATTACGTACTACTTACTTGTGCATTGTTCAAATTATTTCAAAAGACTTATGTATGTAAAACAAGTAATTTACCCTACACAGGTTCTGCCAGCTATTCTTATTTATATCTCAACAGTTTTCCATAAGTATTTATACATATTTTCCGACATTACAATTCCTCAGCCGTGCGGGTTCGCTTCCCATGCGGTTCACGATTACCATCCGAGTCATAATCCTATGTTTTTGCCGATCGCACGCGATACGCATCCTTCACGATGGATCAGATACATGGCTTTCCGATGGTAATTCCATTTGTAAAGCTTTTTTTATAGTTTGGTAGATTTTTTTGGGGTATTTGGTGAAAGATTTTAGGTGTATTTTGGTTTACAATATAAGGGTAATATTAGTTTTTTGGATTAACTTCGCCCTAACTATGTAACGAATAAGCTCTAAAAGACTAAAATACTTGACATACTTCAGTTTAAAACTTATGCAACAAATTAGAAGATAAATATAGAATTTCCTAATAAAATAATTATATTCTGGCATATCTAAGTAGACAACTCTGCTCAGTAGAGTAGAATTTAATTATCACTATAGGATCACCGGTAAGCCTTTCGTCAGGAGGCTCTATTCATAGGCCTCGTACATCAGAATGAATGACACAAGTACCAGCGCTAGTGATTACAGGCCGAGGCCGAGGTCTGAGGGCCGAAAGCCGAGTGTCGAATTCCGACGCCGCTATGAAACCACCTGCCTGTCGCCGGCGGTAATGAGAACCTCTGGTTATTTCGTGTGGCGTTAATTGTGGACGAAAGCGATAGTATTTTACTATTGAATTTTACATTTAATTTAGAGATGTATATGTTCCATCTCATTAGAACCGAATTATTGATCAAATTATAATGTCTGCCCTGTTTAAAATACATATTAGTTTACATATACATATTACTATCCAAGCCAAAAAAAAACCTTATGTAACATAATAAATCAGCAATTTCTACGCATCATAGAATTTAAATTCCAGTTGCTCTAAAAAAAATCACTGGCATGAATAGACCTCCGTTTGTGGCTCACTTATGTACAGATATCAAGTTACCACAATCTGTCAAATTTCTGCAATAGATTTTCACCCTTATCACAATTAAATAGTGGAAGGTTAATGTTCGATTGGTAAATTTTTACAGATTCGGGAACCGTGACCTGCTGTCGTCTGTACAATGCACCTTAAGTACACCTTCTGATTAAATAAACTATATATTTTTTAATGAAAATCTCGTAAGTCCATAACTTAACCCCCCACCGCTTGAGAGCGACACTTTGTTTGTCTGCCCTCAAGTTGCCGTTACGCTATTATGGCAGGAGAGCCTGATTCGATTGGGTGGCTTCCACTGCATCCTCTTGTACCGGTGCAGGAGATCTTTGTTGGGGAGGGTTGAGGCGCTTTGTGCAGCCAGTTAAGTGGTAGTGACCTTTTTAGGTGATCTGAGGTAGTGGGTACAGTCTAGGATGTTCATCTTGAGTTTGTAGGTTATCCTGATTGGTTAGTTTGATGGCTGTGATGTAAAAGCAGTCGAGAAACAAGAAAATGTTTTCAAGAGTGAGTCACAATTATTGTTTCTAACAAAATAGCGGCAAACAAAACTAGTTTCAATAAAGAAGATAAATATGGATATGTGTCCAGGTTTCCTCTTGAAGTAAAGTCTGTTGAGGTTTTTCTTCCTTCTATTCTTATACAATCACAAAATCATTTAAGTTACTACATAATAGTAGGGGGCAGATCTGTACACAATGCATAATCGGAAATGAAAGTTTCAACGCAAATACAACACAACTTTAGATACAATCATGGTAAACCATTCAAAAAACTCTATTCCAAAAACCGAAGATTGACGAAGTTACGTACAAAATCCACAACATGCCACCACACAAACACACGTGCGTTTCGTTTCTCCTGTAAGCCGTGACCGGCCGGTGTGTGCATGAATAATGACATTCCGAGACCTCGTTACTGATGTAACGCGGTCCCAAATCCGAAAGTTTTTTGTGACCTCCAGACGCGGGAAAGCCTGTTCTATTGTAAGGTTTTGAGTTGAAACTTACATTCCCGCTAAAAAAACATCACAGCTTTATTTATCTTGAAGAATTATACTCAATATGTAAAAGTCAGCCAAATAAAATTGAGAACAAGTCAGAAAGGAGAAGAAGAAATAATGATCTAACGTTAACATCGATACCATTATCTGTGTAAACTCCTGATACACATCAGCTCTAAACTGGTCCAAAATTCCCAAACCAGAACAATAGTAACCATTTCATCCGAAAATCTCCGTCTCGATCAATTAACAAAGCGGAACAATTAAATTGTTGAGAGTCTAAATCCATTTGTCCTGTTTGTTCGTACCCTAATAGTGTTTGCGTTCGAGACACCGCAATCCCATTTGAGCACTCAAATGCTCAGTTTTGAGAAATTCGAGTTGAGCGTGAAGTTACTCGTACCTGAGTATTCGTCATTTATGAAATCTTCGGGGAACGAGCTGGTGTCGCGTTTTGCTAATTCTGTTAGAGTTTCCAACAGATTTGTAACGTTTTGCTGCTACATGAGTTGTTTTCATAACTTCTTCGTGGTCATGTGGGAGTTCGTTACTCTTGAAAGCAAATTCTGAAAACAAGATTGTTTTCTGCCACTGTTTTGTCAATTTCATCAATTGTTTAAACAGAAAAAATACGATTGACTGTCCACAAAATCTGGTTTCAGTAGTAGGAACTAAAAAAAAAAACATAAAATTGTTAATAATACCTAGTTATTTGGCAAGATTAATCAGACAATAACATCAAAACTCAATATTACCCAAGAAACGGCAAGTCTATTTAAAAACATAGGAAATAAAGGAAATTGTACATACATATTTATAAGATAGATATTCAAATGGGTGCAAATACAAGGGGCCGGGTGTTTAGCCATTTAACCAGCGAAGATTTGGATAGAGTCAACAATGGTTTAGAACTCACAACGCTTTGATATCGAGTGTTTGATGGTGCATGGTAAATTAAGACGGTAAGGGTTGTTGAAAGCAAGCACGTTAATAAACCTTTGCTTTAAAATATTTAGGTGTAACGATTACTTATCTTAAGTTACTCTTGAGACTCGAAAACTTAATTATCTTTGGCTTCTTTACTGTTCAAATCACATATATGTTAACAGTTTCTTATTAGGTCTGATTAATATGTATAAAATCAGCTATGTTGATTAGTTTAGTTGATTTATAATTATAATTTCTTATCATTTAAACGTTTTGATCAAATGTTTCAAAAATATTAGAACCGCAGTATTATCGAATCATATCGAAATCTCATTTTACGTTCAAACTAAATAACTTCAGTACTATCTATACATTCATAGGTCTACTTACGCGGGTCACGTCTCACTGTAACGTCCGATCAATGTTCATAGCGAATAACTTATAAACTTGAATAAAACCAACATTCACCAGTATGGTAATGTGTTCCAATCTAGATGCCAGGAAACTACCCGGAGTATTCGGAACTACGCGACTATTGGAAGCAAATTATACATACGTAATTTTGTTTTCATACAGTTTCAGTTTTAGTTATAGAAAAGCCCTTGAAGTTTGTGTAAATTGTTTAGTGATAGTAAAACGAATTT
The DNA here is from genome assembly GCA_002382865.2 of Heliothis virescens. NCBI lineage: Eukaryota > Metazoa > Arthropoda > Insecta > Lepidoptera > Noctuidae > Heliothis > Heliothis virescens. The sequence continues at coordinate 329,657 of NWSH02000556.1, forward strand.
TAGTTGGATTGACAACCCAAAACTTACCTGAGTATAATCATGAAAAATAAATTAGAGAAAGTAGGTTCTCAATTAAATGCAATTGTAAACTCTATAAACACTACTCGGATGAGTGGTAAAATATGTAGGTAACTAATATTCGCAAGCCGAAATTAAAGGCAGAATAAGAGAATATCTGGCAGTGAAGAACTAAATAGTGATCACATATTTTTACCAACTTCCCAAAAAAAACCAAGGAAGTTTTGTATTCAAACATCACCATGTATTTTTTAACACCGAAGTCTAACTCCGCCTCTATTTGCCCCTAGAATTGGTATGCAGCGACAAAAAGGAAGATAATTCCATATTGGTATTGAAGGCACTTTGGCGCACAATCGCGGCGGTAAATAAAAACGTTCTCAATTGGCACCCCGTCTGCGCCGGATGCGCGCCCCGCGCACGCTCAGGGCTGGCAACAGAACTGCGTCGGTGTTTTACTAAAATAACTTTGATATGGATAAACTGATATGAAAACCAATAAACTCTTTATTATATGTACTATTTTTATAAAGCACCATATAGTCTGGAGTTCAGCTTTGTCATCATCATCTCGCCGTTCACAACACACAACACTGTTTGTTATTTACAGCGGATCGTCACATCAAAGAAAATGCCCTCCACCATGTCTTGTCTACTTATACATATACTGTAAAAACATATTTACAAACTATTGCTGCACAAAAACAATTATGGGTGCACGTTAAAATAATGCTTGAAAAGAAGTGCAATTTGTGATATTCAAAAACCAAAAGAACTACACTGGAACAAAACGGCATTTGTAGGAAAAATATATAAACAAATAACCCATTTACGCTATCATCTGTCAGCCCTAGCAACACAGCACGCTTCCCCACGCCTCGCGACTGCACTCGCGCGCTCCGGATACGCACTTAGATGTTACGTACACTGCATTAGTCTCTAATACAATGCGCTTAATATTGCACACTTACTTATAGTTTATAGTGCTCTGCATTCATAATATATAGTGCTTTTAAGGAGGGTGGGTTCTAAGAAATAATAATTCGCGTAGCAAACAATTCACAAAAATACTTTAAATGTTCATGCATACTTGAAAAAAAAATGGTCGCTAACTACACATAAAAAAAATTGACTACTTTATAACTTTACTAACGGTTTCACCCGCGTCGCGAGGGAATTAGGTACTTCTCAAGCAGGGATAAAAGGTAGCCTACAAATTAATCTAGTATATAACTTATATTATTGCTAAGTTTCATCAAAATCCGTACATTATTTTTTGCGTGAAAGAGTATTATACCTCTAATATTAGGATTGCAAGAAAAAAATCAAACTGATTTTATTGTAAGAACCTATTTAAAATAAAAAAGTATGATTTGTAGGCTTAAACGTACGATCACAGTTTCATTAACCTATTTAAAACAAACCATTCACCAGTATAAGAAGCAGTGCATTCCCCTATATCTATAGATCAGCGTCAGCTCGCAGACTCGTCACAAGTTAATTTCCTGTGCGAGAGTGACCTGGCAAGACGGTGTGCCATTTTTGCATCTCTCCTACAAGAGACAGGCGGTGATTATTTTGTACCTTCTGTTGTTTATTCTTTGTATGGATGCGGAAATAGCGTAAATACAATTTGACTTGATGTAAGTATGACTTTTATTCAAGTTCCATTGTTAATCTAATTAATTTAATTAAAAACCTTTTCTAGTTATTATCATCCATATAATCTAACAGCTTCCACCAGTGATTATATCCCATTTCTCTTAGTAAATAATTCGTGTATCCGATATAAAAAGCCTAAAGCCTCCCTGAATAAACGAGCTATCTAAGATTGGCATTTTTTTTTTAATCGGATCGAAAGTTTTGATATAAATGCGTTCAGCTATTATAAAGCTGATGAAAATCACTATCGATTTTACAAATCTTTCACGTCTGAATCATTTTATGAATTCATGAAACAACACATACATTTATAAAAAAAAATCGGTAAAATTGAGAAACCTCCTCCTTTTTTTAAGTCGATTACATATTCTCATCATGAATTGTGTAATAGCAACATATACAATATTAAACCAGGCTGAACAACACAAAGAGCTGCAATGTGAAGTATTTTACGGTGAGCCATGCTCAATCACATCCACTTGGAATCTCTTGCAGTGCGGTAACCCGGAACACGTAAATATTAGCTCACGCGTGGCATTCGTGTGGAACTACACTCCTACACACAAGTGGTCATCATACATGCACTCACACATTTGAGTGAAAAAAATTAAGTAATTCAAAAAACGATTGTATTGTATAATGTAAAGGGTTATCTACTGTGATATTATTGTGACTTATTTTTGTAGTGAATAATAAGTAATTTATTTATAAATTTCGTAATTTTTTTGACTATATTCTCATTCAAATATTTATTGTATGAAGTATCTATGCTGTAGAAAAAATCAAAATTAATGAAACAGAGAAAATGTGTTATGCAAACACTGCACATCGTAAACAACAACATCACACAGTACACGCTGGAAAAAACAATACGCAAATACAAATAAATATTCCACCATCCACTTGTGCACACATCTGTACGATACGTGGAGAAAGTTTACGAGCTGGACCGAAGTTAGTGTCGATGGTAACCGCGTCTGCTAACGGGATTGCGTTTGGTTCGCAAAATCAATGGGCGCGACTGTACGATAGCCTTTTGTTCTTACAATCATATTTGTGTGAGTATGTTGCTGTAATTGGGACTAGGAGCCAAAGTTATAATTGGAGGAATGTTGGGAACTTACAATGTGAGAAAATATTTTTTATAAATTGTTAAAACTACCTAATTAGACTATAATTTTCTCTGTGGCTGTAGTAGATTTTCTCTCAAAAGACATCGTTGGAAGCTACTTTAAAATTAGTACAATGTAATCTTTCTATCAACTACATATTTTACCCTAATGGTTGCAGTCGTTCCTGGAAATAACAAAAACTAAAGATCAAGAGCTTTTTGCTAAAACCATCTACAGTTGACACAGATAGCATAAATAAGTCTAATGAAGACCACGTTAGTACCTAAAGCTTATTCCACAATTCCTAAGAAATATACTCAGTAAAAGTCAAGTAAAATGCAGTATTCCAAGATGGGCACGTATCTCAAGTAAATTAAACTCCTGTTCCTAATAAAACAGAAGCAGCAAGGCATCTCATGCGCTGTATCGAGCGCCGTGTGTTTCATATCGACGGGCTCGTCACAGCCGGTGCATACTTTATTAAGATTCTCATACAATTCCTTTATGCAGACCTGATAGATGGAAGGGTTCTTAGATTGCTAGGCTTTTTTAGTTTTGTATTAAACAGCAGGAATGTTCATTGGAGAAACTTGAAGAAGCCTATGTCAAATTATGTATAACGATTTTTTAAAATCAGTCTTTGTGTTATAATTGTCAAATAGGTAGTGTTAACCCTATTTAACAGTTGAATGCTCTGAATACACCCGAAACTCTACATACAAACGAGAGTAAACGGACCTGAATGCCAAAGTTTACTTGATAATTAAAAAAAGGTAGACTCCAGAGAATAAATGCCAGCACACGAAAATAACTGGACAATTTTGAATCCGCAAAAACTAGAACCTGTTCGCTTAACATGGGCGAGACGTTAAATATTTCAACTCGCACTAGCCGCGAACTTTTCACCAAACATCGGCAAAACTAAATCGAATAAAAAACGTGCGCATTCAAAACCACAGTGGTCGAAACTTTTGGTCGATGAATAAAAACCCAGTGGTCTATAGGGAAAATTAACACGTTCTGAAAACGTTGGCAAATGTTATGTTGATTACGGAAAAAAGCAATGGGTATTAGAGAATTTTTCTGTTGGAGACTATAGTAAAATGTTTCAATAAAAGTTATGTGTTTATCCTTTCAAAGAAGTTAATAAGAAATACTAAACTATATTGAGTCTTACTAAAATAACAACAGCTCAGTTTCTATTAGATGCTTACACAAAGGGTTAGTTTCTCCCGGAGCAATACTTGCAAAGCCTTAAATGAATATCAAACCACCAGTAGACATGATAACACAGCTGTAAATACCGTAACAAAATACAAGGAAATTTTTTTTTTTTTTTTTTATTGATTTTAAAGAAGGCTTACAGACTAATTACAAAATATAAGTAAACAATTTTATATTAAATATTGCTAATAACAAGCCTCCACATATATATGTTATTATGTTAATTTGACGTAACCTATTACGATTTTTAAATTACTAAACTATGTTTAGATATGAATATAATTAATTACTATAACAACACTACAGTTCGTGCGATAGGTAATCGTATTTAGTTAATAATAATTTAAAAAAAAAAAACAATTATTGAAAAAAATGTTTTGCTAATATCCGCCTTGTCGAGCTAGCGGATGTACAAAAAAGATCAATGTTCAACTCAAGGGGTAGTTTGTTGAAGCTTGCCGCGCTCCTAGCAAAGAAGGCATTTCGCCTGTAGTTCGTAGATGAAAAATTACTTGAAACCTGTTTCAGCCGCAAGGAAACGCAACACTTTCGGAGATTACCTTCAGTATTTTTTCTTATAACAACACTGAAAGCTGAAAATAAAACTTGGGAACATCGGACAAGTCCTTGCAAGTTTACAAAATGCTGGAGACGTTTCTCCGACGCATAAAATAAAATTAAAGTTCAGAGTCCACAGGTAGCTATGGTAATGCTAATGTAATGCTATAAATACATTATGTTTTAAATTTACAATAGTTTGATTCTGCCATCGATACCAAATAATTAAAATGTCGCTTGACGAATGGTCTATCTTAGTCAAAGTAGTCTTAGGGAAGAAGGAAATGGCCCCAAAACAGATAAAAATGTATTAAATAAAACAAATAACGAACAAGTAACGATCTTTAGTCATAGCGAGTTCTTCCGTGTTCTGGAAGGCACGATGAACTGGTGGGTCCCGGCATTTGACCATCTTTAGCAGTCGTTACGGTAGTCAGAAGCCAGAAAGTGTGACAACCAGTCTACCAATGGGTATCACGTTGCCCGGGTAACGGGTTGTGGAGGTCAGATAGGCAGTCGCTCCATGTATGGTTTTCAGCTGCATCTGTTTGGACTGGAAGCCGACCCCAACATAGTTTGGAAAAGGCTAGGCAGATGATGATTTATTAATGTGATGACAGTTAAAAACTAATTACAAAAGAAAAATTGTAAAAACAAAAGCATATACTTCCACATGAGTCTTCCACATAAAAAAAATGCAGCCCAAAATAACAATTGAAGTCGATAGCAAAATATATCTTGCGATGGCTGTTGTACCTAACTCGGGGTCCAATCTCGCTCGGTTGGTGGGCCTTGAAAAATGGCCTTGGGGGATGTGCGAATTACTTTTTTTGGATTCGCATCCCTTTCTCATCGTCACCTGTGCCCTTACGCATATGTGTGTGTAAATGTATGTCGGTTTTGTCAGGTCCTGGTATTATACTAGACAAATTAGGTAGGGTTTTGTTTTTTGGACTTAAATTATGCATATAATATAATGCATAGATATAATGAAGAGCTTGTGGCTAAGTCAAAGCCGCACGGATTGATCGATCATAAGGTTAAGCAACGCTTGGCGCGATCGGTCCGTGGATGGGGGACCATCTTGTCATAACGAGTTCTTCCGTGTTTCGGAAGACCCGATAAATTGGTGGGTCCCGGCTGTCATGTGAACATCTTTGACAGTCGTTACGGGTAGTCAGAAACCAGAAAGTCTGACAACCAGTCTTACTAAGGAGTATCGGGTTGTTGTAACTGGGTTGTGGAGGTCAGATAGGCAGTGGCTCCATGTAAAACACTGGTTCTCAGCTGCATCCGGTTAGACTGGAAGCCGACCCCAATATAGTTGGGAAAAGGCTAGGCAGATGATAATGCATAGATACATAATTTAAGATTCAAATGAGAACCATTTTACTGGTCAGGTCGGCATTCATTAAACTTCAACTTGTAAAAACTCTTTTATTAAACGTTACTACTAATTCTTATTATTTAAAACTACGTCATTAGCCGTAAAAGTTCTAAGGGTTGAATTCGACCAAACTTGAACTATACCTAGATTTACTATACCAAAATTAAGCTATTCCATGATCTTAATCGAAACATTCCAAAACTAAGTACCTAATCAACTCAAATATCCTAAAGTATCCAAACAAGTCATAATACCTAAACTCCTTGTTACACGATAAAAAATTAACCGACACCCAAATTAAGTGTTCATTATTAGCGGTAAAATACTCGTAAAATGAGCCGTTAGCTCATAATGTTGTTGAATAAAAGTTACAATTTTACTGAAGCTTGCGTGAGCGACCGGCGGGGAGAGATAACGTATAAATTAGGAAAATATCAACGTTTGACCAAAGTTAGCGCATTAGCGATTGTTGCCTATGGATGTGTTCCTTCAAGTTTTTGTCATTCTGGTGTCGGCAGATAGCGGTTATTGGTTGATTGAGAAGGACATTTTTATAATATCTCTGATCTCAGAAAAAATGCTTTTCCTGGTGGTTGAGTTTAAATGAATGTTGTTAGATGATAGATAATTATAGAAACTGAACATCCTGGCTAAAAAGTCAGTTATGATTATATCTGTTCTATAAAATGCGAAAAATACAATGAGATGCAAAGATATAAACTACAGACCTACTCGCTTTACTTACAGTCAAAAGTTGTAGGACTTAAGCAGAGCGCTACGAATTCCGCTACCTCTTATTTCTGTGACACCACCGTCATCACAATACAGCAGACTTTCCCAATGCCAACATAACATATATAATATAAGAAATCTGTACTTGCGATCACTTCTGCAGCAGTCGGTAATGACAAGCTGTGCTCACGCATGATTACTCTCATCCTTCCCTCATTACTTCCTGTTCTTACTCATATTTTCAATTACTCCTTTACCTCCTGCTCCTTCCCTTCGGTTTGGAAACAGGCACACATTATTCCCTTACCAAAAACTAATAATCCTACCTTGTTAACTCACTTTAGACCTATCTCTATTCTTCCATTTCTTTCAAAAGTTTTTGAGCACCTAGTCCACAAGCAATTATCATTTTTCTTAACGTCTAACTCAATCATTTCACCATTTCAGTCAGGGTTTCGGGCGGGTCACAGTACAGTAACAGCGCTTCTAAAAGTCACGGATGATATCCGCTGGGCAATGGAAAATAGATGTCTTACTGTTCTTGTACTGCTTGACTTTAGCAGCGCCTTCAACTCTGTTGATTTCGACATACTGCTAGGCATCCTTAAATCTATCAACTTCTCCTCTTCTGCTTTAACCTGGTTTAACTCTTATCTTCGGGGACGCTCTCAGTGTGTTCGCCTTCAGGAGTCCCACTCCGATTGGTGTAATCTCACCGAGGGCGTTCCTCAGGGTAGCGTTCTCTCGCCTGTTCTTTTTTCAATTTTCATTAACTCTGTTATAACAGTTATCTCTTCCAGTTTCCATCTTTACGCAGATGATTTGCAGCTTTACCGGCATTTCCCTGTTGCTGATGCTAATTCAGCTATTGTTGCTATGAATCGGGACCTTGCTTGTGTCAGTGATTGGGCCAAGTCATTTGGTTTGCAAATAAACCCCGCTAAGTCACAAGCCATGATCATAGGCAGCAGATTCTATCGTAATGCGGTGGATGTTACATCTTTACCGTCATTACACCTTGATGGAGTCTGCATCGACTATACCGTGACTGCTAAAGATCTAGGTGTTATTATCGACTCGAATCTTTCGTGGAGTGCTCATGTCAACGAGGTCAGTCGAAAGGTTCATTTTTCTATGCACACACTGAGATGCCTTCAGAATTTCTTGCCTTTGAAGACTAAAATTTGTTTGGCCCAGTCTCTTATTCAGCCGATTATTGACTATGCTGATGCCTGCTATTTGGATGCCACAGAGGAGCTATTAAACAAACTTGAGCGCTTGCAAAACTTGTGTATTCGTTTTGTTTTTGGTCTCCGAAAGTATGACCATGTATCTCATCTTCGCAAAGAACTCAAGTGGCTCCCTATCCGACTTCGCAGGAACACTCGCATTCTCTGTCTCCTTTTCAACATCCTACATAACCCATCTTATCCTCCCTACTTGCGTGAG
>NWSH02000556.1:340898-351405 GCA_002382865.2 Heliothis virescens
TTTTTAAAGGGAAATCAAGTTTTTGTGTCGGGGGTTTTTTAAATTTTTAATTTAATTTTTTAAATAAAAAGCTACTCATTGAATCCTACCAACCTATCTGCATTCATAAACAAAGTCCCAACAAAGTGGCTAGTTTTTACCAAGAAAGCAAAAAAAAACAGCAATCAAACTGTTTCCACATTTAGAAGTGAAGGTGTAATGTGATATCTATTACAAATCCTCTACAGATTGACACGAGTGGCTCTCCAGTAACCCGATCCCCTCACAACACCTCGAACAATGACGAGCTATCCACTGACGGCGGATTGCACCGCGCGCAGTTTGCATAATCTCTAGTTATCGACTTGACGAAGTTAGATGACATTGAGTTTAGGAATTTGTAAATTATAGAGTAAACTTTCGGTGAATATTATTATATAGGTAAGATTAACGTTAAATGAATAATAGACGGTAAAAATTTAGAAATTCAGAAAGTTTATGTTTTCAGGAATTTTTTATTAATAAATAAATCAATAAATTTTATTAATAAATAAATCAATAAATTTTATTGATTTATTTATTCATATGATTCACAAAGCTTTACAAGCAACGAGATAATGTGAACTAAAACAGTTCACATTATCTCGTTAACAATCCGTAAATTGCAACTTCGATAAAAGTGTGCCTAATATACTCACTCGCATTTACATAAAAATAAATAGGTATTCAAATTAAACGATGAGTAACAGAATCGAAATACCATTAAACTAAAACATACCCAGAATTATCGTAAACAATCAAAACTCGTACAAATAAAGCTATCAAGCAACGCAAATCCACAATGCGGCGCACATTAGTTAGAGCGAGTCATAACATTCATCACAGTTCGGTTGCACATTGCAGTTTTGTCCTAATCTCCAGTTAGCGAGCCGAGTTTGACAACGCATTCGTCCGCCTTCGAACGGCGCGCCGCGGAAATTACATGACGCAGCGGGAGTGTCCTAGTGACGGGTACGTGTCGATAAAATTATGAAGACATCGATGATATAATAATTTTAACCTGTCTGTTTGTAAGTATTTTTTTTATTGTCAATTTTATTGCTTTAACTTTGAATGTATTTTTCTGCTGAAAAACGCTCTTAGAAAATAAAAATTCTAGTAACTCACCAATGGGCTACTTAATTTCATTACTTGATATTGTGCAAATAATTTCACTTTTGACCCTTAAATATACCATCATATCTATATTATCATCATTAGATAGTTTTTCATAAAAATAAGCAAACCCAAGTTTAATACCTAACTTAAAATATTTTCTAGAACTTAACAAAAAAGAAACCTAGACCACTTATCGCACAATAAAAAATCTTAAACAATACTTCAACTATCGACTAACTATCGACTTTTCCCATCCCTACAGCGTATCGTTCTAGCACAAGTCAGCAATTTCCCGGAACGAGAGGTGATTTATTCCATAAGTGTAAGTGTAGTGTAGTGTCAAAGTTGCGAGCGTCAGAATCAACAGTTCCGTGCAGGAAAACGAATAGAGACATACATATACCTTATAAATTACATAAAATATAAGGAATATAAAAACGTGAACCCAGTAAGGGTGGAGTAAAGATGACTTATACACAGCCATACCTACGAATGCATACCTTAATCTACCAAATATTATTAACGATAGATTAGTTAATGATATGACCGATACTATCGGTCCATTTTATTTTAAATATTTAACATTTTACAACGTAAACCGCAATAAGTAGGTAAATGTAAAAGTTTTCCCACAGCAGTTTTTCTGGGATAAACTTTCATGTTCATGATATTAGTTAGACCACACGGCGTGAACACAGGTAAACATATAACCTAAGTTAGTGCAAGTACTACTCGCGGTATGTAATTTGTTCGGCGTGTCGGAAGTTTGTAGCCTTAGTATATTGTGTTATTGCAACTTCACGATGATTTATTTAAGAAATATTGTAGTTGTTTGCGCATAGTTGAACTTTGGTAAATGAATAATAATATTGGACAGCAATGTGTGCTCGGAAACTTAGTAGATAGTTGCTGGTATTTTAGTGTCTTACTAAATAATAAACTCGCAAATTCAACAAGTTTTTTTACTAACCTTTCTTTTTTAGATTTCAGACAGCAAAGTAATTTATCGGTTACAGAAAGATATTTTCTTAATTACGACAACATCTTTGTTACTTAATAATTGGACTGTTACCATATCGGTAGCCATCTCCTTTTTATAAAGTCGAAGCACTAACATCGGCGGCTTAACCTCACATGAAAAGCTCAACTGCCATCTCTACACAAGAATGCAATGCCCACTCGCCCCCACTCGCCTCCAAGCCTTCACTAAAACAATAAACAACACGGAAGAGATTTCCATAAGCCTTGCTCCATAAGTCCAAATACTTTACAATTTACACACAAATGCTCAGAGGCGACACATTCACTGAATTCATTAAATGCCTAATTTTATACGGTCGCAGTAAATTGTGGGAGAACAGAGCAGAGTTTAGTGTGCCTCAACTTAAAGAGGTATTTGCAAGTTTTTTGATACAAGTTTACTTGCAAAGTTTTAGTTTGTAGAAGCTTATAGAATAGGGAAGTCTTTTAATTAAGTAACGCTCATGCATACTCACATGAGTTTAATGTTTTAATATCCATACCAGTTTTAACAATTTTTATTTGGTTAAAAAAATGAATTAAACAATATTTAAAACTGAAATAGAACGAAATCAATTTATGTATATTGTTTGAAAGTATTACCGTGGCCGTGGATGGAAAAAGGGTGGGTCATTTTCATTTAGTCAGTAAAAGTCTGAAACACAATGTTGACTCTGGTAACTTCTTAAAAATCCCATTTATTGAAATGGCCATAATTAAATAAACTGTTAAGTAATCTCCTTTATACAGCAGATCAGTTTTGCCAAATCCTTCCGACAGTTGAAAAATTGAAAATAAACCAAATCTCTAGAACAATAGTCTCAGCTGCGATCACAGAGACAATAAAACAATTTTCTCCATCCCCACATAACTCTAATATTAATATTCACAGAACAAAGAGCCCGGCTGCACGCCCACCATATAATTTTCCCCTGGTCACCCTTATTTATAAACCGTCCGGTAGAGGGCGCCTAACGTATAGTTCCTACGTGACATGATAATGGCGTTTAATAAAAGGAGTGGACGACTTTTTAGATGGAAGAAAAGAGCAGATATGAGTTCCAGATATATTTTCCTGTACAGCACTTGTAATAAATGTGTGCACATAACACTACTACATATTGGTTTTGTATTGCTACGCTACTACGCAATTGTAGCAAGTGCTACGGCGTAGTAAGTGCTACAATCGTAGCCATAAAAATTATTGTTTCAAGCACGTATTTTTTGTTGCCATAAAAATGATTGTTTCAAGCACGTATTAATAAAATATGATTATATTATTAACAAACGAGCCCAAAAATTTCGAAATATTGTCACAAAATGTAGGCAAAATACTTCCAACACCCTAATCATCGGCCAAAGATCAGAGATCACAAATTCAGATACGACAGTAACACGGCACACAATGTGCGCATATTTTTGCGCGCACTGGACACTGACTACGTGATTTTCATGCTAATTACCGTTTTAACCGTTGTTTAGCCACGGGAGGTTAAATAATTATGTTTTATCTAACCGACATCGCTGGTAAATAACGTATGATGTGTTGGCCATTGGTGTCTAGGCTTTAAAGTACGTAAATCGTTTGTGGGATCACAATTACGTTGTCGTGGTTAGAAAATAAGCAATAGTCTGCACATAGTAGACAGTAATCAAAAATTACACTAGCTAACAATAAATGCAATGCTTAGAAGAAGTAACCATACACATAAAATTCTATTTAGCTTCAGCCATAATACCAAATGAATTCATTTTGTGATTCACTAACATGTCTATTCCGATACTACACCTATTGAAGCCTTCAAAGCCATACCTAGGGCCTTCTGAATATTGATATATTCCTGCCCATAAATTAAAACTTAAATATTACATACTCTATAGGCTTACGAAGTTCTCAATATAAACCTCAAGTCCGGGAGACAGCCAACCGCCCGATAGTTCGCGGTTTCAGTATTTTTCGAATATTTCGCCAAATCCTCGGTACACACAAACCGGGTCTTTGTGAGCGACAAATTGGTTTTTCCAGGTTTTGTATGCAGTTAGTGCAGTTCGGGACCGATAGATAGATTTTGCTAGAAATTGTTAACTGCACTCGTTCCATATTGGCGCCGCTCTAGTGGTGAAAAGTAATTATATTTGAATATGGAACGGGTTAGCAACTGTCATGTCAGAGAAAGTTTATTTCTTTGGAAAATGGAATGTGATTTACTGATCGTTGCCGTGTTGTAAGTAGTGATGAAGTATCATACTATTTGATAGTAAAGTTAAATATCTGAAGTTGGTAAGATTGCATGGCAAAGAGAGACCATTTACTTCCACACTATTGAGTGAGCTGCATTAAAGTGACCCAACATGAAAAAGATAATTTACCACGCTAACCCTATTTATACTAAAATTGTTTCTATTTCTTTCCAAACATATTTTTTTGTCTCAAAATAAATATCTTGGCATACTTCAACCTGCCCTTCAACTTTCCCACAATACTGGGGGTACTACCACCAACCTCTCAACATAAACCTTACAATCACAACGTATACCGATCACAATAGCAGCCACGCGTCATATCTCGAGCTGCAACAGCCCGTCCAATGAGGCGCACTGCCCGAAAAGTGCAGGATTCACATGCAAATGTTCTGCATGTATTTGCATGTTCAACACTATTGGGGAATACTGTTTCGGATTTGACGATGCTTTTTGGGAGAATGGGGAGTCTGACAAGTGATTGCTAAATGTTTTTTGGACGTGAGGTAGTAAGATGTGTGGTTTTGAAATGGTCGTGGATTTGATTTTTGAAACTGTTCAATACTGTTTGCTATAAATTTTCAAGTTCATTTATAAAATTAAACAGTTGTTTTACGAAAAACTGATGTTTATATCTGGTGAAAATGGGCCCCAGTTTTTGTAGAAACAGGCTTTGAAAGTACAATTATTTTGATTATATAATATAGATTGAGACTCTCCTTTTTGGGAAGTCGAATAATAAAATAAAATCATTACTTCATATTTATGTACTATTGTAATAAAAATGTATACACAGTACATTACTCTACAAGACACCATTCTTTATAATAAGTAACGTACTGAATCGAGCCACTTACCCCAAAGACATTCTCAAAGCCCTCAACAAACGTATACCCATAACCTTCAAAGCGAAATATCTAAAAAGCCATGAAGAGGTTCTTTTCAACTGCACCCTGGCCCATTCATCCCCCGCTAGTCAGATTAGCATAGCGCATCTGCTTATTTGCATACCCTTTATTCGGTTTGAGAACTGATATTTTGGTAAAAATATTTTACATTACGACCGGCTAGGGAGATGGGAGATGTGGTCTTATTTCACGGTGCTTCGCTCGAGGGGATGCTGAAGAGGTTATGGTGGTATGCATCGCCGCTTGCTGTAATGGGATTTATTTGGTGGTATGCTTAATTTTTGGGCTTTTAATTTTATTTGCGTTTTTGAAGAATGGTGATGCAAGTTAAGTGAGGTGGAGCAATAAAATATTTTATTTGCATAAACCATTTTATTTGTGAACCTAAAAATACCAAGTTCCTTGGCACAATTATTATTCTAACAACATAGAAAAACTTGTTTGCAAATAAAACTATTGTAATGTCAAAATACACCTTACACAGCTTCAAAGTAACACAAGATAAAACAAACATCCTAATAAAAGCAATAAATTATGCATCGTCCAAACCCACATGCTTGTAAACTAGGAACTAGTAACTGCATTTAAGAACAGTATAGTTAAACACAGCAGTGTACAATGCACAAGTTTGCGCCACTTTGTGGTATCGCTAAGTTTTATACGTTCTTATTACCGCTACTACTGGTCCGTATGTAACGGTTTAAATAAATTGGTTGTTACTGTTTAAAAGTTTGAGATTTTGTTTATTTTGTTACATGAGAGTTTGTAGAACAAAGTTGCGTTTAAGAAGCTTACTTCTGTAATAAAATGTGTATTAGTTTTTAAAGTTTTGTTTTCTGGCTAAGAGTTTTTGTTATTACTCATCTAACTGAATCATTATTTGAATTTTTTCACACATTTTTACACGTGTCAACGAGTTCGAGATAGAAAACAATTTATAACTTCAATCTAAATACCCAAATAGGAAAATAAATAAACGCTTTGCAAACACCAAACTCACATATTTTGAAAGAGCACAATAGCCCTCATTTTTTCAGTAAAACCTTTAAGTTTGCTCCGATAACCTTTTCACACAATAGTTACAAATCCCCCGCGACAAGAACACGGGTGCACAAAACGCCAACAAAAAGTTAAGTAAACGAGGGAAATAACCCGTAAAACTATTTGCATTTCAATCCTTTTCACTCACTTTTATTGTTATGGTTATTTACAATGTTCTTATAATGCATAAATGTTTATATTGTTGTGTTGAAGTGAAATGTCTTGAAAGTTGGTTACTACGTTTTATTTTACAATGGTAGCTCTCTCCGTAAATTTTTTTTTAATGCCGTTCTGAAATTGCTATTCTTTTTTTTCCTGTTCATTAAATTCAAGTCTTAATACGTAGCAATGACTTATTAATAACCTAATTGGAATTAAAATATATATTAAAATATTGTTTAGTCCTAACAGTACCTAATTGCGAACTCATAGTAGTGGTCTAGTATGTTCGTACATTACAGGCACACAGTCCCGATCTGTTCCTGTCGTCAGCAAAAAGACGCTTGTTAGCCAAGTTTCAGTTTCAGGAGCCAATTCCTAATAGTGTGCAGTTGTCTCGTTACCTGTGTATGAGGAAGTGCAACTCTAAGCTCTTAAGAATGTTCACTTTATCGATGAAATGAACAATGGGTAGGTACATGTAAATACATATATTTGTTGCATCTGTGTGAACAAGCACATCAACAAAATTTTACAGATTCCGGTGGGTTGACTTGCTGGCATTTGTACATACATACATTTTTTCAGGAGAGCTGCCACTAATTGAAATTATTGCCTATGTTGAAAAACTTCATTCAATCTCCAGAGATGCAGTACCACCAACTGACGTTATCATAACCATAATCTGATTACGCTGTCATTAACCCAAATATGTACCAATAAACCATTCCCAAATGCCCACTCAGTGTGTCCCAGTACACGTCCCTGATCATGAACAGCTACATCTGAGAGCTCTCCTCACATAATTAATGTAAAAAAGATCCACTTGTCGTATCTCTCAGTAAACTTCGACTCCTCGAGTCCCATTCTTTCCGTCTTCACTTAGATTTAATACGCCTTTAAAATATTTCCCATTCCCAATCGATTGGGAACCAGTTCGTAACGATTGGGAAACTCCTTCCAGTTAAGAATATGACAAAAAGTGTTTTGTGAGAGTCTGGAGTGTTAGTTCAAGATTTTTCTTATTCCGTCGAGCTGTTGAAGAAATAGATTTGTGCTGGTTATTTTGTAGTTCATTTCTTTTCTAGTTTATTGAGGAATAAGTTTTAACATTTCTTATACTTGGTTGTTTCATAATTGGTTTTGTTTTCACACTATAATTAAATTAGCAAATATTTCAATCATGATCTTTGCAACCTCTAATTTGCATGTGATAAAAACACTTGAAGCCGAACAAACATAATATTATCAAGGCGGACGAATACATGGAAATATATGGAAAATATGAAAACTAGGTGTCAAAATTCTACTGTCGACTTTTAAAGTTGACGTCACAAAAGTTCTTTATCCGTGAATCCGAGGATGTCCGAAAGTATCCGAGAATAACTGAAGAGAGATTTACTGGACAGACGTTAAAGGCTGAAACTGAGGATTTGTGACTCAAATAGTGACGTCGCTGTTATAAGATTTTCTCTTGATATTTGTTAACAGGTAATTAAAGAATAAATATAATATAAATACTTAACATAAACTAATATTTATTACAGTAGACCAATACTTATAAAATTACCTGTATAATTTTTCAATAAATACAAGCAACGTTGTTGATGACAACGAGATTTAAATAAAATTCATTAAAAGTGTACCGTGCTACTCGTGATTGATTCAGTTCAGCTATGTTTGCGTATTGCAAACAGTTTACGTGTCGTTTATTCAGAATTTTATTTTTTTAAAGAAGTTTTAATTATTTTTTTTTGCCTAACGTTTTATAAATGTCTTGATTAGTTAATCCGATATTTTTTTAGTGATCGAAACTAACTTAAAGGTGATGTAACATTAAAAACGCATTCATCTTCCAATAATCCTGCAGTACACAACAAAATATTCAAAAACTGTATCACGGGGTCTAAGTTATACCAACAAATGAACTAACTTACACAAACGCCCACATTCCCAACCATTTAACTTAGTTCAAAGTTGTAAGTAAGTGAAGAACAAGAGCGGAATAACAGACGCATACGTCATCCATACTCGCTCCGTTACAGTCAGAAGTCAGAAGTTAGAACAGCGCTCGTTAGTCTGACCGCGGTCTGAGTCGGCACGAGTGCGCTAAGTGTTGGATATGCAGTTTTGCCTCTAATTGGTCGTAGGATACGTTCATTGATAGCTGTTCATGGTGTAATTGGATTTATTGAACTTTGCTACCAATTAGTCGATGAATGGTTACGCTGATTAGGATTAGTTCAGTTTGTTTTAATAATTATATGTTGCAAGAAAGTTCGTGAACTGCTCTTTCATATTTGCGCAAAGGAAACAATTGCTCTGCGTATTTTGGAAAAAATACCCATCAACAAGTTGGTAGCTGGGTCCAACTCAAGATTTATCTTTGTTTACAATTTTAGAACATTTGGTATTCACTCAATGCACTACTTTTGATGGTTAGTAAATGAAGATGACAATTTTCTTAAATAAAACTTTTCACATGGCTCTAGAAGTCGGTGGCAAAATAAACACAGTCAACAGACCTGCAGACACCGACTTCTAGAGCCATGTGAAAAGTTTTATTTTATCCCTTTCAGTGTTTTTTTGTGAAGTCGGTTTTGTTTTTTTTGCTTTTTGTCTTTAATAATCTACTGTGAAGAGCGCGACCTCATAACACGAGCGAGGTATCCACGTATGATGACGTTTTATCGATTTAAGATGATGAAGTAAAGATTTTCTTTTATTTTTTAAATGGCCCATCGCCATGTTCCAGCTATCTACAATCACAAACAAAATTAAATCAAGCCACCAGGTATAACTATACAGTACAAATCCGCAGCCGCTTCCAAAACATGACATTTTAATAGACCTCCTGACCACATCAAACTGTTTAAAACTTTAACATGTTTAAAAATGTTCAAGCGACAAGCGGAACTGGGGGAAGTTTGCTAATTTTCTTGGAAACACACGAGCGCACTCGCTAGTTAACGTGCGTCAATATAGCATGTCGTGGTTTGGAAATATACGGGTGACATTTAGTTGGACGGGCCTGGACGGTTCCACGAAGTTTAATGAAAATTATTGAAAGTATCATTAAGAAAATAATTAAATAAAAATCAAATGAGGCCAACGAAGGCGATTTAAAATTAACAAATTCACTGCTCCTAAATCGCCTACTTTATTATCTCTTTCTGTTCCTGTTTTTGTTGATATTAATAAGAGATGTTTGTATCTTTTCTTTGACTATTACTACAGTTTTCATAACAGAATTTTCATAGCACTATTTTAAAAGCCGCTTCTCACCAACCTATCTCCCGTCCATTTCCACAAAGCCAAATTGTAAGCCGGGCAATTCCATGTATGCAAGTAGCAGTGAGCCAACAGTGGAACTTGGCTCGTTTCGCCACTACAAACGTTACGGAACAGTCGGTAATGCTCGCTAGTTGACTTACCCCGGACTTGCTTACAAGACGGGTTATTAACATAGTTCCCAGACGTCTGGGTACACTTTAACTTTTCACTTTTGTTTCATCTTTTGAAGAAGATGGTTGTCTTGTGATAATTAATTGTGTGTGTAATGTTAAGGGTCCAGATAGCTATATGTTTTTTTTTTTAATTTTGGCTTCTTTTCTATGACATTATCTATCAGATAGCTAGCCAGAACTTCATCGGGAACCTATAAAACTGACCCTTAACGTACTTTATATTGATACCAAAAATACAACTGGCTAAGACTGGTGATAGTGGCAATAAAGGGTTAGAATCTCAAAAATACACTGATTGTGCTGGCTTGAAAAAAAGATGAAGTGGGTTTTCCCATACATAATTGACTACAGTATTATTAGCTACGTTATTTTTGTTCTGATAACCAGTTACAATTTCCTGAATAATAAATAGATAACTATGAAAGATATCTTGTCCAAGCCACTATTCTTGCATGCCTCGTGTATTGTCGTTGGAAGATTAATTAATATTTTATTACAAGAGGGCCGATAAAGACGTCTCATTCTGGCGTTACG
>NWSH02000556.1:351672-374397 GCA_002382865.2 Heliothis virescens
AAATAAAACTTTTCACATGGCTCTAGAAGTCGGTGGCAAAATAAACACAGTCAACAGACCTGCAGACACCGACTTCTAGAGCCATGTGAAAAGTTTTATTTTATCCCTTTCAGTGTTTTTTTGTGAAGTCGGTTTTGTTTTTTTTGCTTTTTGTCTTTAATAATCTACTGTGAAGAGCGCGACCTCATAACACGAGCGAGGTATCCACGTATGATGACGTTTTATCGATTTAAGATGATGAAGTAAAGATTTTCTTTTATTTTTTAAATGGCCCATCGCCATGTTCCAGCTATCTACAATCACAAACAAAATTAAATCAAGCCACCAGGTATAACTATACAGTACAAATCCGCAGCCGCTTCCAAAACATGACATTTTAATAGACCTCCTGACCACATCAAACTGTTTAAAACTTTAACATGTTTAAAAATGTTCAAGCGACAAGCGGAACTGGGGGAAGTTTGCTAATTTTCTTGGAAACACACGAGCGCACTCGCTAGTTAACGTGCGTCAATATAGCATGTCGTGGTTTGGAAATATACGGGTGACATTTAGTTGGACGGGCCTGGACGGTTCCACGAAGTTTAATGAAAATTATTGAAAGTATCATTAAGAAAATAATTAAATAAAAATCAAATGAGGCCAACGAAGGCGATTTAAAATTAACAAATTCACTGCTCCTAAATCGCCTACTTTATTATCTCTTTCTGTTCCTGTTTTTGTTGATATTAATAAGAGATGTTTGTATCTTTTCTTTGACTATTACTACAGTTTTCATAACAGAATTTTCATAGCACTATTTTAAAAGCCGCTTCTCACCAACCTATCTCCCGTCCATTTCCACAAAGCCAAATTGTAAGCCGGGCAATTCCATGTATGCAAGTAGCAGTGAGCCAACAGTGGAACTTGGCTCGTTTCGCCACTACAAACGTTACGGAACAGTCGGTAATGCTCGCTAGTTGACTTACCCCGGACTTGCTTACAAGACGGGTTATTAACATAGTTCCCAGACGTCTGGGTACACTTTAACTTTTCACTTTTGTTTCATCTTTTGAAGAAGATGGTTGTCTTGTGATAATTAATTGTGTGTGTAATGTTAAGGGTCCAGATAGCTATATGTTTTTTTTTTTAATTTTGGCTTCTTTTCTATGACATTATCTATCAGATAGCTAGCCAGAACTTCATCGGGAACCTATAAAACTGACCCTTAACGTACTTTATATTGATACCAAAAATACAACTGGCTAAGACTGGTGATAGTGGCAATAAAGGGTTAGAATCTCAAAAATACACTGATTGTGCTGGCTTGAAAAAAAGATGAAGTGGGTTTTCCCATACATAATTGACTACAGTATTATTAGCTACGTTATTTTTGTTCTGATAACCAGTTACAATTTCCTGAATAATAAATAGATAACTATGAAAGATATCTTGTCCAAGCCACTATTCTTGCATGCCTCGTGTATTGTCGTTGGAAGATTAATTAATATTTTATTACAAGAGGGCCGATAAAGACGTCTCATTCTGGCGTTACGGTCCATTACGTACGAAATTTATGATCGACTAGAGATTAGGCCTGTGATGTCAGGCGATAATGAGATCTTTTTCAATTAAAATATTGACGTCACGTATTCATTAAGGAAGGTATTGTATTTGTAAGGTGTCATGATGTACCATCAGGATATTAAATTTAATTTTACTCTGAACTTAACCTATTTTTTTTCTTCTCGACTATCCACACTTCAAATTGTTTAAATTACTTACAACGTAGTAGTACCAAGGGCGTTAAATAATAAACACGTTACAAAATCATACCTGAAACAAAAGAAGGTTATGGTTACAAAATATTACAAACTCATCAAACACATGCAAAACGATACAACGATAGATAGAATAACGCGTCTTATGATAGATTTTAATTTTCATCTATCTGTGGTTTGCTAACTAGAAATAGATCTCTAGTTAGCAAATCCACAGACAGATTATTGAAATCAAATTCGATACACTCTAGATGAACCTGTCAGAATCTGAAAATGAGTACCTATTCAAGCGTACTGACAAAAATTCCTTACAAAAAGCTACTCACTTACAAACTAGATATATTCTCATTACATGATAACCCTGCTTAAATCTGCGCCTCCCCACACGCAATCTCTCCACACGGCACATTTAGTGTAGTCATTCGTCATAGCCGTCAGAGACAGCGGGTAATAAAACGCTACTTGCGCTAATTGATTGATGAGCAAGATCATGGCGTTTGCATAAATGTTCTGCGCATAATTTTGGGAAGGAAAGTTTGAGTATTAAGTTGTTGTAGGATTAGGGTGAAGTATTTTTTCTGTTTTGTACTTGACAGAATGTTGCAGCATTAACGGCCAGTTTCATAGATTCCAGATTCTAGATAGCTGTCTGACAGTACCATATAAATGTTTTTAATTTTGTCAGTTTTTGACATGTGGCATGATAGCTATCTAGAACTTAATCTGGAACCTTTGAAACTGGTCGTAAGTGTTTTTATTTTTTCGTAGTTTTTACTTTAGTTACAGTATCTATTAAAAAGTGTTTTTGTAGTCAGAAATGTTGACATATCCAAAATATTAATAACTTTTCTTTATCTTGATTTAGTGCAATAAATTCTGTGACAATTGACAGGTTTTCGGATACCGAACTAAAGCTTTTTAGGGTTCCGTAACCGAATGGCAAAAAACGGAACCCTTATAGATTCGTCATGTCTGTCTGTCCGTATGTCACAGCCACTTTATTCTATAGTATATCCTAGTCTATGAATAGGTCTTTAAAAATGAGATTGAGGTTTCTAAAACCATTTATTCTCAAAGTCAATCATTTCAGAGTAAGACACTTTCAAAGTGCTAAAATGTGTGTCCCCCCCCTGTAATTTCTAAACTACCAAAGTGAAAAATCTAAAAAAAATATATGTTATAGATCTCAATAAAAACTATCAATCAAATTTGGTTTGAACGAATACAGTCAGTAGTTTTTGAGATATAGCATTTTTTCAGTAACCGCAAATTATAACTTTGTTATTCATATATTTGTATGAAAAACAAAGCTATTTTTTGTTGCCGAGAAATGATCGTGTTTTGGCAAATTGTAGGTAGTAGGTACGTTTATTTTTCATAGACAATGGAACGGAACCCTTCGTGCGCGAGTCCGACTCGCACTTGGCCCGTTTTTTAAGATTCTCAATTAAACCGCTTTTTATAGTTTCACACAGCAATAAAAAACTCAGTTTTAGAACTTAAACTATTTTAAAAATAATTTCATCGCCAGCCTCCTCACTAGTCGAAGTTAGGGTTACGTAAAACTTGCGGCTCAATCGATCACAGCAAACGGGTTACAGGTGACAGTATCCTCGCGGCCGAGAGTGCGAACCCGTGTACACGGTGCAGGTAGTGGGTAGCGCACCTTGTTTCACTCAGTTGTGCCCTGAAGGTACTGAGCTGGAAGTAAAGTTTCTGTAGGTTATTGTGGTTTGTTTTTTTTGGATGTAGTACGTGTTGTTGTGTTTTAAATGAACCTTTTTTTTAGTTTGGTAGGTCTTTTTCAATGCCTAAAAGGGTAAAACGGGACGTTACTAAGACTTCGTTATCTGTGTAAATTATGTTAGGAGGCTCCCATACAACCAATCGTGATTTCTTTGCTCTTTTCTTTTTCATCTAGAATGGCGCAGTCCGACCCGTACTTGTCCTGTTTTCACACCGTACGATACACGTATAAATAAAAGAACATTCCAGATTTCCAGGAAGTCATCAAATAAATATAAAGTCAGAAAATCTTGTTTACAACACAAACATAAAAACATATTTTACGAGCATGAACGTACAGAAATAACAAACTGAAATCCTTCCTTCATAATAAATAATTCAACGTATAATTTTGTAACAAAATGACTGTGAAACAAAGCCGTGGGTAACAGCACACGGCGAGCGATACGCGAGCGATAGTGAGGCGATACCGAGCTAACAAAACGCTAACACTGTCGTTATGTAGTTTTTTTGTGACCGCCTAAATGTAGCATCTGATACCCGTGGTAAGGGTGCTCGCACACTAAGCCTAGTGTGTGTGAGTAATTGCCAAACTTTCATAGGAAAAGTGCACTAATTTCAAAAAAGTGTAAAAATTTTCATGCATGAATGAGCCATAAGCTGGGCTATGTAAACATGACCATTTTGATACGTATAGAAGTTAAAGTCATCAGTAATTGTGATTTATTCAATTTATTTATGTGACAGCGATTTTATCTTGACCGATAAAATTATCGGCATTAAGCCCTCATTTGGGAACGCACGCTATAATACGAAAACACCCAAAGTATCTCCCCTACATATTGCTCCTATACATAGCTCTCGTGTAATTAAACTAAAGCTAAATGCATTCCCTGGAACAAAACGTCACTACATGTGACGTCACATCCGTTCGGACACACTTCCCACTGTACCACTAACCTAAATACAAAACACGCGAGCGTTTCCTGAAGGCTCAAGTCGTTTCCGCTTCCGGTTGTAAAAAGCGAGCCGGTGAGGATCTTGGTAGGATGTTGAGCACTGGATGTGACATCAAGTGGGTTCAAGTATAATAATTTCGAGTGAGTAATGAGTGTTCTGTACTTAGGTATTTTTGGGTTACATCTTGGGAAATGTGACCCCGGAAGAGATGGCGAGACGACCTAGACGCCTACAATTGAGACTGGTGGGAACACGCGAAAGACCGAGAGGTGTGGAAAGAAATGGGGAGGCCTTTGCCCAGCAGTGGGACAGTATAGGCTAGGGAAAAAAATACTTGGGAAATACAGAGTAAATGTTTCGATTGCGAGGAAAAGGATGATCGTGTTATTTAAACTGATAAATAAACTTATCTGAACTTATTCTTAGATCTATCTAATGAGAATTCGGCGTGGCACAATCCACATTGTTGCTGCTTAAAAAATGTTACATGTAACAACAAAAAGATATTGTTTGACATTCCCAAACAGATCCAACTACAGCAAACACAACAGCCAAAACCACAAAGGAAAACCATTACCACCCAATATCTAGAACAAAACTACTCATCTCACTCCACATCAAGACCCAGACTTCTTACAAGCCCAGGCGTAGGTGTGCTTTACAAAAGCTACTTCTAGTTCCATATATCGCGTCTGTCGCATCCAGGCGCTATATATCGGCGGCGGGGCGGGTCGCCAGCCGACAATTTATATCGCATTAACGCCTTTTGTGGGAACCATTAGTCTGTACGATAAAACCCAATATATGCCGAACTTCTTTCTAGATTTCCATAAAGCTGGGAGATTTGAACGATAATGATGCGGATTTTATGGTTGAAGGTAGTTTTTTTCGGAGTATTCTAAGGTAAATTGTAGTTTGATTGATTTGAACTTTGATCTTCGAATTTTTTGCTTTGGCTACTACTATAAAATGGCGTAGCGCAATTAGTCTTACATAAAATGTTTATTAAACTTTTCATAGAAGAAATATATTGAAACTAGCTATTACCTGCAGTTCCATTCGCCTCCCGAGGAAACTACTTCCCGTATCCGGACAAAATATAGCCTATGTTGCTCAAGAATAGTCTAGTTTCCAAACAGTGAAAGTTTTCTTTTATAGGGTTCGGGAGCCTTTAGGGTAGAGAACAAACAAACAATGTTTTCTCTTTATCATTTAGCGTAGAAGTATAGAACATAGATAAACAACTTGTAAATTAATACTACAACGATGACACACATTCATAAACACAGACAGACATCACCCAATTTCATCACACATACGAGCGTACTTAACTATAAACTTCATAGTTTCACGACCCCATGTCACTAACTAGGAGTGTTTAGCAAATTGTAATGATCCTCATACGGCTAATGTTATTACGCAGTCGACTTGCAAACTGCTTCAACTGAACTTGGAACAAATTATATAACTTGCCGTCACTTAGACCTAACTTAGTACTCGAGTGAACTTGATATTCGATTTCTGTGTTTATGGTGATAATCTATGTATTTAGGTCTTGGAAAATAGATCCTACTAATGCGAAACAATAGTGTTATTAATACGAAAGTTTGTTTATATGGATGGTTGTTTGTTCCTATTTCACGCAAAAAATATTTAACATATTTTATGAAATATTGCAGTAACATAGCTTATGTATCAGAATAACATATAAGCAATGTTTTATTTGGGTGCCGAAAAAATCGGGTAAATCCACTGGCAGAAGCTAGTATAGAAAAATAATATGTTTTTCTTTCTAGCAATCTGGAGTGTCAACAATTTCGCGCAAATTACAAGATTACCTGCTTATTTTTCATTAATTACGATTCCATGATAATTGAAATAAAATTAGCGACTGTAATAAAGTGCAATAATTAGTGTTTAATCAATTACTGAAATATTAATTGATTCTTTGAATTTTAATCAAGTTTAACAGGACTGAATAATTAATTACATTGTAGGTTAACGAATAATGAGTTAATATTGCATGAACTTATTGAAACTTATCTTTAGAAGTAAACCTAATTAGGTAATGCGAGACTCCGAGACTCCGAGACATAATATTAGAATTTCTGAAAAAATCTACGGAAATATTCAAATAATTGGTAACCTGGAAAATATGCAAATTTTCCAGGTTGATTATTTTGCAATATTAATGTTAAACCAAGCTATTACATTGCACTTTAGACGTAGAAATACAAAGTGTCTCCTCTAAAAACAGGCGCCCGTATAATTATGCAAACTACCGTCAAATTGACGACCCATCCAAATTCCGCGCATTGCTAATGTAAATTCCTATTTAGCATAGCGGCTGTTTTCACAGGCGACGCCGGGCCGTGTAATTAGTGATTATTACTGACTACACCAACAAGAGTTATGCTTTTGTAGTCTATATTAAACTAGTGGGTTTCCCAACGGCTTTAAGTGCTTGCATTTACGATAGAATCTAAGTACACAATAAGATTTTTTTGATAAAAAATATTCATGTAAACCTTGTCCTTACTGCCTGGTAATCTTAATGTAACAACTAACCCCATTTTACATTAGTCGAGATGATCTCAATCTCATATTGAATTGATTTAAAATATTTCAGTATTTGTGTAGAATTTTACTTCTGATTCTAGTAATTCTGACTTCAGAAAGGGAAAATGCTAAGCCCCCTAACACCATAGGCAAAATATAGTAGAAAAGAAATAGATTTGACTATATTAGTCTTCAAGTTAACATTTTCCCTAAGGCATGTCACCCACTGACGGACAACTCAAGTCGCTCAGCATGAACTGACATGGTTGGCTGTAAGTGTATTAGATGCCTAAACGGATTAAATGAGAATCCCACGTCCCAGATACATCTTGGTTGACAAATCTAGACTGAGTTGTGATCCAACTATAGTAACTTTGTTTATTTGCTATTAAAGCTCGCTGGCTGTTTGCAAATTTCAGAATGTTTCTCTTGTTGATCGTATTTTAATCTCGATTATTTATAAGTATGAATAATTAAGATAAAAAATTGAAATAAAATACGTGTAATTACGGAATAAAAATGCATATACACAATAAAAGAAAAAAAATACACAAAATCTGACTTCATCGTTCAGTCTAAAATGTTTCTGCTTTCCAGTACCCCATTATTTAATATCATTAGCAAACATAAAACCTTCAAAACATGGTACTTATATTTTACTAAAACAAATCCGCCAAACCACAGCCCCTCTCCATCATTACCCAGCGAACTACAAACACGACAAAGAACTTCCATTTAAACAAGAATATATTCAAAGATACAATCCGCTGCAAAAGTCGCTGCCTCTTAAAGGCAATACGACAGACTTTTATAAAAGAAACTTATGAATTTCTTTGCGAACGACACCGGTCCTAATTCTTCGCCTTTGGAAGTTTTCAAGCTAATGACATAGCATTGCACTTAGCTCGATGCCGATGTCTTAACGGATGCCGTCACACCGAACTAGAATGTTTATTGAACGGAAGATTATGGAACTCAGGGCAGATTTTTTTTACGAGATTTTATATGTATTCTTTACGGTGCGATTTAGGGAGTAGAATACCTACTTAGATGTTGTCATAATGTGTGGCTCGTTTTCTGTGCTACTTAATTAATTATGATCTCCGATTATTTTCATTATAAAACGATTTTAAGTCTTCGTCCAATGGATTAAATTTCCAAAAGATTTTTTCGTAAAATTTTATTAAAGTCTCAGCTTTTCGATCGTAGGCATGGTGTACATTATATGTACCATGTTCCGCTTCCCTTATTATCGGGCCATCATGAGGCATATGAACAGATATGTGTGCACAGACGTAAGTGCATCAGTTTAATATTGCAGTACCTCCCTTAATTACGTTACTGGCTAATTGATGGGCTGGCTAAAAGGGTGGTCAATTCAACTGAACGTTTTAACAATATTTTGATGCAGACAAGTAAACAAAACAACTATGTATGTATTGATAAACAACTGACAGTCGATGGACGTTAGCACACGTAATTCGGTTACAAGGCATGTTTGACTTTGTTAGGCTATACAAGTTTTTTTTTACAAAACGTTAGATAACTTTGTTTATTGTTTAGTTTTTGCACGAAAAAATATGCGTGGTACAAAGCAACTCCTAAAACAATCTGCCTTTTTTGTGTGTTCATTAAATTACAATTTACAAGTGGCAAGATATTCTTCATATTTTCATTGGTGGTGGAGCATTGGAGCATGTTTTGCTTATTATTTTGTAAGGTGCTACAGAACGGTGTAACAAAAGTGCAGCTTTTAGTCTCAAGCCGGCAGGTTTGAGCGGCGTTTCGGCTCATTTTAGACCACCTGCAGTTTCCCTCAGGAAACGCTTTGAACTACCCGCATAAAAATATCTGCCAAGAAACTGTTTTAAGTTAATTAGTCTGGCTGTTTTTACGACGCTTTCTCGGGAACTCGCCTTTATGGGATTTCATTATGGCGTGTTATGGTAACGTAATGACTTCATTAGTCGATGTTTATCGAGTCTGTAACGAGGTATTTACACAACCATTATAATTATTATGAAGTGATTATGTTTACAAAACATAATTGTGGGTGTCTGATTAGTCACAACATTTTCAAGGAAAATCCTTTAGTTAATTCTATTTATTTGTTGTTATAACCATACAGGAAAAAATAATTATTAGGAGTCTAAGATTGCCTTATTTTGGGATATCGTTGGATTAATTTGGTAAATGGGTTTGGCTTTTATTGTTACTTTATACATATTATGTAATAACGTTAATACGATACTTATGGGAATAGCGGAAAGTTCCTTAAAGCTGTCAAGGTCACAGAGAAAAGCTTTTCATTTCATACATTTTGTTACGTACTAAGGCCTTTTTTCTTGTGATTCATATACCTACTAAGGTTACTAAATCTACCCGACAGTCGTAAATTCTAATAAATAAGTGTGGGAATCTATTTTTTTTTGTTCACATATACTGTGTACACATAATTTCAATGTACCAGCTTTACGTAGAAAATCTAAAACCGAACAGTTAGGGTGAGCACCCACTGTTATCGTTCGGATCAAAATAGGGTTAAACATTATAAATCACAATAAATATCGGTTCAGTGTGCATAAAGCGATAATTTACGATTTTTGAACCCTCCCCTAATGCGAATGTGTGAACACGAAGTTAAATGGAAAAGATTATGAAAGGAAAATATTTACTTAATTAGTGCATGTCGGATTTTCAGCTTTCGTTTGTAAAGGCTTTACTGAAAAAGATTTACTTTGTTGTGGCGTGACTGTAAGATTGTGGGAACGCGATGTAAACGGATTTAAGTTGAGAAAGCCGACATTGATATAAAATAGAACAGTAGCTTTATTTTCGAAGCACAAAACAAAAAACTTGCGATTAAAAATGAATGAATCTAAATATTTTGTTAAGGAGTTCTCCAAATGAATATTAAAATATTTATTCAAAAAATACTTTAAATTAAGGATTATTTTTTGCAACAACACCAGCACACTTCTCGACCTATAGGTGCCATCATTCCCATCGTTTTCCCCTTTCGCTTTCTAATTTATGCGTCCGCTGTCTGGCTCTCGGCCTCCCCTCGTATGATGTCGCCTCGTAAATTCGGCACAAATTGAAAGTACTATTACCAAACGGACAAAACAGAAGGGCTACATGCTAACAAGCTCAAGCAAAATATTTGAGCAAACAAATGAAATATCAAGATGTTAGGTATTATTTTAATTTGTGAACATTTTAAATAGAGAATAATTATATTTAAATATATCGCTGTATGTGATACATAAAACAGTAATACGCTCAAACATGACAAGGATTTCTCATCATATATTAAATGCCTCAACTATATTTTTTATCAAACTAGTGGGACTTTTGTATCTCCAAATTTTTTGGTGCACTATTGTTAGTGGCCGAATGCCGAATGCCGGGTGCCGAGTGCTTAGCGGTGATTTTTTATAGGTAGGGTTGATGACGACCCTTAATTTTATTTATGCACATGACACGTGCCATTGTGCGGTTGTGGTGGACGGTGACGCGCGATTTGCTCTGGACTTGTTGTTCATCGGAATTAAGTGTGCTGATAATGTTTGGGATTTAATTCATGGTGTGGAAGAGGATGATAATTTCGTTCTTTTTGTGTTTGGATTTATGGGATGTGATGTCTGTGTCATGCTTTGATATAACTGGTTTAATATATAGGTAACGTACGTTAAGAAAAAATGATCATATAAATTGATAGATAAGATCCTTACTGTAGTTATGTCATCCGACCCCAAGACTTTACACTCAAACATTATTGACAATCCCTTTATCATATTCAAACCACAGTTGCTTTCATAACTAGTATTTAGTCGTCATCAAATCCGTTTTAGTGGTAGTGACGTCACACGAGGCGGCCAATAGCCCGTAATGCGAGATCCGATGCAAATCGCGCGGGGCCGCGGATAATTTATCCGCGCGGAAATTTACGTCAGCCTAGACCTCCTACGCGTTTCGGTGAAAATACTGCGTGTTAGCTCCTGTTTGGAGTTCTGAGAATTTTAATTAATTATTGAGCTGTATTGTAGGCGTATGGTAACGAAATATGTTTACAATACTAACATGGCCTATTTTCCTAGAAAGGTTATTCAAAGATGAATATATGATCACGTAATGTAACTTATTATAATGTCTCAATAGTTATTAATGGACGTTTCTATAATAGATAGGAGTGATGGATATGGTCGTCTATCCATACTGCTGTTGAACATTTTAACTAGTCAGTAATTGACACCCATATAAAGCTTAGAACTTGCTGGTCTTTTGGGACATGTATTTTAAAAACTTTTACAGACTACTCCAAAATTTCGTAAAATGATTTCAGCAAACAAATATAACGTTGTTCCATCATTAATTCTAGGCTCGTCGTTCCGTAGTGACTTAGACTTACAATTAGCAGTGTGCCGTGCAATGCGGGATCGGATGCAAATCGGACGGCGCCGCGACTAATTTATCCGCTCGTAAAGCGCCGGACCAGCCCTTACGTACGGCGATGTGCAGAGATATGAGAACGGTAGTACTTGCATTACTGATTGTGTATTTGATGTCACAACACATAGAAGGGGAAATCCAACTATACAGTGTGCGATAAATATTAAATTAATTTCGCGTATTTACTAACGTGTAATGATTTTGTTATAAGTTTAACCATCATCTGCCTATTCCCAAATTTGTTGAAGTCGGCTTCTAGTCTCATTGGATGTAGCTGAGAACCAGTGTTTACATGGACCTCTACAACCCAGTTACCCGAGCAACCCAATAATCATTGGTAAGACTGGTTGTCAGACTTTCTGGCTTCTGACTACCCTTATCGACTGTCAAAGATAGTTACGAGTTTAACCATTAACTATAAAGTTTACATAAAAAGACTCAATTCATAATCCTAAACTTAACCACCTATTTATTTACCCAAAGCACACCTATATGATGACATCAGTATAATGCAACAATTTCTATTCATTGACAGCTTCGGACGTCGTAAGACTCGGCGCACACCTCACTACATCCAAACGGTCCAATAATACAGTAAGATCGTGTCCACTGCCAAAATGACATCATTTGTGACGTACCTGGGTAATAAGGGGTGCGGATGCAAATTGCTGGGGGTTGCGACTAATTCAACTGCGTGTAAATTTCGCTGTCCCGAATGCAAGCTCCCCTCTTGGAGCACATGTAGATCTGTGTATAGTCCAGTCATAGACAGATGATTAGATGCTAATAAGATGTTTAAGGTGACTATTTCATTCTAGTAATGGTATTCATGTGGTTTACGATAGTTACTGTAGCGTTTATCAGATAATTAGTTTTTTTTTATTTCACAACAAGTATTGCTGTTTGGCGCGCAATCGGGTAAAAAATAAAAAATTGCACACTATTAATTTGCATCGTTTTTTTGGTTTTTACATTTAACAATTTAAAAACTATATACACGTACCTAAAACTATATCTACTATTCAACAATTCAGCAATGAAAAAGAATTTCAAGTAAAAGCTTTTATGTCCTTACATACGACGCTATAATTCTTTTACGAAAGCATCGAATGCATCGCTGTTAACGGGAGGACGTATATCTTTCGTGCCGTTGAGCTCAGTACACATAGCTAATGAAATTTTCATACGAAATGGACACTAGGTGGCGCCTCTGCAACTTTACCGTTAATTCGAACGTTATTTTTTATCGATGGAAAATAATGGTTTGTTATTCCCCGTATCGGGTGTGCGCCGGTCATTATTCGCGGAGTTTTTGGTAATGAAGAATTATGAATTGATTTGGGAATTTAGGGCATGCTTTTTTCGGCAATCTATTTTGAGTTTTAATTCTGTATTTTAAATTGGGGTTGCATCCCTTAACTTTGGTTTGTAAAAATTAAAATATTTAAATTACAAAATTTAAAACCTATACAAAAATAGAAAACGTTGATTAATGCATTTAATTAAAAACAATACAAAAAAATAAATAGTAAAATAATTATTCAAACGAACCGGAAGAAAAAAACAATACCTACTAACATTACCTCGTAAATTGCTCGCCATAAAAGGGGAATCCTTTACAAACGCATAGATACCCAATCTTTTCCATTGAAATTACCATAGAAAAAAACAAAAATAATTAGCTTCCCTTTGAGAGCGGGTTCGTACAGGAAACTATACCGCTCATCGCGTTGCGGGCGACAGTATAAATTAAAAGGGAACAATTAATTCTTGGTACTAACATAACATTTACATATTCTCGCAGTAATAGGGGACTGATAGGTAGGGGGCTAATTTGATACAGTTGTATCGTCCAGATTAAAGGGGTATTTTTTGCTCATACTTAGGGAAGGCACATACCTTCACACACACTTTTTAATGAAAGATTTTTTATCGTTTTTCATGTATTTTACCTCGAAAAAAATCCAAAATTAAAGTTTAATAGCATAATATCTACTTATGATTACATTCCAGCATCGACACTAATATTATAAAGCTGAAAACTTTACTTGTTGGTTGAAAGGAATATTAATCAATGGCTTAATATATAAGTTAAATATTTTTTTCAGTGTTAGATATCTGATTCGTTAAAGAAGAACATAAGCTACTTCTTATACGGCAGAAACTAATATCTACTACTACTTTTAGCGTTCCGCCACCTAACGGAGTTTAAATGCACCTAATCATCTCCAAACACCCTTAAAAATTCACTATCTCAATCAACCACCCGCACTAGTATATCCCACTATGTACACAAATGGCCACCCACTCTACTCTCTAAAACTGTATCAAATTAAAACATGAAACGCAATCACAGGGACACAGAGTATACAATACGGTTTCCATCAAATGCTGGCACAGACGGCCAGTCCGATTCTATTAGTGCCAAAAATCGCCAATACGAGCAAAAATGTCCCCTAGCAGTCCACACAAAAAGTAAGCTTGGACGCACGGGGGACAAATATCCATTAATGGCTCTGAAATGGGTGTGTTGCCAATGTTGGTGTGTTGGACCAATGTTTGTGTTTTTAGTGCAGGAATTTGGTTCTTGTTTTAGTACGAGAAAAACTGAAAAAAGAAGCTTTACTTACTCTAGAAAGATTCTTCAGTTAAAAATACAAATTTATTGATTTGGCTAAGAGCAGCTAAAAAAATAATTCAGAAATGTATAATCTTAGAAGATAAATAAATGAATCTATATACTCATCTCATAAACGCAAAAAAAAAAAACTTAAAAAATGCTATTTGTGTATTAATTGTGGCCATTTTCAATTAAGGCATCATCATAAAATTATATTTGTTTTACCAACTTCATAAGTTGGATCAAACATTGGCCAATGATGTCTGCCTATAAAACGCAGATCTATGCATTTGCCGTGTTAAGAGAAATATTTTGTACTATATCTCAGTATTTTATTGTCTCGTAAATCTGGTTGTTCACGTATATTATTATTTGTGAAATGCAAAGGGGTGTAAAAAAGTTCGATCTGTTTGTGACATCAGAAGTGAATTCAGTATGCAGAAAAACGTGAACTCGTGGAGTCTTTGTCTATATTTGCCAATGAATATATAATTTCAATAATATACAAAATTATTATTTGACAATATTTTTTATATGTTTTGTATTTTTTATGGTGTTATTTTAATTTTAAAAGCTCAATTAATTTTATAAATAAAGAAATATATTTTATGAAAACCTACTGTATGAGTATTTTACACAGTGTACCTGAAAGTACACAGGTACACCATGAACCTGCTACAACAGTGTATTATTCTATAAGGTTGCTGCCCCCACTTGAGAGCACTTACGAGGTAATAGGATTACTATAGGTAATGTGTTGATGCAAATATAAGATCACGTGTGAGACAATAGCAGGTTATTTGTAAAACACATTTAACCATTTGCGAAAATTGAAATGTGAAAATTGGGTTGTGTGAATGGATGAGTGAATGTTTTTGTAATATTTAACGCAAACACTATAGACTGAATATTAATGGAACTTGCAGGTGAAACTGCGTGAAAGAGCTAGTAATATAATAAGTAGCCAATGGGCTGTAACCAATCCTTAGACCATGACGTTATGAAGCTAACAAAAAAAAAATCCATATTAAAATCGACAAGGATGCTGCACAACAATATCGATAACAAAAACAAAAGGAATACAATTCCCATGGTCCATTAGCGCACCACCATCAAACAAACATAAAACGTCCCATAAAATATAATCAAACACGCATCGATATGCGGCTATTACCCGCACTAGCTGGACAAAGTTTTTATTACGCCCAGATGCGGTTAAAGTGGTTATAGTTATGTATAGTTAAAGAGATTTGTCCGGGAATTCGGTGAAAAAGTTTATTATTAGTGAAAGTTTCGGCTGCGGGTGATTAAACGCTAACTGGACGGGGATTTGACGGAGGTCGGAGAGAGTTACAGATTGATTCAGTAAGAGGTGTTGCGGTATTCCGTTAGCTAGTTTATTTGGATGAATGGTTCTTTTGATATTTGTTTTTGTTAAAGGCTTTTTCTGTGGCATTACCAACTGAACATTTTTTCATAGGCAAAACCCGTCTCGTTTTTTAATAATATGGTTTAGGAATGAGTGTTTTAAAGTACACATACTGGAATTAAAATCCTGTAGTAGAAGAAAATAACAAGAACTTTTTGATTTCACCCAAAAAAGAATGCTAGAATTCTACGCTTCAATATTTAATTTTACACTCGTAGGAATTAAGTAATATATACTGGCAGACTTGCAAATTCCAAATGATTAGGCATGAATACCTACAATACATCGTTACGCCCTTTTTAAGGAGATTAATTCAGGATCAGCCTTATTTCTGTATGCAGAGCGGATTACGAGCCGCACACCAAATGTAAATGAATATTATGTGGAACATTCTGTCTGTCTGTACCGTCTGCGAATGAGAAATGTGTGCATCCTTATAACGTAGTCTTGTTAAGGCCTTTTATTTTCTTTTGAAAAGTTTTACATCTTAAGGCGTATGTTGTACTTTTTAAAATAAGACACTTAAGATATAAGAAGAGGCGTATATCCTACTGTGAGACAAAAAAAGGCTGAAAAAGATGACTGAAAAAATATGTCCCGTATCAAGAATTTTAAACACAAGTATCTACTACAAACACGTAGACTGGGATCAATTTTAAATGGGCCGTCCAGGAATCGATACCGCGACATGCACCAGTAGACGATTGCTCAACTATGTAATGTGTATTTTACATAGCGTAGTATGATTCTATTTTCAATAATTCCATGGAATAACACTTACTCCTAAAAAAATATTAAAGGAAGCACAACCCAAAACATATCATATTATTCATATAACATAGATAGGTGATAAAAATGTATTATTTTGTGGTCCCAAGGTACATAATTAGATCACACCTTACATTCCAAATACCAACCCATTCTCGTATTTACTCCTTAATGACCAAAAAACAAAACGCATCATCAATTAATTAATTAAAATACCTCTTACATATTACCATTAGTCATTCATCATTGTTGCGACCCCGTTCACGAGACCCCAGGGACTGGGGTCTTTAATTGAACTACCCTTATAATAAAATTTAATCTTTGGGGTCTTGTCTTATCTCGGTTTATTACTTAAGGGTTTGATACAGATTAATATTGAACGATGCAGATTTTATGGTGATCTCCAAGTTTTTGATGTGTTTATTGATTGAGGTATAATAGTAATAAAATAGGTTTATTTTTATCCATTCATTAATCATTATTACTATTGTTATTCATTATGCTATTTGTGATAGCTATAAGGATTATCATTTTAATGATTCCTCTCTCACTTTTGATCGTATCTAAAAAAACACAAATTCCGTAGTTATACGGTCAAAATATCTGATATATAAAACACTGCTCGTTTACAGCTATTTTTTACAGAGCTTTATGATTTTTTTCACAAAAGGGTCAGCTTTTCATAGTTCAAAATTCATGCATACAATTATTATTTCCGAGCATAACGCCAATCCAAAATTCCAAGCCGATATCGATGGGCATTCTGCATAACCACTGAGTACAACTTGCCGTCGGGCACTATGCGAAATCACCGGGCTGCCCCTGGCGGCCGATTATGAAAAGAGTCTGATGAATAGACCGACTAGTCGTTTTTTATTTTTTATGTGAGTACGGACAAAAGTTTGGTTAGGTTTGGTCCACGCAGTTGTGTTGTGATTTTGAATACGGAATAGATTTCTTCAATGATTCATTGCTAACGATGCTTGCTCTTTTCATGTGGTCTATGAAATACGAATGGCTTAATTTGTAGTAGGTAGTATTATTTAAATCGACTTTTAATGTGCATTACCAGCCATAAATAAATACCCTTTCAAATATACTAGGGATGAAGTCTTAAAGATTAAAAACTTTGAGCCATAAATTCGTTCTATTTGGTTAACGGCAGGTCCATCGTAAGCATCAAAATACCTTACTTTAAGTGATCTAATATGCTCCCACCTCTGCATAGATCACTCGCTATACAAAAATACACCTAACACGCGTATTTTTATTTAGTGAGCGTTGAATACGCGCTAACTTCGCCTCTTGTGGCACCGAGCCGCGTCTCGCAGGAATTGACTCGTGCCCTGAACGTTCAGCCTGGGTACTGTGTGTGTCCTGTATTGCAGAGGGTGTGTGGTTTAACACGAAAGTAAAAAATTGAATTAAAGTATTTATATCTTCTCCTTCAAATGAGCGAGGTATTTACAAGAGCTGAGCTCGTTAATGGCAGCTCTTGCCATGTGAAATGAAAAACCACCTTAAAGGTTCATGACTTATTGCCAACTGAATACCGTAAGCCTAAAAGTTTGATCGTTCCCCACTAAATATTAAAGATATTATAATAATGAAAAAGCTTCCAAAAGCCATAGGAAAAATCGCCCTCAACGATAACCATAAAAACAAATGATCGAAAAATACTTCAATCGCTATCACCTGATGCTCCCAGCGCCGACCTTGGATTTTGTAAGACGCTTAAAATTTACATCACGACGAAATACATTGCGTGTTATCTAGGATGGGACGTAACAGTTATTGGTTTTTAGCGATCGATGGAAAGGGAATGAGGCGATAAAATCGGCAATGTCCTAATTTCGTGGTAGGATTGCTGGGCCGAGTAATACGATAGCTTTTTATCGGAGAGACAACCCGATCTTTTTATGTTAAAGAATCTTTTTTCTTATATCACAGAAGTATATAATTTCTTTTGTAATTTAGACGATGAATGTATTTTTTGGTTCATTTAATGGGAAGGAGGAAACAGCTGGGTATTCCTTTATTGTATTTCGTTTGATTGAGGCTCCGGAATATTAGAGATGAACGTTTTTTGTAAGAATGGAGATATTTGAAATGGGTCAAAGGTATTGAGATGTCTTAAAGGATTTTTGTTATTATTTTCGCGAGGGTTAATAGTAACCAAATATAAGATGGGTGGCGCCAATATGAGAAGATTCATGTTTAATTTAAGTCGAAAGTCGGACGATAATGTGTCTGGTGACAGCGATAGTATTGATCCCTTTTGTACATAATTAATGTTTTTAAATCTTACTCTATGTTACTTTAATGTCATTACGAATTAAAAAAGGAAAGATTTTGTCTACGAGTTCCTGCAATGAACACATCTACTTCTTTATAATTGCAGGGTAAATGAAATAATCCGTGACTTTTGATGTGGGTCACAGGCTGAGCACAAAACAAATTACTCAACATTTAAATACAACAAAATTAAAACTACGTGAAACACGATTAATAACCCGCGCCATTCACACCTACAAACACACATACCAACAACATACACTAAAATTAATGACTCACTCCAAATTATCACAACAAAACTGCGACAAACGAAAGTAAAACTTATTAATTTAATTATTATTATACACTAGCCTTTACCCTCGGTTTAACATACGAACTGAGAGCTCTTTAGTAAATACTTATATTATACTTTGCAAAAGTAGCTGTGTGTCACGCAATTGCGCTAATCGACTGAATCGGTAGAGATACAATTCGATAGAGAGATGGTAGGTACTCTAGAAATAGACAAAGGCATTTTTATTTGAATAGTAAGAGAAGCATCCCCGGGATACGAGTGAAACCGTGGGCGATAGCTTAAAGATTTTATGATCTTAATAAGTGCTACCATTTAACAGGTAACTTATGGGGACAAACAAACAAACTCTAACAATTTGTGAGAATATAATAGTTGTAAATTAAATTAGTAGATCTTTGTTAGGTTAATGCATGCTTATGATCGTAGACATTGAATCGGGATACTTCGTTGTTTTATTCGTAGTTTCATTGTCCTTAACGTGACGTAAAGTGCAATCAGTTTATTTATTTTGAACGTGCTATTCTCAAGAATCCAAGTTCGATTCGAAACGCGATTCAAAAATTACAGTGTTAGATATGATACATAAAGTAGAATATTTTCCCAAAAAAGCCTCTATGTTATGTACATAATACAGAAAGTTTTTACAGATACAGTCACCTAACTTTTCGAGCGAGTGGACAATCAGACGGACCGATCTCGTGTTCTTATCGACGCCGAGTTAGGACGCGCCTTGTATCAGATTGCGTTTATCCAATAAATCGACGCTTCAATGATTAAAGATGTAAGAAACATCTCGAATTTAAATAAAAACACTATTTTGTAAGCGCTATCTAGATAAACTTTAATAGTGCACTATTTCACATTGTTACTGTCATAATACAACATCGTTACTGCAGCCTTAAAATCCTCAACTATAAGCAAAGAATGAGCATCATTTTAGTTTAAGAAATTCATTTTGAAAGTCTTAAGGCTCTCCACATAATAATAAACAACGTAGAAACATCATATCCGTATCATGTAGTTGAAAATAATGCGAAAATTCCACAAAGTTTTCATTTTCAACGCTTGTTTGCTACGCGCATAGCACTCCGTAGCCGTAGCCGTACGTAGCATGAAAAAAGTACTAACAAAATCCCGCGGTGCCGTCCCAGACGGCGTAGCGTCGTAGCGCTATGTCGCGGGTACTATAAAAGTTGTGTGCGGAGTTAAAAATACTGAATGAAGTTTCTTTGGAGGCGCACGTAGAGTGGAATTTGATTGTGTGGTTCCGCATGTATTGTATGATATTTTTATTTAAATAAGCCACTCTTTACGTTGAGTAACGTGGATATATCATGTAATGTGTAAAGACTCCTGCTGCAAGAAGTACGTTTCAGTTGTATTTATTAGCATGGTGCATTTGGATTATTTAAACGCGATAAAGGATATCGGTAAATAACACTAAAACGCATTTTTTTTTCAAATTTTATCACAGTGAAACATTACCAAAACGACACAGAAACTCACTACGATTACTATATAAAAAGTTGTTTAATATTTTAACTATCCTTCTAAATTCTAGTAAACTATAATATCCAAGCACTCCACTATCAAAATTACATTAAAACCCAGGTGGTTTCAATGTAATTTTGAAACCACCTGGGTTTCAATTCATATTCCATCTGTCAATTCTACAAATAAAAAACACAAAAAAAAACACGTTTTTACACCGAGCACCATTTGACTGCAGAACCCCAGTCACGCACACACACACATCGTCCCCACCGTCTCGACACTCCATAGTTGTCGCGAAGTTTGTCCGCAAGAAAATGTTTTATTGAGCCTGTATGAGTTTCTACTCAAAATACCATCAAACTGCGGACTCAAATAAAATGTGGGCCTCTATGCTCAAGTTGGTTAAACTTAAATATTAAGTTAACAAAGTTTTTCAATTTTATTACAAAAATAGTACAACATGTGTTGGTGAATTTAAAATGATGCACGTGTATGTGATGGTTTCTTAGTTGTCTGAACGTTAATTTTAAGAATAAATTATTTCTATACAGACATAATTTGATGAAATTGACACTATTGCTCCGTTACATTAATCTCTTCATCCTTCTGATATAATAATCTATTATCTAAATTCAATAGTTTACAGAAAAATACAAATTAATTGTCAGAGGCTAAGTACTTACGCATTACAAATTTATTTTTCTTTCAAAAGTTCTCTATTATTTGAATTTGAGAACTACAATTTCCATTACTCAAGATCAATTTATTTTTAAGTGGTTTTTTATTCATAAATCATTCACAATTCTAAGTAATACAATTTATCATTTTTTATTTAGCTTAGGACAATCACAATGCCATTTCAAGCCTGAAGCAATTTTCGATGAAAAAACAAACATGATGATTAAAAATAAACAACAAATTATTTTCAATAAGAGACTTATTATTTTTAAATTTAATAGAGAGTCCCATGGAGTGGGCTGGAGTATTTTTATATTTAATAACGTTGATAATGAGGCACTCGAGTGTACGACCACTCGGCCTCATCAATGTTACTGACATTATTAAATCATTATTTTTGGAGTTATTTTAGTGACACTTCAGGTAAATGAGTGATAGAAGTAGTAGTCAAATTATTTTGGTATTGAACTGGAATATGTTATGTTTGTAATACACAAAAGATTTCACTACATTTATATTTCAACCGACGACTAGTAAAATAGGGTGACATTTCCAGTATTTCTAAATATAACATTGAGGCAAACCTTTAAATATAATAAGCATAGGATACACATTTTTCATGTATTTCCCAACTGTTGAATCCTTACCCCAACTATTAGCACTGTCGCTTTTAAAAGCAAAAATCAGAAATACAGTTGTAATACAATTAGTCCCATTCAAATCAGATAGAGCGACCCCACACAATGTCATCGTACTTTACACAAATAAAGGCCCCCATTCACAAAACATCTATTACCTGTATAGACCCCGCCATTATACCAACCGTCCGCCAAGCAAATCGCAGCCTGGACGTAATTGGCAAATATTTAAATAAAATAATTAGTCACCTGCACGAAGGAATACCGACCTTGCACCTTGCTATTTAAAGTTCAAATTCAAGTGGTGCACGGAGCAACTCGTTAACGCTGTGCCAATATTGAGACAGTGCTCGGTACAGGAATTATTGACGAATCATGTTTGAACGAAAATCGTCGAATCAGACCCTGCTGGGAGTAGTTGTCATATTTCCGTAGCTGTGTGTACTACAAGTTTATTTTAAAATCGAATTTCTATGAAATTCCGATTGTGTTGCGACAATAAATTGGGAGTGGGAAAGTGTATTTTTATACAATTTTTATATTACTACATACGACCTATTAGAAAACGTTCTATAGGTGAACAGTAAACCCGTCATTAGATTACACTCAATTGATGCTATAAGTTGGACAAATTACATAACCGCTTGCATGTATTACTTTCAAACTTACTCTTAATCTCTCTTGACCGTACACACTAACCTCCATAAATCAGCATAAAGCAGTAAATAGGAGCTAGTTTATCCATTGCAAGTAAAGCCTGGTGTTGACTGTCGAACACTGCGGCGTGGATTATATAAACAATTAGCCACAACCCACATAAATGTCAAACGACCCTTGTAATCGCCTTCCGAACGATAGTGTGACCGCTGGCTTATACTGTTGTGTGGTCCCAGTGTTGTGGATTTGCATGTTAAATAGTTTAGAAGAATTATGTTGTTTTTGTCGAGTTGAGTAAGGTCAATAGATTTTGTAGTGGCCCAAGATCCCAGGGCCACCAGACGTCACGTATTTTCTGACGAAGAAAATGTGGA
>NWSH02000556.1:374497-397946 GCA_002382865.2 Heliothis virescens
CCACATTTCCTTCGTCAGAAAATACATGACGTCTGGTGGCCCTGGGATCTTACTCTATAGTAGATATTAGAAAATAGTCATACAGATGTCACTGCTTATGAAGGTTTTGATGCATATGTCTGATATGAAACTACTTATGCTTGGTGCTTACATTTCCAATCCGGTAGTGCTCAATATAAAAAATACGAAAGCTAGTATTTTAATGAATACTCTTAAATACATTGGAATTACCTTTTTCCCTTTGTCACCCAAAAGCTGTACCTTTTTTTTTCACAAATCATCACAAAATATTTAATACCTACAGGCCACATCTCCGCTAACACTGGAACCCAGTGTACAAAAACCGCAACGTTATCAATACTCGCATTGTAATACAACCCCTATTAGGAGATACAACTGATAAATGGATATAACCAGATAGCGATGTTATTAAATTTTCAGCATTTCCACTAATACATGACCATTTACCGGTATTTATATTGTTTTGAATAATTGGTGTGAGTTTGCGGATAATGAAATTGTTCTATAATTGTCGCTACCACTTATCATGGCTTTTATCGATGCTTTTTATATTAGGAATTTAATTGGAAATTTTACAGATAATGCTGTATTCTAGTAGAATAATAAATTCTAAAGACGATCTATCTGATCCCGATTTATAAAGCGAGCTACAAGTTCAATCTCCTAACAAACCCTAGTATCAGAGTGTTCTAAAATCCACTCCGTGGTAATCAATCTGATAACATAATACTCCCCAAAGAACAAACAATAATTATATTAAGGGCCAGTTTCAGAGGTTCTAGATAAAAATCTATAATTTTAACTACTTTTCCATGGCATTATCTGTCAAACAGCTATCTAAGACTTTATCTGGAACCTAACATATAGGTCCTAAATGTCCTGCCATTAAAAGATTTCCAGTAACTAGGCAACAAACATCAATCAGTTTGCAAGCTCGTCTTTACTGAACTTTTTTAACCTTCAAGCGGGCGCGCAGTCATTTGTAACGGGAGCGGGCGCGCGTAACCGAAAAGACCTATGGGATAAATAAGAGAAATAAAGCAGTAATTATCCAATAATAGTGTATTTCTTTATACGTAGATTCATAATTATTGTCTTTAAAGTATGATTTGTGAAAACAAGTAATTAAAATTATGAAAAATAAACATTATTTTGCACTCGACGCCTCACTCTGTTATTGTTAGATTTTCGTNATAAGAGAAATAAAGCAGTAATTATCCAATAATAGTGTATTTCTTTATACGTAGATTCATAATTATTGTCTTTAAAGTATGATTTGTGAAAACAAGTAATTAAAATTATGAAAAATAAACATTATTTTGCACTCGACGCCTCACTCTGTTATTGTTAGATTTTCGTCACTTCGTAACTTTATCGTGCCCTGAAAAATAGCAATTTCTTTCCGAAAGTGGCAAATTATCCTCATTTGAGTTTGAGCAGTATGATTCCTCATCAAATCGATGTTCATCTGAAACAATGTAGTCGGAAATTTCAGAGCCTTGGTCACTGAGCTCTGATTAACTCTCTTCTTCGTCTTCTCTTTGTAACTGCTCGATTATTGCACTTTGTGAAACCGTAAAGGACTAATTTTATAAAAAAAATAACAAAACTCTAAGATAATTAGATAATATTGACAAAAGCGTAATAAATGTAAGTCGCATTGAGCGTCGCGCGTAACTTTTTCGACGACAGGCGCGTGTAGTCTTTTCGACGACAGCGCCGGATCTAAAACAATTGCAAGTTGTGAAGTATGGTGAGTGCCCCGAGTGACGGTATAGTCTTTATTATATTGTGAATAACATAACGACAGGCTACTAGGAATGAGAAATGCATGTGATAACTAATAACAATAATATGAACGAAAATGTATTAAGCGCGGTCGATTCGACTACGCGCGCCCGCTTGAAGGTTAACTTTGCTCATCGAAACGTGGTTTAATTTAAAACTTGTTACACAGGCTATACTAACACGCTTGTATAGTCAAATTTAAGTTCTTTGTTTATTGCCTACATAACTAGTTTAGTAGGCATAAAAAAGATATAAAAAAATAGATATTGAAAAAGTTTCATTGTTTCTTGCCCGTCCATAAAATTGTTACTAATCTAATTTCTGGCAAATATAATCTATGTAAAATATAATAAAAAAATATATACCAATTGACATACATCTTTATCCATCCATCAAAAAACTAAATTGAACACAAAACACAATCCACAAAAGTCTACCCAAATAATCATGAATAATAAATATATTTTCCTCCCAAATTGAGGGTGTCAATAAAAATAAAACGACTGGCCTTCCAATGGGTTATAGCCCGTTATAGGTCTGTTATATGTTTATTGAGTACCTAGGAAGCAATATCTTAGTGTCTCGGCCAACCGTTTTACTGCGCACTAAAGTTCTGTCCTCTGTTTTGATCGTAAAACTCGTTCGAACTTCTCAATGGATCCTTAAAGCTGTTTTAAAAGGAGAATAGAATATCTCGTGTGTTGTATATCTTAGAGATTTAGGATGGAGTTGAATGTTCTATAGTTGTATTGGTTTAGTTATTACTTTGATTATACTGAAACTTCTGTTTGATGTTTAATTGAAGAAGGGTATTTTGTTCGTTATATATTTTTGAAGGCGAATGTGCAGGCATAACTTAACGTAAATTACACAAAAATATGTAAGAGATACGTTAAAGCGGTTGCAAAACATGTAGTATGAATGCCACTACTAAATCAGTTATTTCGTTAGTAATAACAAAACAATGCTCTTTTTAAATTCCAAAAAACAAAAAGAAAAATATTTATTTTTATTAATAAATAAAAGATCCCCAAGACAGATTATTCTGAATTTAATATATTATTAAATAACAAAATAATAACAAACAAAAGGCAGTCGCTCCATGTAAAACACTGGTTCTCAGCTGCATCCGGTTAGACTGGAAGTCGACCCCAAAAATAGTTGAGAAAAGGCTAGGCAGATGATGATTAAATAACAAAATAAATAAACCTCCTATATAAAACAAAAAGTAATACAGCTTTATAAAGCGCACATAACAATTTAACGGCACAGTAATGTACTATAGCCGGCCATCACCTGACTGAGCGTCCATTATGATGCCTCTTATTTATATTAACGAGATTAACTGCCGCCGAATTAACAAAACCGATACATAATAACAGTATTTTGTATTCAGTGATTGACGTGTGATGGACTCTACTCTATCATCGGATAATTTCAATATCAAAATGTAACTTTGTTAATTATATTTTATTTTTTGATAGTTTTTATGGCCACCGTCTTTGTGTCCTATGTTTTTAGGTATAAGGAATAGATCAGTCTTGTCTGTTCTGTTAGCAAGTCTACCTATTCAATTTATTATGTAATTGTGGATTACAACCTATTTATCCGTTTTTTTTGCGATTAGAGATAGGGTTAATTAGCTTATTATCAAAATTCA
Organism: Heliothis virescens; assembly: GCA_002382865.2. NCBI lineage: Eukaryota > Metazoa > Arthropoda > Insecta > Lepidoptera > Noctuidae > Heliothis > Heliothis virescens. The sequence continues at coordinate 377,967 of NWSH02000556.1, forward strand.
GTCTCTAAGCAGATCTGACCTGCTGTTAAGCTCATTAGATACAGAACTTTGACACTAGCAAAATACAAGCTATGTCAAGTTCTTTATTTTCATTTCTTCCTCTCTTAAGATTAAGAATATTGACTCAATGATTCAGAATATTCAAAATTTACCGTAACAGTTACCGGAGGTCAGATAAGCAGTTCTGCACTTCAAGTAAAATAGACTTACGAGTATAGTTATAGTTTAGGTAATTGGGAAGTACTTAAAAGCAGGTACTAGCTCCCTTTTCAGTTTTAACTGAAGCCAGTGTTATTAATCGCCAGTACATAGTTCAGTAACGCGCTAACAAGTTAACCCAAAGAGCTCGCGCTCTTAATCACGCCTGTCCGGTTCACTGTCTTCACGCCACAACGTTTGTCTTGCCCTGTAAGGGTGATACCAGACTAGCAAAATGGAAACGCACGGTTTTTACTAATGTAAGGTGTTTTTTTTATTGTATAAAATCTTGCCATATACTTTACATTGACATGTTAAATAGCTCATAATATTTTGATTTATAAAAATGGTTAAAATGGTACCTTCTGAGGGAAACCGTCTGATATCTTGCACTGACTTTTGTGACTTTTTTGTTGCTTGACTTGAGTTGATTTTGTTGAAACGTGGCTAATGACCACCGTTTGATTACAACACACATCCAAATTCCAGCATAACTGTTCAAGAGCTCTGGTACCGCAGACACAAATTATGAAATGATCACACTTTCTTATAAGCTTTTCTTACCCCTCATTTTGCGTGAAAAAAATCACAAAACGCTTTACAATTTCAACAAGACAGTTAATACCCCACTCTGCTCGCTCCAAGCGCTCGCTCGTACTGTAACAGTGTTAACACGAGTTGTAGCGGCGCGCGCACTAATCAGTTGCGGTGAGCGCTCGACACCTCTGTACTCCAGCTCTTTCATAGTTAGCACGCGATGTAATGCCAAGCGGATTTTGTACGGGTGAAATGTGTTACTATTACACAGGTAAATCATTTAAAAAAAGGCTGTATAAACAAAATTTTACTTCATATTTTTAATTGAGAACCTCCTCTTTTTTGCTAAGTTGGTTAAAAAGATTATATCAATCATGGTTCGTAAGTTATCGTGCAGCAAAGACTTTTACATATTACCAGGTTTTGATAAGAAAAGGAAACTTATAATTTGATTATTTATATAACCAAAAAACGCTTAGCACATCTGACATAACCTTTACTTTAATAATGACAAAGAAATTTAACACCAATTACAACTACACAAAGTGTATTTCACCTCTTAACTTGTACACCTTGTAAACAGTGACGCGAAATTGTAAAACTATTCATAGTAATCCATTTGTTCTGAGAAACAAGGTTCGGCAACACATTTACTTTGTTTACAAACAAACCCGAGGGGCGAGGCTTGTTAAATTGTCTGTCTGTTTTCCTAACCCCGGTTTTGTGGTTGTAACCTTATAACATGAATTACTTGTTATATCCTAGAACCTCATCTGTATTCGTGATAGGAAAAAAATAAGTTAGGATTTAAAATTATATCGATTGTAGGAAATATTGTATAGACATGTGTAATATTTATTCATATAGTAAACCATAAAAAAATGGTCTTGCTAATTAATATTGATATCTTTTGTAACCTATTACATCCTTTGTTTAAAAAGTAGGTTTGTCACGGCAACAATGAAAACGCAATGTAGGCAGTTGGAATAACAATATGGACGCCATTTTGAATTCAATAACGTGTTTAGGGTATCAGTTATCATGTATCGGACCATTTTATAACAAATTCATTTCAGCGCATGATTGAATTGTTGACAGTAACCCGAACAATGAATATTCGCATTACACAAACATCGATATAATTTGCAAAACAAATCGGAAACGCTTTAAAATGTAAAACACACGTAAAAGTATTGTCAGATTCCGCCGGCATATTGGCGAAGTTTGCGCGCTCCGAGGCGGATACATATCTACATAAGTTGCGGATATTGAAAATATTTTGCGGATAATCCGCGGATAGTGCAGCGTGCGGATACCGCCGTCTTTTCTTCGACAAAAATGTTTTGTAACGCTTCAAAGTGTCCAGCTTGAATTTTTTAAAAGTTTTCTTCTTGCGAGCATTTCTGTGGTAAAATTCTGGTTTTGTATTGGCTGCTTGAGCGAAATATTTTCTACCTTTATTGTGTACTTTACATTTTCATAAAATACCTAAACTTTCTTTGTGACATTATTATTACAATATTAACATTGCAAAACCTACTCATTTATTGAAATGTTCCTTCAACTAGCTTCAAAACATTATAAGCTAATATCCAGCTCTCTAGCAATAACGTCGTAACTGAAACATCCCTCATAACTAATAGAACAGATATAGTTTCAATACAGACCATACGGGATGACGTCATGACAATAACGCGCGCGCCATCTGCCGGCGTCTGCCGCTAATTGTCACTCGATAATCAACAGCTAGCCTCCTAGGGCTATTGGTAAATTAATATAACATTTTGACTCGAAATATATCGACACTGAAGGAATTCATTGAAAAATTTACTTAATTATTTGAAGAGATATACGTACTCCGCGATATGGGATTTAGAGACATGATGAGAAGAACTTTACCTTCATAGTTCAAAAGGCAAAATGTGACCCAACGTAGGCTCTAAGTGACAAGACTTGATAACTTGGCATATAGTTTTTTATGAAAATGAGTCCTTTAGATAGTTAAAAAAAAACACATAATATCTACCTACAATAGTTTAATTAGATTAGATATCATGTTATTAAGGTAACTTATTTGTAATCAATTTAATACTCGAACTATAATATTAATTTTTGCCAACCCTACCGCGTCACATGTGAGCCGTAACGTCAGCGGCCTCATGATTGGCTTATTGAGTTAGGCTTCATTATTGTCTGATTTATGATTGGCTGTTACGAGCACATTGCATCTCGTAAGCAAGGGGAGTGTCGCGTGTGTCCGACACTTGTGACACCTGCTCATTATGGCGGGTTGATTTTATTGGTATGTGTTGATGGTGGTAACAATATAGCTATAAGAAAACTGTGATAGCTTGAAGTGTTATTTGTTACATTTATTCGTAGGTAATAATGTTAGTTGTAATATGAAACTGTTGAGAAGAGGGCTTTTGAACGATTGATTTCATATATTGGTGAAACTTGGCAGTAATATAGTTCATACTTCAGAATAATATAGCCTACTTTTACCCTAGTGTAGATGCAGTTCCCTCGAGATACGGATTACTTACGGATTCAATCCTGGCCAAAGTTAGTAAGAACCTAAATATGAATGATAATTTCTGAAACTAAATGAATATTTCAGACAATTATTCCCATCACCAACACCAAACACATACCACAGAATAAGTACCAACCAGAAGCGGCATGCAGTACGCAATAAGGCGCATCGATTGAGTGCGGCGCGCTCGCCGCTATCGGCACAATATTGTATTGTTAGTGGCTATTAATGTCCGCCCGCTGACGCGCGATACCAATGTTTTGATAGTGGGAAACTCATGTGCCGATATTTTTGCCGTGTTTAGGGATTTTTTGGAAAATATTTTTTACATAATATAGAAATGGCAATGCTACATGCCTTTTGGATACATTGCCGAGTGACTGTGATAAGGACCATTTTTTTGATGCGCTGATTTAAGCTGTATATATAAGGCTAGTTTTAGTTAATGTAAGAAATGTAAATGTATGTTGTGTTATAAAATTTAAAAATATATATATACACAATGTAACTACTGGGTTTGGTGGCATTTTGTTTGTAGATTAAGAATACAGGCAAAAATAGAGTATTCAAGTACCTATAGATAATAAACATGTGTTTAACGACACAGTCAATTTTATATTCAAATCCTTATTCAAGTCCTGCCAATTTAAAAAAAAAATGTTCCATAAGAACTACTTAGCGCTCTCGGATAAAAAGTGGCTTATAGAGTTGTTCTCTAAGTTTTTACTAATATGAAGTTATATCTATCAATAACATCCCAATATCAGCATCCCATACAACCTGTGTTATAACTAATAATATCACACGCTAATTATAATATACGATGTTATGTGATTATTATAATATCTTCAGTCCATATTGTAATGTTATTGGCCATAACTGTCGCGAGCCGCGTCTGTGTGCCTCGTAAATATACTACTTTCATTAATTAACTCGTTAAGTATATTAATATGCAATTGTATTGATTTTTGTTTGTTTATATTGTATAAACACAGGTTATGTAGAATTTAATAACAAATATGTTATAAAGTTCGTTTGGATAATATGTGACTAAAAGTAAGCCAAACATTATGTGAATGTAAGTTTGTTTGCTAGTCCCTTTTATAATATTATATCGACCAGTAGGATGCCTTACAGATTACTTAATATAATAAATGCAACAGTTACTCAGTCTGTATGTCAAGCTTTCAAACCAAAACTATGGAATCGATTTAAATGAATTCAGTACATAGATAGCCCAGAACCTGAGAAAATGCATAAGCTTCATTTCACTCAGTTGCGGAAAATGGTTCACCCTAGACGTTGGAAAACCGCGGGTAACTGCTAGTAGATTATAAAAGCGGAAATAACACTCTTTTCTCAATATCTTCAAAGCAATATATTAGCAGAACATTAAACGTCAGTTATAACAGAAGGTGTGCGCTTCCATAAACAGTAATACCTGCGGCAGTTAAACCAACATTTAACCGCTCGTTGTTATGGTTATTTAAAGAAAAGCCGTTAAAGTAATCGCTTTGTTCTCTTTTATAAAAACGTAACTTTTTATCTTGTAATCATCATTATCGGTACGTAAGCTCTTGTTTTAGACAGTCATCAAAACCTCGTAATATTATACATAGATTGATATCTGGCTGTTATTATGGAAATGTTATAGCCTGCATTGCTACCTTCTTCCTAGGCAGGTTAAAACCACTCACATAATATTATGTAGTTAATATTCGGAAATTATAACAATCGTTCACAGGTTTCAGATAGCTGTCTGACTGTAAGTCATTTCTATGGCACCATGTTAGTTAGCTATTACTAGCTATTCGAAACTTTATCTAAAACCTTTCAAACTGGCCGTATGTAAACCGAAACTCAACTTATTTGAAGTCACTACAATTCCAATTCAGTACTTCTAAATCACACACCACCTAAATAAACCCACCACCATAATCCCACAAATCACAACACCACCACAACACAACACAGGTACAGGTCGTGATAATTATTTTTCTAATATTTACGATTTAATTTCCCCCCGGGGATGGGACCGGTCGGCCTGCATAAATTAATGTTAGCTAACCATTTTGTATTTGTTCACGAATGAAAATTAAATGTCTTGCGCTAGTTTGAGTTATGGTGCTGAATGCTGATGCTACTTGCTGGTTTGTTTTTTATGTAGGCTTGTTTAACTGTGATTTTTGCGTAAAGGTAAATTCAGGAAAAGGATGATATGTCCATACCCTCTTTGAGAGACTTGGCTAAGCACTGTCGTGTCCCACAAACCATAAAAGTTACCTAGAAAAGAGCAACATTTTGGAAGCAAATAAGTCACAAGTTTCCAGGATATTTAATTAATTACATGGTAGTATTTCGTATTCCAATAAGAAAACTAGGTGCATTTAATTACCTACAGACACTTATAAAAACCTATGAATTGCATACCTTTCCCCCAGAAATAAATCACCAAACTAATAAGAAGTAAGGCTTTCACATTAATGAGCAAAAACAGTATTTTTATACCATAACGTATGTATTAATTCACCCCGCTCCTAAGCTATTTAAATAACAACATTCAACGTCAGCATGAGTAAGCATTGCCATCTTCCAGCAAATATGTACACACGTAGAGACAAGTCGAGTGATAACGGCAGCGATCATGAACCCCATAATAATAATGTTTATTCACAATTTATGGCGCGCCACGAGACTGTGACTCATGGCGCCAGGAGACGAGAGTACCCAAAATATTTGAAGAACAAGAATTTTCCTGGTAACTTCCTAAAACACTTAAGATAATAAGAGTTTTTTTAGCTGTTTTTAGAAAATTTCTTTGTTGAAGAGTGGAGAAAAATATTAATGTTAATTTTCAATTCATTACCTAAAACTAGCTGATTAAATAATATTTAAAGTGGGAGACGATTCGCTTACAAAGCCAGTCCTGTTTTTCTATACGAACTCTCAATCCCATTTTTTATAAGACTTCTTCGCGTACTATACATCAAACACTTACATTTATTCTATGAACCAAACGAATGCGTCTACCACTATTTATCAGAAACTTATCATTCAAATAATAATCATATCATAAGGCATATCTCTGCTTTCATGGCCACAACGCGCGGGTCGACTAGGCGCCACTCAAACGCTCTCAAGTCGCTGTGACTCAACTATCTCAGGGATAGTGTTTGTCTGTGCCACTTAGTCATACTCTCACAGCCGGCAGGAAGACGGTATCCTGCTGTGTTATTAATCGCTCAATAAAAATTGTATAAAAGGATACATTTAGAAGAAACTTTTATAATACGAACTCCTGATCATAAAAAGATGGAGGAATAACATAAACATTCTATTAGTGTCCAGTTTCCCTTAACTTAAAAGTTTTTCAAGGACCGATAAATTAAGGATAAAGTTGACTAATTAAATTAGTATTCATATAGAAATAATATCAGTAGTTTCAGTTGTGTTTTGAATATCATTTGAAGAACTATGTACAAATGAATTCAGTGATAATTGAACATTACCGGTCCCCTATACATGCATGTTGACTCGCTTCGCAGGCGCGAGATGACGCGGTGACGTCACACGTGTTTGCACACACTGTTTGTACACTGATTTCAAAGCGGATTTGCACTGTTTATTTCAACTACAAATCACTATTTTAGGGTATTTTATGGCATATTTGGTTTGAGGCTTTTCTTAGTAAATTAAAGTAGGCGAGGGAAAAATATTTTTAAAACTGGGCCGCATTTATTAATAGATCACCTACACCCACACTCAGACACATTTAAGGCAAAATTAAACACTTTCCCGGTGTGTACAAGCACACAAATTACATAAAATTCCACGCACCTCATTACAAACCAAGGAATATTTTGGCAATCCCGGTTAATTTACCGCCAAACGACCGCGAAACGCAACAAGGACGATTTAAATCACCCACGGCCCAGTGGTCGCGTTGTCCGTTCATAAATATCCGAGGATATCCGCACTAACTGCACGCAGCGGATACGGGAGGCGCAGTGCGGCGACGCATTGCAAACATTCCGGGACATTTTGCGCCACACCACCGATACGGAGGAACGCCGGGAAAAATGTAAAGATGTGTCGACGATACGATTTAAATCTTGTTGGTGGACTGCGATTTGTAGTTTGTGCTTCGTTTTATGTGTGACTAGCCATTCTATTCGCATCCCGAGAGACTTAAAAATAAAAAGTAGCCTGTGTTTTTCCCTATGTACTTAAACATTTAACTAAATCCGTTCAGTAGTTTCTGGGTGTAAGCTGGACAGACAAAGAAACACGCAGCACACCCAGTTGGTTTCTTTTGGCAATTACATGAAACTTATCATATTTTTTATTCATTTCATATTATGTATGTTTCGTTTCATATAACAGGCAAGTGTTCATAAAAATTTTCAGTAACATTTACTTCGATACAAAAGTTATGTTATTTTGAGAACCTGATCGTTATAATTTCTTGAAGTCAACTAAATTCAACTCCATAAAATAATCATTTTGACGACACGTGTCAGAGAAAACTTATTGTACTAACTTTCACTTGTTTCACATTCAAACGTCGACTTTTAAAATAATAAGTATTTAATTCTCTTCGAGCATGAAATTGTATTTAACACCGTTTGTGAGAGTCGGCGGATATTTGTCGCTTCATACGTCATTGCGTCGGATTTACATTATAAATACTGTGAAATGTTTCAACTGTCCTGATGTTTTGCGAACAAATATTTTTCTGGTATTGTTTAAATTAAATTTAAGAGTTATTTTGCAATGTTTTTTTTGTGGCAACGCTTTATCGTGGAACCACTATTGGAAATAAAAATGCTGTTCGTTTTCACAGCCGTTGCAATGATTTGAGAAAACTTTTCAATTGTATAGAGCATTTTACTAATGGCCCATTATTATAAGTATTAATATTTATACAACTTATTTTTCTACGATTAATATTTGACATTCTCGTAATGCATTTTCGTAGACAAGACAAACACTTTACGAATTCCATCAAATCCATTACCAACCGCATACTCATTTTCAATGACCACCTCGCAAAACACCAATTTATTTCTTCAAAACACAACTTAAATCGAAAGTCAACAGCATCCACGAAATCTTCAACTGATTCAAAAAGGGAACAAAACACGAAATAGTTCGCTCAAAACCGTGTATTGTCGGATATTTCTATTTGTCCCGTTATCCGCACGACGAGCTTCTAAACGTTCGCGGTTATTTCTACGTCCCTTCTCGGACAAGTCGTTGATGCAGTAATTGAGTTTTCCTATTTAGTTTTCATTGATATTTTCTATTGTATGCTTATTAAAACTATCACATTTTCATCTCATCTTATGTTCAGCTCAGATAGTTGTATCCATGAATCATTATTATCAGATTAATATTGAGATAATTATGTGTTTAAAAGATATATGACGGAGTTTATCTAAGTTATGCTATTTAAAATCAAAATATCTGATTATGGCTCGTGAACACTTGCTATCCTATTCTGATTTCGCTCTTACAAGTCCGTCGTCACACTACAGACACAATTGTACATCGATCTCATAACATCGAGCGACGACATTGTCTCCGCGACTGTCCCGGGATTGAGCCGTGGCTATTAGATTTTTATACACTCAGATACTTCGCGGCTTTATGGCTTTGACAATGTCACATCTATAAAGGAAATCGTAAAAATAGAAAACATGTGGTTCAGGAATTTGAAATTTTAAAATGAAATGCTCACATTATATACTTAAAAGACGCTCTTTGGACTGGTAGGATGATATTATAATGAAAGAAAATTAAATTAACATGATAAACATAATCCATTCTAGCTCAACTATCAATCTAGCTTCCCACCTGAATGTTTAATAATGATAAGCTCAATTCATATTGTCTACTTAAAAAGAAACCCACACCTTTAGGTATCGCTAATGGCAAAAGCATTAAACAACATAGGGTGACCAATACCTTAACTAAATAATATAACTCAAACAAAAACTTCTCAAGGCTAACAGAATCCAAAGCCCGTATACCAACAAAGTCTTTCAATCGAACTCAAACATTTCTAAGTACGCAATAGTTAGGGGTTGACTCTCGGATATTTTATTTGTCCCGTTATCCGCACGACAAGTTTCTAAACGTTCCCGGGACACGCGGTGACATCACTAGACTGGCCAACTAGTTGCGACTTGCTGCTATTATATTTTTCCACTTCACTGGCTATTGTGTGACTAGCTGGAGGAATCTTAGAGATTTTATTAGGTATAGAAAACTAAATAGTTTATACGGTTAATTTTAGAAAATGATCAGCTTTTTGGTTGCTTTTTAACATAGGAATCATAATCTATTTAATAGCGTTTTAATTAGCTGATTCAATATAGCATCCTATTACCTGAGGATATTGCAAGTTCCTAGAAAAATCTCTCCGCATTTTAATAAAACTTTTCTAGATCAATAAATAATGTATTCTTTATTAATTTATCGCAAATACCAGCATAATGCATATCAGCTGTCTCCCCAACCCGGCTACATTTACTAGAAACTGTAATTTAATTCCAATCAACTGAAGAGAATATTATTATAAGACTTCTTGGAAATGGAATTCTTACAAAATAATATTACTGCGTATTGTAAGTTTCTTCAAGCTTGACCTTTTTTCATATAAATGCAGTTTATTGATGAAGGATTGTGGGACTCGGTCGTCTTGTGAGAGCTTTCGTTTCATCAGTTTGAAAGGATAGCAGTGATTCAACAATGAGGTTAAATGGAGTTGAAATAGCTTTTTCTTCCTCGTTTATTATGAAACACATGAAAGTTTTTGACTAACGTATTTTTGTGAAAAATGCGTCTACAAACCAAATTCTTATGTAATAGTTGCTAATATGCAATTATGATGACACTCCATGTTTTATTTCTATCGTGTATTTTTAAGCTAAATACAGAACAGTATCTGGTTCGTCCTAAACGAGCGGAGACAGAACAATCATTCACATAAAATGTACCCGGAATTAAACTCGTCTGAGCGTTCCGTGTACATTGAAACTTTCCGGGTTGTGTACTGTATAATTGTGTATAATTTGTGTACCGTGAGAAACACAAGGTGCACCGAGGTGTTCGATTCACGACACACTTAATTACTTTTTGTTGAAATTCCCTTTTTGTTGGGTATAATTCTGAGGCGTCGCCGACGGCTGGGAACGTAAGATCAAAGGTAATGTGGACACTATGTTTTGATATTTTTGCTGTCGCTTTTAAATTATACGGCAAGAGAAAACTATGAAATTAGGAGACATTTTTGTTAGTTTTCATATACTCTTTCAAAGTTATAGTAGTAATATCTATTGAACAGGTGCCCGATATAGAAACAAAGAAACCTAATTTTCCATTCGCTACCCCTAGTTCAGGTAAGTTTTGATTTTATAGCATGTGTAGTCTAATCAAAAACCTTAAAGTTCTATCGCTATAATCAAGAAGTCTAGAAACCGAACTGAACACTAAACAAACAGACCTAACTAATTTCCAACTATGATTACCCATTCGAAGCTATATTCAAGTACTATTGACAGCAAATCAAAGATTCCAGCCCTAATGTAAATACGTACTAATTATAGCTAATCACAGGTTGTAGAATAACTAGAGGGCGCTGATTTCAACCACAGCAGTTAGTCGTTAATAATTCTATGGTAAGCCACAATCGAGGTTTAACCTATCGGCGAAGTTCAAAACCCGTAATTTTGAGTTAAATTTTTCATCAATTCTGAAGTTTTATTAATAAAATGGTGAACACGTGTCATCGTGTTCCTTTGTACCTGTTGGAGTTCAATGCTCTTTCGAAGTAAGTCGAACAGAAAATTACCTTTCTCATGTCTATAATTTACTTTTGATGAATGTTTTATTTAGGACAGTAGTGACCATTGTGGTTTCTTGGGGAATAATTATGTCTACATTATCTGGGGCTTAAATACATTGTTTCTGAAAAACTATATAAGAATTTTTGTATTTTATTTTCCAACTTTTTGAAATAACTCACTTGACATATTTTAGTATCCTACCTGTATAATCCATATTTAGCATTGACTCATTAATAAAGGAATCGTAGGACCTCCAGTACACAAACACAGATAACGTGCTCATAACTTGTCCAAGCCCACAGACACACAGACAGACAAACAAAGCGTCGAGACGCATACGTCCACAGATTACAGCCGTAATGTTGGCACGACTGCTGCTTTATCTGTTGGCGAGCGAAGTCGAATGACATTGCTTGTATGCTAAGCTGTGTTGCAAATATTGTTCCCAATCTTGTGTTCAAGTAATCAGCGGGGATTGGAATTCAAATTCGGACGTCAAAGTTATCATGAACGGTCAGTTCACTGATTGGATAATCATACCATAGTGGTCAATATATTTCCGTTTAAAAGCAGCATAATAAGACAATATTACATAGAGAAAGAAGCCTAATACAATGACAACTAAGACGGTCTACAGATCTGACAAAATTGGCAGAAGTAAAAAAACTCTTATACCTTGTCACAGATAGACGAAACGAAAACATTATAACTATGACTGACATGACGGATACTTATAGACAATCATGGAATCAACTGTAGTCGAAAAACCACTAAAATGAGTCAACCTTCGTAGATTTACCTGAGACTGAAATTTTTCATACGTCTAAACCAAATAAAACACATAATTTTGCTAACTCCAGAATAATCGATACTGCTCATACCAAGCCACTATTCAAAATTATACAGAACATGAATATACAAATCCAACTAGTTCGATCGAGCCGATATAAGCTAGACCCGACCCGGCTTACGTTGAATTATGACAGTGATTAAGCCAACTTTGAACAGCTCGTGTCATCTTGGAACATGTTTGAAACTATACTCGTATGTTAGTTCAACCGAGTTAGTTTCGCTTGGATTGATTTTGTTAGTGATTGACTTAGTATTAAAGTTGGAGTATTAATTTTAAGTGTGTTTCAGTGTTTTAGATTTATTTTATACTAGCCGTTTTAACGGTTTTATCCGCGCTAAGAACGTAGCTTCCTAACAGTGAAAGAATTATTTAAATAGGTTCAGTAGATCCGAAGCTTATTCGTTACAAACAAACAAATCTTCTCTCTTTATATATTAGTATAGACTAGGTTTAGTCAGCACTTCAGTCATGCCCCGTAGGAAATATTACATATGGATAAAAAATTAAAAAATAAGCCTTCCTTGGTAAAAGGGCTATCTCAAACTGAAAGAACAGAAATCGGACCAGTTGTCCGGATTAGTGCGTTCAAACAAACTCTTCAGCTTTGATGTATCATAGGCGTTGAACTGATTATTTCTCAAATTATATAACCATCTGAGTGTTCCATCAATGGCCACCTTGCTTGGTTTCATACAGAACATGCCAATATCCCCACCCAATGATGACAAAACAGCTTATTGCCAACAATCCATACGACTAAACTGCTAAGCAAGCACGTAACTCAAGCAATATCGTATACGTTTTAGCATTAGTGACGTCATAACTGGCAGATACTATGTCCTGGCGACTGGCGGGATACTGGCAGGATACGGGCGAGATACTGGCGAGTTACCGGCGGGTTACTGTCGTGGCATAATTAATGCCGCTTGCCCACCGTGATAATATGATGCCGTGATGTTATTGGAACGTCTTAATTATGGTGATGTAAATGCTGAGGGGAAGATGTTAGGACTATGGTAGGTACGGGATGGTCAGTTAGGGGTGATTATATCATTTGTAGTAGAAATAGTGTTATTATGATTAATGGATTCAGACTTCATGTTCTTGAACAATATACATAATTATGATCTACTTGCGAACTGTGTTAATGTTTTTTTTAACAATATTTATGGCGGAAAAATATGTGTTTTCGTTACCTAAAATACAGTGGCTAGTAGAAAAATAATACTTTTTTAGTATCGTACCTCCTATATAGCAACATACAAACATTTATTTTATACAACCAGGACACATCTACATACAGCCTAAGTAACACGTAAAAAATACATTTGCACCGCGGCATACTAATAAAATCCTGCACAATAAGTCAGGGCATACATTGCCCTACAAATGTTACTGCCGTACACTGTCGTGACGAAAAATGAGGCACCACGCGCCTCCGAGACGAATATCGTGTCATACCGTGAATTATGCCAGTATGCTATCTTTGGGTTGTAGTATATGCAAGGTTTGTAGAGCTTTGTAACTCGATGTGGTCTCATATTTTCACATTTTCATCACGATTGCTGGTATGGAATTTTCTGGAGATAAATTAATGTGTGTTGCAGTTTTATAGTATACGCATTTGTTTGATGCAATTAGTACAACTACCTAATTGTTCATCATTTTTAAAAACCTTACCAACGAAAAACTTCTCAAAGAAAGGTCACGTCCTCTTTCAGACTATTTTACTTGTGCCCGCTTTTTTAACGTGGTAAGAAGAATAAAAACTAATCTAGCTTTTACCAATATATTTCAAATTTTCAAATAAACAGATACATATCTGGTAGAATGAATCAATATTAATTTTACCCTTATTCCTTCTGATTTCTTTACATATACTAAGTCAGAGTAATCACAGCGACAAGATGAGTCGCGAGTCGTAATTCGTGTTACGATTACGATCGCAGCTGGCGCTTGTTTACTAACACTGTGGGAATTATGTCCGGGTATATGTCAGACATGTGTTCGCTAATTACAATTCAATTAATACATTAGCAGATTGTTCTACTGAGGCTAGTCATTCGATTAGGTAGTTGTTATTAAAAAGCGAACAGTGAATAAGCACATTGGCCTAAATAGCTATCTGTTAATGAAATTATGTATAAGGTAGAATTATTTTACTGACTAATTATTAGATGATGGGATGTGTTGTAGAAAGTTGTGTGTACATACCTGAAAAACAAAAGAAAAGCAGTTGAGTAAAATTGTTTAACACGAATCAAGCGCTTATGTTATGTTTGACGGTTTTTTTAGTAGCCTTATGTTATAATTTGTGACATGACAAACATTGACATGTGATAAATTAAGATTACAAATCGTAATTTATCCAGCGAACACACTACTCATTATTATTGTCAAAGAACTAAATACATCCTACTGAACACGATATTCTTTCTCAAGCACCTTCTAGAACCTTCAACTTTATCAACAAACTCCGCTAAAACAGACAATTTAAAACAAAAGCCATTACGTAAAAAGGTCTAAAGTAACAAAACAAAAGAACATTATCAGTTAATAAAATAAAATGTATCCCATTCAGCAGTAGCAGGCTGATAATGCAGTTTGCATGCGAGACGCAGTACATGGTGCGTGAAACTAGACGGGAACAACTTCGTACACTGCGGGACATGAAAAATGGGCCGAGTTGCTGTTGCATTTTTATTGTTGCTATTGCTGTTTGATCTTCTGGTAGAGGTTGCATGTTTGTGCTATAAATGTTTATATTCAAATAGTGTAAGCTATAAATGACTACATAAAGGAAGCGTTATAAACGAGTAGGAAGTGGTAAAGAGTGGCTTTTTTGGACGTCTTAAGTTTTGAAGCTCTGAAAGTTGTCACTATTTAAATTATCTCTCTCAATACTCGTCAGGAAAAAAAGAAAGAGATAAATTGAGACTTAACGAATATTTTAACTTTTCTACAGAAGTACAGACATAGAGGAAATGGCTAAATATGATTTTCAACTCAAGTGAGACCTACTTGGAAGTCCCTAAAAAAAATCTCTAAATACTTAATAAGAATACTATGACCAGCTGCTATGCTATGAGTATGCTATGCTAATACACATTTCTATATTTCCATACAAAATTTTTACAAAACCATAGAGAAAAACATAAAATTTGATAGTCTTGAAATGTTCAAAAGGATCGTTTTGAATTCTGATCCGAATAACATTTCGATCTATCTGCATCTGAGTCGATTTAAATGCAATTTCAGATGAATATTATGCACGTGGTTTTAGAAACGAAGATTAAATGACTTGTGTTTTTTTACCAGATTATAAATATACTATTAGAACATGACAGTGAGACTAGTAGTGTAATAAATTTTCTTTTAAAGGATATTCTCAAAACCTTGGATTTTTTAATTGTATAGGCATACATTCAGAGTCTAATTACTATCATGATGATCGGAATTGTTAGAAAAAAAACACTATTACTTTATTCTGAAACAAAGTTCTATCTAATAAATTAATCATCCTTCATCATCACTCAAGCATTTGTCTAAAACTACAGCAATAAAAATACACATAAAATAAAATAATTGCAATTAATCATAAGACTGTGTACGGCAGCGTGTCCGCCAGTGTACGTGGCTCGCTCAGCTGATATATTGTTATTGTTGTAAGAAAACAATGTACATACATACTGGCTGAAAAATGCGCTTTTGACTAACTCAACTCATAGAGTAAATGGAATGGAATTTAGTGTGAAAACTTTCCATAAACATAATTTTATATAACTATCGGTAGATTTTATTCGCATAATTTTATGTACTCGTTCTTATTAACCAACCAACCATAAGTTTTTTAAATAGCCGTGTTTTACTGATTTATTCATAGGTACTATGTACATGATTCTTGCACCGGCCATTTTAAAACTGTTTTCTTAAAGTGTTTGCTTGAATTTTTCAGTGTTCTCTTACATTAATATAGCTAAACAAAAACAAAAGAACAAAAAAAATAATTTCCTTAGCCAAAACAATATTGCTATGTTTATCACGTACATAGACTCACAGAGTACACTTACCTATTTGCCGCCATTTTGTGTTCAATTTTTAATTTCCAAGGGAAGAGCTAACGGCTTCCATACGCGAGTCTTACCTTTATGTTTCAAAACGATGCAATATTTCTGTTTTACTGCTATGGTTTGTTCTTTTTTATGTAAGGAGGCAAAGAGTAAATATTGTTCTGGTTGCTTCCAAAAAGTACTGTGGGATTGTCTAAGCGAAAGTTATCAACGGGTTCTTTAATGATGCAGATAAAAATGGCCGGTAAATTCAAGTTTGAATTCATCTATATCCAATTTAATAAACATTTTTTTTTGTTTGTTTATTTGCGCCGTAAAGGCACCGAAACTACTGAACCGATTAAAAAAAAATCTCACTCTTGACAAGCTACACAAGCGAGTGAAATCAGAGGAAAACAACTAGTCTATGAATAAAAGGCAAAAGCATCGTTAATGGGAGACAAATTTCACTAGTCTTTTTGTAAGGAATAAGAGAGCAACACAAAATGATAGAAATCTATTTCTTTGTTTCCGACCTCGCCATTGAACTTGTACATGCAAAAGAAGACAACATACGAGTTTTGAAAACATATTCATAGAAAAACAAAAGGGTTAGTTATCTTGCGCCCTGTACACGAGATTCTGAAATTTAATTAAAATCATTGGACCGTACTCGATACAAAAGTTTCAATTTTATATTTCAATTGATTTACTCAGTTGCACTTGACAATTATTTTCAATTGATATTTCTATTTTTATTTTCTCTCCAAAGTATCTATTTGATAGCTGTTGTACGATTTAGATACTTAAACTAAAACGTATGCAAGTACCAAGAAGGTGTTTTTTTTAAATGTGGCATTGACATCCCATTCATTTTGAGTTTCAGTGGAATTTTACTTGCATTGCTGATTAATACTTGATGCTCGGAAATGAATCTATAATCAGTACTTTGAAGGTTGGAATCACTTATGTTTTTGACCACTCAACAAGATAGCACCTACTTCTATATATACAAAGTTAACTGTACAGTCAACACAAACTACTCCACTACATGTCTCCACAACCTTTTATACATATTTTTAATCTCACTACAATATTCCCCTTTCACCTCGCTACAAAAGGAGCAATGCAATCTGACTGGGAACACGTCAGCTGCACTTGAACGCACGCAGCTATAACTATGCAAATTTTGATAGTCTTAACGTTACGCGACGAGGAAGGGAAGCTGTGCATTTTTGATTTTGCAGCATTAAGGAGTTGGTGTTATGATTTATGTATTACTTTTTAGGGTCAGTGTGAGGGTAAATTTGTGTAGTTTCGTTTTGAAGGGAAAGATCAGCAATTTCATTGGTATTAAATGCCCTTTCTGACTTCCATAATCCTGGGAAAATATACTGATTTAATGTAAACCCTGTTAATTAAGCTAATAAAGTACTGTAATATTATACTGTTTTAGTAATTTCATAGTTCGGTAAATTCTGACAACAATAACAATAAAATGAAGGCTTCAAACAATATTCCCACAGGATTTGTTTATACAGCATAACGTTACAATATTTAATATTCACATAAAATTCAATGACCGAAATTATTAATGGATTCACTAAACCGGACATTTCATACGTATAACCAGTATAACTAAATGATGGGTAACAACAACGGTTGATTGCACCTAATCCGGCACTCGCTAAACAGAGGTTAAATAATGGACAGATTAATCGGAAATTAGCCGAGCTGCTGCCTCGCGGACAATACGCTGCCTGATAACCATCGATAGCCGGGACTGCGAATTTTCTGCTGAGTAATTCTAATTTGTGATACTTTGACTTTTAGATTGGGTTGGTTTAGTAATTAAGTGGAAACTGTCGCATTTTGTTGAGAAAATATAATATTTAAGGGGACTTAGATTACTCATTATATAGGTATTAGCTGACTCTATATTCTAAAATATGATTCGTTTTACCAGCTCCAGGCTCCAGCTCCAGCAGCAGGCATTATACTCATATATTTCTTAACTATGACGTATAAATTCGAATGAGACTCTGATCAATATCTTCTAGATGAAGCTATTTTTAGTAAAATTAATTTATTAGCATTAAAAACTATATTTTTATCTAATAAGCACTCTACAGTATCTCCGAATTTCAACAATAACCTCCTCATTGGTATGTCACCGATAACATAAAGTTGACGCGACACATAATTGCCAGCCACGAACAGTCGCGGTCGCAGGCACAGCGCTGCGATAACGCGGACGCCTCGTTAATTAATACGCGTCAAACTGTTTTGAATTTTGATATTTAGATTTTGCAAATAATGTATTCATATTCGGTATTATCATCTAATTTGAATGCAGTTTGGGTGAAGCCGCAGTTTCGCATTAGATATTTAGGTTATTGAATAATATTCGCGTGCGCCGCGGTTCTATGGATTATTACAGATGAATTGAGCAGTGCAGTGTATCGGTAGACCGCACTTCCTGGAATTATGGGCTTTTTGTTTCTAACTAAATATCAGTTATCTGTACTAATATATTAAAGAGGAAACAATTTTTTTTTGCTGTTGGAGAGCTAGACTATTCTATAGTAACATAGGCTATATTTTGTCCCGGTTCGAGCATCGGGCAGTTAGTTACTGCGAGACGCGGGTGACACCGTGGGAGACAGCTAGTTTAGTAAAGAACATATAAACAGATACAATACTATAAAAAGTCTACAATACTATAAAAGATATGTTCATAATATCATATGAAACCGTTTTTCCTATCTACTTCACAGAGGCAGTCGTATCAGTAGCCATATTATTATGAATTTCCGAGAAAACCCACTTTAATAAGACTTCTTTCTCTATAGAAATGCGCTTGATTATTTTCTTCCGCTGCTTATTAAAATTATAGTTCATTATTTGTTTGTATTCATGAATAATGCCATAGTTTATATTAGTTTGTAGTACTCTGTGAAATAAATAAATTAGTTATTTTTTTTATCCTTCAGCAAAAGCATTTTATACAATGCCAATCTCATTACGTTCAAGTATATGTAGTATCGTGGCAACTAGCATTGTACGAAAACCAATAATCATAGAAACGAAACAAGAAACCAATACTATGTTAGATTCTATTCTAAAACACAATACAGCGCTATACTCCAAAATACATTTACTGAGCGTCCGTGTTCATTTATTTTGTTATCTCATTTATTAGAAACACACGAGGTTTTCTTATCTTGAATATTACGTTTTCCAAATCCAATTTTGGTTAAAAACTTCATTCAACATTGTAAAATTTTCAAGTTTTATATATTTATTTAAAACAGTTTTAAAGCCGCACTATTAAAATCGAAAATTAAATTCCATGACAGTTATACTTGGAATAAGCAAGTAATTTATTTGCGTCCACTGACTATACAAAATAACTTTTCTCAAGGAATAAATTCCGTGGGTATATTTCATCCCCTCACTTTAAATGGTACTTGTCGTGCTGTCAGTGCGGCGGCTATTCGTAGGAAGCTAGGAAGATATTCATAAAACATAAATGTATAATAAAGTATTCATTCGGCCCCTAACTCAATATGCGAGTCGACGTCTTGTTGCTACAGACCACGACTGCAAGTATGATGGGATACAAATATTGATGCTTTGCGATTTGCTCTTCTACAAAATGATATTCTCTATCTGGTAAGTTTCAGCAATAAAAATGCAGTTGTACGTTTTAGGATAAGCGTACTTTAAAATCAGTAAAATAATACAGATACAGTTTATGATTAACTAGCTTCTGCCAGCGGCTTCGCCCGCGCTATACTTGAAATCCCGTTTTTTCCCGTTCCCGTGGGAATTTCGGGAAATCCTTTCTTAGCGGATGCCTACGTCATAACATCTGCCTGCGTCCCAAATTTCAGCCCGATCCATCCAGTGGTTTCGGCTGTGCGTTGATAGATCACTATGTCAGTCAGTCAGTCA
>NWSH02000556.1:399312-409540 GCA_002382865.2 Heliothis virescens
AACTAGCTTCTGCCAGCGGCTTCGCCCGCGCTATACTTGAAATCCCGTTTTTTCCCGTTCCCGTGGGAATTTCGGGAAATCCTTTCTTAGCGGATGCCTACGTCATAACATCTGCCTGCGTCCCAAATTTCAGCCCGATCCATCCAGTGGTTTCGGCTGTGCATTGATAGATCACTATGTCAGTCAGTCAGTCAGTCACTTTTGAGTTTTATATATTTAGATAATGCGGCTCTACTAACATTTTAAAAATACTTTTTACATAGTACTGTTTTGTATTGTCACATTTGTATTAACACTAACCTAATCTTCATCTTTGAAAGTACAAACGCCAAAGACCTGACTTGTTCAAGTTCATGGCTTTCTTCTTAAATAAAAATTCGCCAACTTGTGTACCGTGTGGTAAAATTTTGAGTGAATACTTGTCATGTTTGACGAGGAGGGTATGTCTAGTCAGACACGTCGCGAGTTTTATGGCTTGCCCCGCCATAGCTCAGCAAAATACAGTGCAATCTTTGAGTCGGTTTTATTTTTCTGCAATGAATTTGATGGGATCTTATTGCTTTACTATGGGTTTTTATCTCTTTTTTTTAAGATTCAATACATTTAATTGAGAACATTGTATGAATGAGACAATAGATGCCATGATTGTTTTGCTTCTTAAAAATCCTTCTGGTTGTTCGAAAGAGTTACCGCGGCCCTGATACACAAAGGGCTCCCGAAGGAAAACGGTGGGTTTTAGTCAGTAAAAGTTTGACATTCCATTACGCTGGGTGATACCCACAGCGGAAGGGGTCATACTGATGATTTCCCATCGTTAAAAAAAAAGGCCAGACTGTTGACCTTGAATAAATCTTCAAGGTCAGATTGCCGACCTTGAAAAAGGAGTATTCCATTGTTTTTAAGATACACGTCCATAACAAACACCCATTTAATTATAAACAAACTTTTTATACAAACAGCACACGAAAAAATACCTTCCCGAACACCGCACCCTAATCTATCGCACGAGTTCCCTAACATTTGCATTGCATTACAAACAGTGTTGTCCACCCCTGAGGGAGATGTCACGATGCGTTTAAAATATTTGCGTCAGACGTTAACCGTCACTCCGTTTGCCTCAAGATATACTTGTTTATTCTCTACTTCAAAAGACGACAGTTTAAGTGGTATGTTAGTTACTTTTGTAATGTAAAGGAATATTTTATATTCCAAATTTAAATTTAGCCGGAGGCTGTCGTTTAAACTATTTGCTTATTCATCATTAAGCGTTTAATGTTTTCTTCGAGTTGTTATTTTGTGTGGGTATTTCTTTGGAGAATGAGCACCTGTTTCTTGTACTAGATAAATATAAGGCACGTGATATGTGGCTCATCAGGGGTTAGTACATATACATGTTTAATGTGCTATCGTTGTGGGCGGGGATTAGGGTAATCCTAAACCAAAGCATAGCTAAGATGCATAGCTAGTTCATATACACATTTTTTGTATATAATGAATAATCGGTTTTAAAGTGCTATTACTTTATGAAATTAACAAAACTTATGCGTCAAAACACAGCTACCAACCGTAGATTTATTAGAATCATTACGTCCCTAATTATTGTACTGATCACATCAATTACACAGCAACTAACCCCATCGGTAATCAGTACCCCAAACCGCAGCAACGACCCCCATGTTCCATACTACCAAAACTCCATACAAAATATTAAAACAACAGGTGGTCGGCAAAATTAAATAATAACATTAAAGACTAAAAATTAAACACTTAGACGAAGTTTTAATGTGTTGCCTGTCGGATAAATCACTGTTTTAACGTGAAATTTTCCAGTTTAAATTGATCGCCATTAAGTAAAGTTCTGGGGCGATTGCCTAATTACGGGCCTGTCACTCAGAATTACTTTTTGATGGAAGAGGTTAGAGGAAATACGAGGTGTGCCGCAGGGTGGTTTTAGCTCCGTTGTTACAATTTGTTTCTTTTCTAACTGGAAATTTGCTTCGGAAGAATCGAGTTAGGCAATTAGAACTTAACCATTTATTTACGTAGCAGAAGATAGTGGTGAAGATAATCATGAAGGTTTCGATTTTATTTTAAAGAGCTGGTCCCTCTTCTTATTAAGAATTACATCCATAAAAGATACAGTTGCATATAAAAGCATATATATTTAAAATGAAACTTAAGTGGTTAAAATTAACTGTAGCTGTAGTTTGGTGTCGTATTACAGTTTCAATTAAATGCAAATAATAGAGAAAAAACCTCCAAAGGACAATGGGCAAGTTCTATGGGATTTGGTACCACCTCCAACAGTAATGTGTGATACATCATTAGAAACGTATTTACGTGAAGAATCATAAAAACGATGGGGCTTGTCTCAATTAGTTGTCCGATCCGAGTAATCATTGAAATTGATTCGACAAAAAATCAGCATGTCATCTAAATACACAAATGCATTATATGGAATATGTCGCCAGTATAATCACTTTAAACTCAGTTAATAGACATCTTTTAATATTTAATATACACGTTATTATAATCTATAGGTTTTCAATAGACCATGGAGTCAAACAACAGTCACACCATCATCAACCGATTTGACAACGTCAAACGTACACATCATTATATGTTTCGTCTTTTTGGGAAGGAAATCATNCCAAAGGACAATGGGCAAGTTCTATGGGATTTGGTACCACCTCCAACAGTAATGTGTGATACATCATTAGAAACGTATTTACGTGAAGAATCATAAAAACGATGGGGCTTGTCTCAATTAGTTGTCCGATCCGAGTAATCATTGAAATTGATTCGACAAAAAATCAGCATGTCATCTAAATACACAAATGCATTATAAGGAATATGTCGCCAGTATAATCACTTTAAACTCAGTTAATAGACATCTTTTAATCTTTAATATACACGTTATTATAATCTATAGGTTTTCAATAGACCATGGAGTCAAACAACAGTCACACCATCATCAACCGATTTGACAACGTCAAACGTACACATCATTATATGTTTCGTCTTTTTGGGAAGGAAATCATCAATACTCAGCTCTCCTACACTAAGGGGAGCACGACAGAGTCTTCAACTCTAAACATCAATATAATTGGTATTAAATATCTACTGAAAGGCTTTCATCAAATACATATGCGAAGTTGTGCATGAGCTGCAAAGGTTTCCATAGTTTCTTTTAATACAGTCGGTAGGCAAACGTTCTAAAATGGGCACATTCTTGTTTTTTTTACGCTTATCGGATTTTATTCGATATAGTTTGAATTCAAGAACTGCATCTACGTTGACGACTTAGCGATCATTGCATGTTATATTAGTCGATGTCACGCAAATTGGACAAGGATTAGAGACTAGTCGCCATAGTAAACATTTTTTGCCTTGCCAAGACCTACGCAATGGTACTACAACCAGCACTGTTGGACGGGGGTACCAAAACGCCCATTGTCCTTTGTATAGGAAATGTTCGAAACATCCTACGAATTTCATTGCACTGTCAATAAATCTACAAAGCAAATAAATTGATGATCCATACACAACTCTAACACAAACATATAGACAGACAATCTGTACATACATATTTATCTGGGCTGCTAATTACATTGTTCAGTAGAATTAGCAGCGGCCCATCTGTCTTCATTTGCGGATCTGCGGGGCGCCGGTGAACGCCCGGCCGTGTCTGTCTTACTGAGAGTTTGTTTTAATTTTATTTTATTAATATGTGGGACATGATAGACCACATGGTATATGTCATTAATACGCTCTATTATAAGAAAAATCAAATTGATTCAATTGACATTATTATTCAAAAGAAAATGGTTAATTTTCATTTGTCTAAACAAATTAATTCTTTAATCAGTTTGGGTGGTATTTAGCACGACTTAAGGTAAAAAAAAAATGTTGTGAGTCTTCTTAATAACATCACTTTTGGCATTTATAAAATTGTATTAAATATTTAGTGGGTAGAGTCAACTTATTTCAACTGCATCTTTTTACTGACGAAAAAAAAATCTTCCTAAATGCCGCATCCCACCTCTTTGTTGTTTGAAACATATTCCTACAGATGACAATAGCTGATATAAATACACATAACGTTTTCTTTTCATTTCCAAATCGGAACAGAAGAATGAATTCTATTTTCGCTACTCTCGTCGTATCCTCAAAGTTTTGAGAAAATTAAAAATTTATCAAAGCCACATTTTCCCGTTGTTTGTAAAATAGAGAAAAAAGAGCCCTTCTGTGTATGTAATCTAAGGAGGGTGAGGCAACTCAATCAAATAATTAGTAAATATTTGTACTATGTAATTGGCTTACACAAGTGGGGTAAGTACTGAGGGTGGGTAATAAAAAATGAGGTACTTAGTTTGGTTTCTGAGGTCGTTCGTAGTGATTGTTAATTTTAAATGCAAATAAGGATTTACTTTAAAAATATTTCGTAGATTCATTTGGAAATAAAAAAGGACTCCATTATTGTTAGAATTAATGAATTACGACATAACTACGGTGGATGATGACAACTGATCCCGAAAATACCATCCCAAAAATGTACACATATTATGCTAATCACATCTAAAAGAGTCGTTCCCAAGATTACAACCTATTTATAAACATACACCGCTTAATATGTAAGTTGGTACTTCACTAATAAAATCGAGGCCCGAACTCATTACACTGTGGTGTTATGTACAGAACCCGGCCCGCGGTACTGCTCGCACCTGACCTGAATCGAGATTGTATCCTAAGCTATCGACATTTTATGTTATTGCAATTTTGGTAATGATTATTGTATAAAGCGAGGTCTGAAACGAGGTCTACTAAGAAGCCAATGTGTTTGTTAATCTATAGTAATGTTACAAAGCTGAAGAGTTCGTTTGCTTATTTGCTTGAACACGCTGATCTTAGAAACTACCGGTCCGACTGAAAAAAAATCGATGGCTCATTTATCGAGAAAGGCTGTAGGTCACATTTTATTCGGGTGCGCGGAGCAGTTCTCATGGGACGGGTGAAATCCCTGGCGGCTGAAGAGTTTGTTTGCTTGAACAGTCTTATCTCAGAACCCACTGGGCCGATTTGCAAAACTCTTTTAATGATAGATAGACCGTGTATCAAGAATTACTACAACTTAATTCTGGTGCGCGGAGTAGTTCACACACAAAAAAATCTCAAGCATAATTATAAAAATAAATGAAATAATCCTACACAAACACACAGCTACTTCCCCACTTTCAATCTTATTGAAAGTGAGTCAAAGTAAAAGTATCTACGAGTATGTCCTCATACAGTGAGGAAGTCAGACACGTCTTATAATGGGAGAAGCTTTCAAACGTTATTCATAACACTCTTTAAAAGTCAACAGTGCTGCTGAGGTGGTGTGGGGCTATGAAACTCGTTGATGCTGAAGCTTTATGAAATGCAAATTCAGTTTTCCAATATAAATAGTAGAGTGGATAATTTTGTGTAGTACAGCAACAAGTGACAGAGTGATTTGTTTTAGGCAAATCTGTTAACTTAAAGATATAATGTAATTTGTTTCCGCTGAGAACACAAATCCTTATGAAGAATATTCTTTTTTGTCTGTATAGATAATAATTGGTAGTGATGACTTCACTTATTTATGACACAGTATGTTACGATTGTTAACAACACACAAAAATATTTACACCCATTTTTTTTGTTGAAAAATCTACCTAAGCTGTTGGCTCATCACTGCGTAGTGTCATGTTATATTTTGTAAATCACTTAACCAGCTTCTCCCCTATTCCAGGGGATAGTGTGAAAAACAGGCACTTAAACATAAAATAATCTGTACTTACCGCTACTTGCGTGCCCTCGGAGGGTCTTAACGCTGTTTTCTCAGGCAGTCTGGGCCCGCCTTACTGGCTCCGATACAAAATTGTTTAGCTTAGTGCCCGCGCCGGGAACCGAACCAATGTTATCGTACACCACAGCTGGTTATTTAACCGATGAGCCACCGTGATTGAACGAAAATAACGAGTTATGAGAAAACTTTCCTTAGATTAATGACGAGTTCTACGGCGGAGGCTGTTTGATGTTTTAATTCAATTTGAAGTTTTCAGTTTTAATTGATGATGGGAGGAAGGTTTTAGTACTTTCAGTTGTTTTGTGAAAATGCCTTTGTATTCATTATTTAAATAAATTATATTACCCAAATTATACATAAGTTTTTTCAAAATATTCACATGCTACTAAAATTATTTTCAACTTAAAATAAAGCCTCACTCTACACATATGTTAAACATATAACAATCCTACGTTACCCTTCTCGTAACACATTCTCCGACTTCTTTATGACAGTTTAACAGCCCACTATAAAATATATTAGAGTAAAAATTACACGAAATTAGGCACGTAAAAGTCCGGACCGACTTTACGGGGCTGAAACTTGCTGGACATAAAAATCCGTTGGAATTACTCAACTTCCTCATAATTTTGACATCTTTTTAAGTACGAGCGTTTAAGAAAACCGCTAGCGGCTACGGGCTACGAGCTACGGACTACGGGCTACGGAGTATCTTAGACATCTGTCTCGTAGCATTTTTGGCTACGGATTTTCGTAGGCATTTCGTAGCTTTGTAAGAATTTATCACGGCCTCGTTAACTTTTATGAGTTGAACGATTTATTTTTTCAAGTTCGTGGGTCTTTGTCATTGAAGTAATTATTATCATTATATCTTATTATTCTTCACAGATTAAACAAGCTTACTCTTAACATATTTTTTTCAGAAGTTTAACTGAAAAGTAAAATATGTTACCAATAAACAGTTATCCCAATCAGAAAAATCAAATAGGCGAAACCACAAAAGCCCACCCTCTCCCTATCCTCATATAAAATCTCAACCAGTTTATATATTAACGTCAACTGCCATGTTACTGTCATCGTTAAAGTTACCGTCAGACAATAACTTAGACTTAAAGTTTAAAGTCATGCATAAGCAATGCCCGGACTATGTACCCACGTACGTCATACATTGCACTACCATTTTAATACATATCAAATATTTAATCTTGTGGTCACGTCTATTACGAATTTACGAGCAAACCCGCCGGACAAGTGTAGGGGAGATAAAACGTTATGTACATAAGAAAATTGCATTCAGTATTATGTCAGAATGGTCGTTGCTTTGAATTTATTTCGCATTCGATGGGGATAAAGTATGTGTGCTGTGATAAAAGGAAAGCCAATTTTGTGTGGCTGCAAGTATATGTTTATGGTTTATCGAGTGTCTAACAAAATATGCATATTTGAATATGACAAACATACATACCAGAAAGTTTGACAATCAGTCTTACCAATGGGTATCGGGTAGCCGGGGTAACTGGGTTGTGGAGTAGACAGGCAGTCGCTCCATGTGTAACAATGATTCTCAGCTGCACCCGGCTAGACTGGAAGCCAACTCCAACATAGTTAGTTAGGCAAAGGCTAGGCAAATATACTACATCATTTGCCTCATCACTAACAATGTCGAAATATCGAAAACATGAATTATTAAATCAAATCTTTTTTTTTCTCTTTCAAAACTTACATGAACCTTGAAAAAATATCTTCCTTTATAAACTCAGTTACCTCACTTAAAAGTTAACCCACAATATCTACCAATTTTTCAGCTAATAAAAAATACTCCACCACCAAATTGGCGCAGTAACACCACACTTATAGCAATGAAAAGCTCTCGTTCTTGTACGGAACCCACAATCCTACATCTACCTGCACTACTCAGATATTAATGAGATTTCTTGTTTCCACGCCGATTTAAATATTTTATAACGCCACGTGCAGCCGGGGGAAGACATATGTATGTTTTATACGGCAATAACCCGAAGTTAGGGGTGAATTTGTTCGAATACTCGGCTAGTTTTTCAAAGATGTCTGCGGCGATGAAATATTTTTTTCTATTGTGATTTTCTTTCTTTGTTTTCCGGTGCGTGGTTCTGTATTTTTTGTTTATAGTTGTTTTTATTTACCATTTATTTTTTACAACATTGACACTGAGAACGTGACCAATAATGAAAAATACTATTCTAACTGCAATTTAACAATGAAACAAAAACAATTGAGCATCCCTGAACTACATTCATATGACTGCACTTTGAACTTCATACAACTAAAACATATCCAACAGTACATTCTCATAGTTCAATCAAACAGCGTTCCACTTTAAATTCATCAAACTTCACTCGCGCGATTCAGCTCCGCTCCAATAACTTAAAACAGCGCCATCTCTTGTCGAAATTCAACACGTCCGCAAAACTAACTTGTTCTAGGATTAGAACAATATATGCAATGCAAGTGTAGCTTAGATAAGATGTGGCTTGGTTTAAGATATCGCGCCTGTGTGTGGTGCAGGATTTCTGCATGAATCCATGACACAACGCGACGTTGAGTCACAAGTTACAGGAAAGTGCACGTGTATCTTTGTTCTTGATTTGTGTTGTGTTTTGCAGTTAAATAATGTAGGTGCATGGTTGCATTAGGTGAGATTACACAAAGGTGAACTGGAAACTAATGGAGGAGAATACAAAATATACAATGATAAATGCTTTCTTGTGTACTTTTGTTACGATTTTTGGTACAATGAAGTATATTTTTTGTGTTGAGTTTTTATTAAACTTGAATATAAAGATATTTTTAAAACTAAAAAAAACCGGCCAAGTGCGAGTTGGACTCGCACACGAAGGGTTCCGTACCATTATCTATGAAAAAAGTACGGTCAGCGTCAAAAGTAGCTGAGCAAATCAACATTTTTAAAAGTGCCTATCAGCGTCTAGGATCATAATTTCTTAACAACACAAACGCCAAAATTTGCTTAACATCCTAACCTTCAAAAAAAGTGGATGAGTAATCCGGAAAGTTATTGACGACATGGTGTTTAGCAGTTTTGAAAATTTTGATTTGTTCAGCTACTTTTGATGCTGACTGTACAATAGGAATGATCAAGTGTGAGTTACTTAAGTTGCACATTATTTCTAATAAATGGCGCTACTAGTATACAATTTTGCAATTAATTAATATAAATCAACAGACTTAATATTTTATTTTCATTTTCATTTTCTAGCTATCACGGTTAATGAGATACAGCGTGGAGACAGACAGACAGACAGATGGACAGACAGACAACAAAGTCTTAGTAATAGAGTTCCGTTTTACCCTTTGGGTACGGAACCCTAATAAGCCTATATTTATATTAAAAATACAAAAATTAAAACAATACTGTCAGCCGGTAATGTACCTAATAGGCTGGTAACATTGCCAAGTTGAATGGCAAATCTTAATCGCTGGGCGAAGTTATGTTAATTAAAAACAAAACATTAAATTTTGCGCAGTGGATCAAAGAAAAGCCGTACCCGTTAGAGACCATAGCAAAACACCATGCTATACGAGTAAGGAAAGAGGTACGAGTATGTCGTTCACCCCCATAATCCTATAGTCAGTTTACATGACACTCTCGAGGAAACCATGTGTGATCTATTGACAGCCATGGGGTCACGTTTTGTGTGAGTTAGGGTATATAGTGCATTTTCAGTGAGAGAGCGAACACAAAATAACACGACATAAATTGTTTAAACTTTATAACTACATAGTTGTAAATTATATGCCGTTGTTTGGGACAAAAAATATATTGGGTTTCTAATTAGAGACAGACCACGAATTTAATTGAAATTGTGACAAGACCTCCATATACAATAAATAAACCAAAATAAATTGAGAAACAAACCAGAATTCAGGAAGCTTTCATCATAAAACATGTTCAAAGATGACTTTGTGGGGGACAATAATTTCGCCTCAGCTGAAATATGGTTAGACAGCCCATTACCCATAGCATGGCCACAAAATAGCTAAGGAAGCCTAGGCAGATAACTAAGAACTAGTAGACTAATATATGGTCGTTTTAAATTGTCCCACAATCCCTTCCACACACAATAAACAAGCCAGAGCATACAAGTGTGCCGCGGTTCCGCCCGCAGTCTTAGAGAATATTGCGCCATAACTCGACCGGCTGCAACTGGATTTATCCGGTTTCGTGTGCGCCACTACTTCATAAAGGCAGTTATGGGATAATCCGTAGTATAAACGCGCTTTCTGACTGTATTTGTGTTTTGAATGCTTATATTGGGTAGTGTTAAATTGGTGTGTTTTTAAATGGACGTAGTCAAGCAGAAAGGACTCAGGCCACACAAAGTCACTTTTGAGTTATGAGCA
>NWSH02000556.1:409640-426061 GCA_002382865.2 Heliothis virescens
GCATAACTCAATTTTGGCCAAAGTGTGGATTGAGTCGTTTCTGCTTGACTACGTCCAAATGTTGGCCTCGTTTGTATTTTCACTTTAGTTAACACGAGAAACAAAATG
The DNA here is from genome assembly GCA_002382865.2 of Heliothis virescens. Lineage (NCBI taxonomy): Eukaryota > Metazoa > Arthropoda > Insecta > Lepidoptera > Noctuidae > Heliothis > Heliothis virescens. The sequence goes on from NWSH02000556.1 coordinate 409,749, forward strand.
TTTATAACAAACATTCTGCGCTTGATTGATTGGAAGATTCTATTCGCACAGTAAGGTCGACGACTTACTCAGCAACACGTAATCATTTTCGTACATCAATAAAATAAGTACTTCAACAATCGTTACGAATTCCCATAAAACACATAAAGTTGATTATAAAATACTCAGCATTATTCGTCTCAATAATTTGCTGGCAAAAAAATAAATTACCCCAAAATTGGAATAACAAGATAGGCACGAGAATAATTCCCATTGTCAGGGGACTTGAACTTATTGAGGGAAACCAATTTACTCTAGAAAAATCCAGTTTTTTCCGGTTCGTTCCGGATAGGAGTCGATCTATCTGGTCGGAACCGGTAAAAGTGAGATTTCGATGCGTTTGTTTTGCTGTAAAATATGAATGAATTATATTGTTTTGTTTTCGAGGGTGGCATGCTGGAGATATGAAAAAACAATGCCTTACTTGTTTAATAGGTTCTGCTTGTACCACAGAAAATAAAAGGGGTGTCTCAATACCTACTTAAACAAGAAAACCATTAAATATTTGGGCTCATAAAGTTAGGTCAAGATAAGTCCATTTTACATAAACGTATGCAAAACTCCAAAGGACCGAAAACTTTAATCAAACATTTTTGAACACATCAAAGACTTTCGAAACTTCTCACACAAAAACCATATTTCTAAACTTATTCGTACGTGTCCAGATCGCAGACGAACTCTCAAAGGGACGATATCAATATATTAACATACGATGGTTTTCTTTCGGTGGAGACGTGGCGCCCTCCCGCGGCCCTCTTGCGAACTATCGGGCGCCAACTTTGCTCTATGCAAATTTAAACGCCTGCATTTTATGGTTGAGATTCGTTATAAGTTATGAGCTGTTATTATAGTTTTTAGGGTACGATGTTTCTCTTATTATGATTATGGGGTAAAGAGGGGTAAAGTTATTACTGACGAGGAAATTAAGTTTATATGGTAATGCAAGAATTATAAGACCACTTCTTTGGGGGTGCTAGTGAGTAGTTTAGCTTCAGTGTGAAAACAACATTAAAATGCAACAAGGAAAACAGTCTTAGAATATAAGGGCCAGATTCAAATGTTCCAGATAAATTTCTAAATAGTTATCTGACAGATAATGGCACAAATTTTTTTTATGTCTATCAGATAGCTACATATAATTTTATCGAGAACCCTTGAAACTTGCCATAAATCTCATTAATAAAAGATAAGTGTATAAGATAAGTAAATTAACCTAACAAAATCAGTAGAAAAATAACAGGTTAACATATTAAATATTCAGAGCGCGATATAAAGTCATCTGTGTAAACGAGAAGCTGGGAGCACGGAATAAAATCATAAAGTCCAATCCACGCCACAGTGTAGCGAAATAAGTGAGATAATGTTAAATAAAACGCCAGTGCGATTGTAACTAACTGCCGGCTGTAGTCGATGAGATTCGATTACACTGTGGAACTAAGATACGAGGTAATAGTGCGGGCTTTTAGTTGTTTTGTTTTTATATGGATATGAATACGAAGGATCAAAAGTAAAAATGTGGTCGTATTTGAGAAAATATAACCTTTACTGTACACATAATAAAATTGAGGTCCATTTTTAAGGTACCGTACCAGAAAGGTACAAGGGAACTTTACAACTAAGACTTATTTGTCCGTATGGCCATCCTTCCATCTGTCTGTCCGTTACCAGGCTGCATCTCTTGAATCGTGATAGCTAGAGAGTTGAAAAATTCACAGATGATGCATTATTGTTGCCGCTATAACAACAAATACTAAAACTAGAATAAATATATATTTTAGTGGGACAAATGTGATTTCTAATAGATAATGTTAAGAAACCCTTCGTGCGCGAGTCCGACTCGTACTTGGCTGGTTTATTATTTCTTTTTTACAGTCTAAAAATATTCAACAAGATATAAACTAAACGGCTTAAATACCGCATAAAACCCAGAACAACATTTACTCATATCATGAATATTGTATTAGAGCGCGAATGTTTTTACTCTGTGCCATTTAGATGGCCATGCAGTGCACTCTGGGTAAAATTTTAATTAGCCCCGCGCTCGGGTCCTTTTTGTTAGCATTTTTAGTATGAACAGCTTAATAGAAATTATTATCGTACTGGGTTTAGGTTAAGTTTGAAAACAGCTGGGCTTGGTTTGTGGTTTAGATTTTTTTTTCAGACCTTAAGTGTGTAATGTTTATGTTATATGAAAATTATAATTATCTTAATTAAAATTTTCACACTGAAATTAAAAAGGAATTAACTATTTAATGTGATTCATAATAGATTATTAACGAACATATACAATAATAATATCCCGCTTTTAGTGCTGAGGATCTGACCTACATTCTTAAAACTGACGTCAAGACTGAAACTGCATAGAGACAAACCTATTCTAAAATTCCGTACCCAAATTCCGAATATACGACAGAGAAAATCCCATCTTGAATGACCACACAGTTTTCAATCCATTTTCCCACATCATGTAAGCCACAAACACAGCAAAGCAGCAATTTCTCAAACACAACGCTATAAAAACGCTAAGGAGAGGCGCACACAGCGCGCAAACCGTGTGGATATAAAAATTCCGCAGCGGTGCGCTCTATTTCACGCTAATATTTATAAACGTACATAAAAAACAACTAAGTCTAAACGTTTGAAACAGACACAGTTCTAGCAAACCTCATGAGGAAGGAAAACACACGTACTTTTTTAATCACACTGTTTTCTGCTATCCAAGTTAGATACGTCACTGTGTGGGTAAGTGCAGAAGGTTAACTATTTATGAGCATAGGTAGGAGTTACATCAACTACTACTACAGTCATTTCTTTAAGTACAAAAAAATCTTGTCTTTAAACCACTATTATTTATAAACAACAATTTATTTATTTACAAACAAGGTGTCTTGATAGTCATAGGAATAATCTATAAAATGTTGGATAATATCTTAGGATAGGAATCAAATAATTTCAAAGTTGAAATTCATAGTCGAACAAAACGCTCGTCGAGCAAAACGTCAAACAAAAATCTCATAGCTTGTTATTTGAGTAGAAAAGGGTGTTAAGGTTTATCTTTATATGGTACTTCTGCACATATCTGCATTATCCATTTTCAGGTTCAGCATCTGTTTTTATGCAGCGTGCAACACCGGCTGATTTATTGCCCGTAAAACGAGATGATAGCGCCATCTCCCTCGCACCGGGCGATGCACACGTTTTTGTTACTACACTGTAAGTGATGGAATGAGACAAAAAATCGTGAAGAAACTTTTTCAAATGTTTCAAAAGTAGAACGACCAAGAGACATTATTTTTCTATTTTTTAATATTTTTTTTAAGTATGCAATTCTTTTAGAAACCATAAAATAATATTTACCTGGAATATGCATGACTAGCTTCCAGCAGCGGTTTCACCCATGGAAATTAGTCCGCAAACCAAAGAAAATGTAACCTATAGTCTTCTTCGCTCAATAGATAATATAACACTGAAAGGTTTTGTTCACATCTGTGTCTTGTAGTTTAGAGATTAACTCATTCAAGCAAGCCAACTTTTCAACTTTATAATATTGGTTTAGTGGATATCATTTTAACCATACAGTACAGTTCTACACTAAATACCTACTACAAAACAACGTATTAATACTATATAAATAGTTCTTATAATAATTTTGAAGATAGTTGCATAAATGAATAAGTTTGACTTCCCCGTGCCTACTGTGCTGTGCGCTAATCTGTCTGGATAGCGCGAAGACGCTCCGACTTCGATGTACAACTCACTGAATTTATTTTAATACAAAGTTTTATGATGTGGATTAATAACATCAAAGTTGCTTTGTGAAATTGAGGTGTTTTCTTTGGAGGTTGATTTAGTGTAAAGATTGCCTTGAAGCGATGAACGCTGGATTTCTATATTCTATCTATCCGACGATTTTCGATTAGGGATCGAATTTTGATGGTTGTTCCATATAAGTTATGTCAAATTCCAATCTCTAATAAAAATCTAGGGTTAGGTTATCGAAATCGGCCATCAACAAGATCTTTGTAGAGCAAATAGACCTATAGGAACGTTTTAAAGAAAGCTTGGTAACTGTAATATGACGTAATTCACCAAAACTTGTTAAAACTTTCATATAAGTAGCCACACTTATTACAAAATAAGGACATGCCTCATAGAGCCTTTATTTAACAACAAAACATAAAACAAACAAATTACTCTCATGCATCACCTTAAATGGCGTGTTTAAAGTTTTCCTCCAAAAACTGCAATCCTGGCAACACTAGCCATACGCTGGAAGTTTGCACATCTCATTTAGTTAATTTATTCGTCGTGGCAACACCGCGACCCCGGGGGAATTTGCAGCTCCTGAACAGGATCCAAGTGGCATCTTCTTGCTTATTTCTTGTTGAACAAGCGTTTATATTAGATGCAAGAATTGAACGAAATACTCCAGTGGTTAAATGCCAAAGTGGTTGCAATTAAAATATTTACTTCTGTCGGATGTTTTGTAAGTAAAATGAATTTTAGCAAATGAAACCTCTTTTGCTAGAAGTGAACGCAACTGTGTCAATTGTCAAATTGCATTTCAGAGTTATAAAGCTTGAATTATCCCCCATATAATTACACCAGCAATTTCACAATAAGTAGCAGCCTTTTCTACTTTGCAGATTTTTATTATCATTCTCTAACAAATATATCATGTCTGAATAGTCCTAATTTAACGGCTACATAATATTCTATACTGTATAGTCTGGCTCAATTTTAAAGAAAATATTTTACAGTAAAATCCCATTCACAACATATTTTTATACAGCCAATAGTAATTTCAACCGAATCCCATTCACTCTTTTATTCAGCTACTCCAATACTAAACTCAAGAACATAACTTATTACGATCGTTTGCTTTTTATTAAAACTTACGAACAAAATAAAGCACAATATCTCTTCATCCCCCGAAATAAAAATATCCATATTATTCGAATAGTTTGTAGTCTCAATTCACCCCAACGTACGGACAGACATTAAACAGATTTCGCGCTCATAAAATCCGTAATTTGAATTCCTTAAGACCTTCCAGGGGTTCGCCGGGATCTCCTTATATTAAGGCCCCGGTATGTGCGTATGTTTGTTGGTTATATAATTTGAGGTAGAATTCATTTGATGAATAATATATTTAGTTTAGGACAAAGCTTTTATAGCGTAATGAACCTAGCTTTGTAAATTAGGTTTTCAATGTGATTTGTTTAACAAGTGTAAACTTTGTAACATGTAAACCAATTTAGTATTTACCTAACAATTTCGCTTAACCCAATAACGAATTGTAGATTGACTTAAATATTCTGTGTTAGATTTAATAAACCTTAATACTACAGTACAAAATGGTCATTCATTTTCAATGAAAAAAAAACCCTATACCCAAAATGAATATCGCAAGCAAAACCGGAGGGCATACAAGAAGTGTAAGGGCCGATAGTGAGACTACGTAGGAGGGAGTATTTTATTTATGACGTCATCAAAGGCGACGCAGCGTAAGTAATATACGTCTGAAAGTTTTCTTTTACCGACGCTTAATTATTAGCGAAACTCCAAACTTTGCTAACCAAGTTCCGTACAGTTTATAAGTTTGATATTTAGTAGTCTAATATTATGAGTTAGTTGTTTAATGGACGAATTATGAGGAAATTTTGGAGGTTCTGTTTATTAGATGAGTACCTTTATTGGGGTTAATGAATTTTGAAGATCCGTTATATTTTATACAACAGTAAAACAATTGACGAACGAAATAGATTACTAACAGTGACTTGCATCATTTAATCGTTATGTTATTCGAAACAAAAACAGCTGTCAAATCGCCAATTTGACCAATGGGTGGCCATTCTACGGCTTGTTATGTTTTGATTATCGTTAATAATGAAATGGCGCAATCCACCAAAAACAAATTCTCTTTTTCTTGCGAAACAGCTTTTTTTCATGCCACATTTTTTGACATCATAATGTGCTAACGAAGTAACCTTTGTGATAGGTATGATAGCATCACGTAAAAAAAACTTCAGTAAATATCTTATACATATGGTTTTACACAAACCAAATTATCATTCGTAATTTAGCAACGAAGGCTCCCCAGCTCGATACAGTGACACCCCCTGATGCGGCGTGCAATAACAGCCGCGCAGACATTTTAATTTGTTCGCGTTATTTATGTGCCCATGCCGATGGGAGCGTCTTGGATTTAAATAAATGCACTCGCTTTGCTTTAAGTCTGTTGCTATGTTACTAATATTATAAATGCGAAAGTTTGTGTGGATGTGTGTGTGTATGTTTGTTACTCTTTCATGCAAAAATGGCTGGACGGACTTTGATGAAAATTGGCAGTAATATAATATAGCTTATATTTATATCAGACTTCTTATCCGGGTATGGACAGTAGTTCCTTTAGGAAGTGGTTAAAACCGCTGGCAGAAGCTAGTTAAAAAAAGCATTAAATATGGGGTGACTTATTTATTTATTTGAATTTGAAGCCGTCGGCTTTAGATATAAATCCTGTCTACAGTGAGTCTAAGGATTATGTTGGACTTGCTATAGATATCTGAACCTACCCTGTCAAATCGACAAAATAGTCACTGTCGGTAGTCTTAGTCGGAATTCCGAATATCGGACATGTCTAATCCTTAGGAATCTTGTGGGTATGCATTATATTCAAAATATTAAATTTGCTTTTGCTTTAAAAGAAGTTAGGTAAACAAAAATAAACACTCTTTAATTTAATTCATCATTCTAAGAAGCAATCTGAAACCTTTAACATTCAATTAAACGTAAAATTAACTGCATGGTTATATAAACAATGGCAGCAAAAGTTAACAAAAACATAATACAAAGCAGCTTTTAACTGATCTAATCTATCAGCCGCTGGTTAACAAATGACAATTAGCACGAATGTTTTCACCCTTCCTGAACGGAGTTCACCTGAAAACTGGTCATATTTCATGAAAAATTTGTACCTTCACTGTAAGGGCTGAAGATGGTGTTTGGTGCAAGTGATACGCTGCAGCGTAAGAAATATTGATAAGAGTATAAGTGGGTATAAGGCTGTGAATTGTATGTATTGCTACTAGACAAACGGTGGAGATATATATTTTATTTATTTACTCAGTAGAAGAATCTCTCTATAAGTATAAGTGAAAGGTTGTGTCTGTATATATGTTTCGTTACATCTTCATGCGCATACGATTGTAGGAATACATATTAAATCTGCCAGTAATACAGTATATTGTATTAGAATCACATATAGACCAGTTTTGTCCGACTCCGTGTTGGACCTATAAACAAAATCAATCAATTACATTGCGTCTTATGCCTTTAGATACAGTGCAATCTATTATATTCATAAAAACCGGCCAATTGCGAGTTGAACTCGCGCATGAAGGGTTCCGTACCCATCCCCCTTAATAATTTTATCATTTTTAGTACTTGTTGTTATAGTGGCAACGAAAATACATCATTTGTGAAAATTTCAGCTTTATAAGAGATACAGCGTGGAGACAGACAGACAACGAAGTCTTAGTAATAGGGTCCCGTTTTACCCTTTGGGTACGGAACCCTAAAAATGGATANAGTATTTGTTCTTATAGTGGCAACGAAAATACATCATTTGTGAAAATTTCAGCTTTATAAGAGATACAGCCCGGAGACAGACAGACAACGAAGTCTTAGTAATAGGGTCCCGTTTTACCCTTTGGGTACGGAACCCTAAAAATGGATAAAAACAAATAAGTCCTTTTTAACGGCATCAATAAATATAGTATCTCTTATTGTAATTAGGGCACATCATTGAGTCCTAACGCTGCGATAATTATCAATTAAGGATTAGCCAATATTCAGTCAATGGACGTCGAAATGGACCTTGAATGGGCTTAATTAATATGAGCACTGATTAATTTGCCAAATGAGCACGCTAATGTTAGAATTATACACTGATTTCAGATTTCAGTGATAGTTATGCTTACTCTGTAAAATACTTTCGTATCTTGGCACGGGAGTGCCGGCCAAGACGTGAATATTAAAAAAACCGGCCAGGTGCGAGTTGAAGGGTTCCATACCATTATCTATGAAAAATGAACGTATCTATTACCTAAAACTACCTAAAATACGATAATTTTTCGGGCAGCAAAAAATAACTTTGTTTTTCATACAAATATATGAATAACAAAGTTATTATTTGCGGTTTCACACGCTTATTGTACCCCCCTTAATATATATATTTTTTAATTCTTAGTATTTGTTGTTATAGCGGCAACGGAAATACATCATTTGTGAAAATTTCAGCTTTCTAGCTATCACGGTTTATGAGATATAGCGTGGAGACAGACAATGGAGTCTTAGTAATAGGGTCTCGTTTTACCCTTTGGGTACAGAACCCTAAAAAAAGTGCAATGATAGTGAGTATATTAATCTGTACAAGTAAAGTTTGTGACGCAGACGTTATAGGGAGTAAAGTCAAAGTCAAAGTCAAAGTCAAATGTTTTTATTTCAAATAGGCCTTTGCAGGCTCTTAAGAAACGTCACACTAGTTGCACGGTTCCAAAAAGTTGGTCTCATGGAGAAGAGCCGGCAAGAAACTCCATGGACACTCTTTTTAAAAAAAATAAAAATATTATCACAAACATTGGATTACATAACAATAGTAAGCTGATAAAATTATACAATGCAACTGAAAAGTAAATTGAAAATCTATACANATAGTATTTCTTGTTATAGCGGCAACGGAAATACATCATTTGTGAAAATTTCAGCTTTCTAGCTATCACGGTTTATGAGATATAGCGTGGAGACAGACAATGGAGTCTTAGTAATAGGGTCTCGTTTTACCCTTTGGGTACAGAACCCTAAAAAAAGTGCAATGATAGTGAGTATATTAATCTGTACAAGTAAAGTTTGTGACGCAGACGTTATAGGGAGTAAAGTCAAAGTCAAAGTCAAAGTCAAATGTTTTTATTTCAAATAGGCCTTTGCAGGCTCTTAAGAAACGTCACACTAGTTGCACGGTTCCAAAAAGTTGGTCTCATGGAGAAGAGCCGGCAAGAAACTCCATGGACACTCTTTTTCCTTATCTGTCAAATAGACAGCAAGTCATGTGGAACATATATGGCCTCAACTTCATCGTGTAGGTCATAGTCAAAAATGGGCGTGCCGCAGGGCTCAATTTTAGGTCACCCTTTTTATTTCTAGCTTATATAAATGATCTCCCGATATATGATGTCTGAGATCTCCTGATATACTCTTTATCCTCTCCGCTCGTGACACTTTCCTCTTGTTTTCAAATTAAACAGAAGAAATCTAGTCCCATACACCTGTTAATACAATTAGCCTGTTAACTACTCTGAGCAAGCTGTGTTTGGCCGCGGACATAACTTGCTTTAATTCTTCCATAAACGAAATGCCATAAATTCTCTTATTACTAATGTAACACCAAGTAGGGCTCAATACATTCTGGACGAGTATAAATTAGACGTTATTAGTCAAACCGTTTTCTTGAGCATTAACCCATTGACTCTAAACTGCATATGGTCGGCAGGTGGCTCATCTCAAGCACTTTCAAATAAGGCGGTTCCGCAGCTTCATGCAGTCAAGAAAAATACAAGACAGCATTACTGACGTTGCTACTGCTCGGCTCTCGGTAATATATTTTGAATACCTTTCATAGATTATTCATATGGGAATTTTACACCTCCCACGTTGCAAATTATCCGATTCACCTCGAAAATTTGGCCGTCTGGCTAGCAAGTAGCCGATAGCATGCTATCCTTAGTACATCACTAAACACTACTTCAATGTACCACATTTCCCTTCGTCAGCAAACAAACATGACGTCTGGTCGGCCCTGCTGGATCTAATACTCTATTAGGTCAGCGGCACCCTGACCGTGACAGACTGCCCAATGCTCGCTTTCGTCTTTGTTGTTGGGGCTTTCTTTTTTTTGTTTGATGCATGTGCAGTAACCTATAATATGTCATCCTGTGTGCAGTACAATATGTGCGCTGCTGGACTGATCAGCTTATATGAGAACAGCCGCCGTGGCAACAATCAGTCTAAAGTGTTATTTTTAATTAGAACGAGTAATTTGCGTTTCCGATTGTTGTCAGTTTTTTGATGAAATAAAAAATAGTCTGTTGTGACCAAGTGCATGAATGAATAGAGTACGGGGTTCATGAAATTGCTCTTATCTAGTGGAATAGTTAGTGTTTTTTTTTTTTTTTATGTCAAAACGATGCCGGATTATCGTGTACGTGGGTTCGAATTTTTAGTCATGCTTTGTATAATACAAACGCAAGTTTTCACGACTGTTGGTGTGCCTATTAATATGTATACATACCTAAACCTTATGCAAGGATAATACATGGTGCGAGGAAACTCAGGTTAAGAACCTCTCCATTTTCATCTTAAGTTGAAGCATTTAATATTTATCAAAATTACTCACTAATAATCCAATGTATTCAGTGTAGCGGCGAAAGATAGAAAAAAGAAATAAACTATCACTTATTACATAATAGTTTTTATTCATCATCTGATAGTACATTATCACTATCCATTTAGTTAACATTAATTATAAATCGTCTGAAGCATAGCAAACTGTCGAAACCATACGTTTTTGTTCTTCTCTTTAATTCATGACACTCGCACGCTACTACCATATTGTTTCAGCTGTAATCTGTTGCATTCTTTGTGCGCTATTAATATAAGTGAATAAGCTTTTCCCTCAAATACAGGTTTGTAGACGTTTTGGCACCGTAGTTTTCTATATCTCGCGCTTAAAGCCAATCCGTTGGCTATTCTTTCTTGGAGACAATGCTCTTGTCTGACCTGGTTATATGTCTTGCTGTTGAGGATCCATATCGTTTGTTATAGTGTGAACAATAAAGCACCAAATAATACGAGCAATAACCACAAACGCAACACCGTACAACGAAGCACTTAACAAAAACAAGCTCTATCGAGCCGACAGCGTTGAGTGCGCCAGGAAAAACTCAACCATTCGTACTATCAGATCAGAGCTTTAGAAACAGAATAACATTACAAACATACATGTGCGACGACGGGACGGCGCGGCGTTGGTCGTGTTGTCAATGCTACATGACTATTTTATAATCAGAGCATCTTTTATACCGAATTTTTATTTTAAAATATTTATAATAAAGAAATTGCTATAAATTTAGTCTTTATACAACTAAATGCAATTAACCACTCTCACTCCACTTCACTCTTTCTATGTTCATTCATCTGGAGTGTCTAGAATTAGAAGAGAACTGTAAACGCATCCACTATCTAACATGTTATAATGTGCCAGTTACGATTATTCTTATACCCAAAGTGATCGACCTATGATGCACAAAACAAGCGCCAACTACTCCGTTAAAGTTATTGTGATTATGTCATTACATTTTCGCCGTTTCCACCACAAACCTTGTGAATATACACTCGATTAATACAAGAAGCCAAGCACAATTCTCACCCCAGCCTCAGCTTCCCCGGCAGATTCACCACCGCCCAGTGATTAATATTACATAATACACCTCACAATTTCACACATCACACGTGAATTAGTTAAATGTCTGAGCTGTCTTCATCGAGGGTACACACCATTCGCGCGTTCTTAAGTAATGCAATGTTTCTAGTGAATTTTACTCATTATCTATACTTATTATAAAACAAGTCCTGCCGCCGCGTCTGTCTGTGTCTATCTGTCCCTGGTATTCTTGCGATTTATCTAACTCGCAAAGACTGCCACAGCTACTGTAACGGATTTTTCATTCGGTTATCAACAATACTAGAACAATTCTTGAGGAAGGTTTTAGTTGTATACCGCGTTGGTTTGTACAAAAACATAAACTTACTGTTTTGTACAAAAACCAACGCGGTTCGGGAGCCTTTCCAGGGGTAGAGGTCGGTAAACCAGATCTCACAAACTATAACGAAGAAACATATCGTCAAATTTGAGGCATTAAGAGTCTACTCATAATACGAAGACAGTTAGTGAGATACACTCGCGTGTAACCAATTTAATCCTACGAACGGTACACAGACATAGATTCTAAAGAGAAAATAATAAAGCCCTTTTGTGGTGAAAATAGAGTTCTAAATAACATACATCACCTGACGATATAGACATATCCGAACTATTGCCGATGACAGATGTGCGATCGGAGAGAGTGACTCGGTCGTCACGGATCTGTTCGAGTGTCGTGTGCGAGCGAACCGAGTTCGATGTCCCAGTAGTACATGCAGAGCGAGCATATGTACGCTGTCAACTGCGCGCCGTGATGTTTAGTGTAACTGGTCTGATGCTTATTTTTAGTATAACGAAGTAATGTGGCACATTAGCTTTCTGCCTATAGTAATCGTCGCGCTGTCGGGTGATATTACGCTTATGCATCTCTCACTCTCCCTGGCAATTATTTATACACATGTCTACAGTACATTACGCTACCTGTCATTTCTTCGTCTAATTTAAAACTAATCTACGTTACTATAGTTTACTGTCTAACGTTTTTTGCAAAAATGTATATATTCTAGTTTAAGTGCTATATTCAATTTAGTTTCTTTCAGTGTGCATTATGTATTAATGTTTATTGTTTAATCAGTTTTATCTTACAATTGTTATGATCCAATGTGGATGTATAATTATTTTTATTTTTTTTATGATTTTTAATATGAACTAGAGTATTGGCTCCACGAATGAGCTGTATGAATGTCTAGGGTTGGGTGGGGCTGGTGCCTGCCTTTTGTAGGGAGAAGTTACTTCGTTGGTGTCGTGCGCCGGGGTAAATTAAAAGAATTTTTTTTTCTATCTTTTTGGAAAAGGGGGGGGCCTTAGTTGGCATCCACATGAGTTTCTCGATATCTTTCATTCACTCATGGGCTATGGAATATTCACTGTGGTCTTCCAACTTTGGCAGCTACTATTACAATGAATGTATATGGTGTGTAGATTAGGTATTTTCTTGTAACAGAGGAATATAGCGCATAAGTATGCATATTTTGTTCTTACTTTCCACGCTCATAAAAAGGCTACCGAACGGATTATCAGAATAAACATAGGGAATAGCTATTTTCTAAGCCGGATCGTGAGCATTTCGACGGATGATTGATAGCGCATAGATGGACGCAGCTAGGTTGAAAAAATAAATTAGTAAATAAGTTCACCCTAAAAAGGAAATTAACAACCAATTTTATTGCTTGTCACTATAGAAGACACTAATAATTCAATATATGTTACGTGTATATGAGTACCCTATCTCTGCAGAACTATTAGACTGTATAACTCAAACATATTTTAAATAATAAAAAAATAACGGAACCTTTGCTTCTTAGTGACATAAGTTAACAAGGACACAATTACTGATACAGCGCCACATATATTCTCATAAATGCATACAACTTCAAAAAAATAAAAAGCTCTCTCTCTCCGTCTCAGACAAGATTTTATGACAAAATAGTGAAAATAGCCATTGGTTGAAAGAATACAGACTTTACCTTAACCAAAACTTAAACTTGCTACATATAAATCGTATACACATAATACACCTTATAATCCACATATTAACATAGTCAACTAACTTTATTTATAAGGGCAACTTCTCAGGGCTCTTTTAAACTTTAGAGTATATCGCCCTCACAGTACGTTTTAATAACTCTTGTTTTGACTCCTGTATTATATTCATCTAAAGGGAACCTACCATTGTTCTCGTGTTAGCAGTCCTCGACCGTAAACTAAGAATATTGCGCCGCGCGTACTGTCAGAATGACACAGGCGATCATCATAAATCCCCTATGTTAGATAGTCCTGAAAAAATGTTAACTGAATAAATAATGTATTCTAAAGCAAAGCACCTGTTTATGATGATAATCTCTCACCCGTTGAGGCCGAGCTCACCTGCTTTGCGACTAATACATACATAACAACACTTTAAAATAACTTAGATGAAGAATAAAGAAATCGGTCTTTATCTATTCCTATATTTCAAGTGTGTCTACGATAAAGGGTAACGATATACCATTCATTGTGATAAATATATAGAATCATTTCCAGACACGAGTTACACTTCAATATCAATCATCATTAAGCATAGAGGATTCCTGTGTCTTATGTTTAATTCCTAATATAAGACCCGGCATTATTCAGTCTTAAATTAATATGTGTAATCTGAAATACACATACCAGAACCATGGAAGTGAGTTTCCAAGCGACCGATATATCTATTGGTATTACGCAACAATTTTAATATTAACACATAACTAAATTTCCCTTTCGAATATAGAATGCCATCTTTCGTGACGTCTACATTGTATCTCGAGCTAGAAGGATCATGAAATACCCCAAACTTATTCCCTCTTAGTCCTCAGTATTTATTAGGTAGTTTTTATACAAGCAATATTCTTGCAACTCCGGTTGCGCTATTATTTTTCAATCGATCTATTCTGCGCATACGTATATTCGAGTTTTCATATTTCATAACTTCTCATGCGGGAGATGAACGCTGTATGCTGTCTAAATGATGCATCTATTTGGCCCAAACTCTCCTAACTTCGAACCTCACAACCAATCTTGAAACATCCATTCATATCGCAAAAATATAAGTTTTCTGCGCTTCTTCTGAGGTTGCATATTTTCTTGGGGACCAACAGGTATAAAATTCCTATTAAACTTTCCAAGATCGGTATGAAACCATTTCTCTCAGTAGTAATCTTTGTTCCTGATAAGTTGAGGTGTGCTATAGGCAATTCGTGACCGCTAAGACACATGATGCTTTATTTTTTTATATCTTCTGCTCCTCCAACATCTCTGTGATTTCATTAACCATTCTAAACATTGTAACCCCTTGTGAAGCCTGAATACCTATATCAAGGTTACCTGAGATATTTTTAATGTGCATACTATTCATCGTGTTGATCCTGCACTCTGTTTCAAAGACAATACTTCAATCGAGTTCTTTTCCCCAAATAGAATATAGAATTGACACTTCTCGACATACGATATGTATCGTCGAAACATATTTCACTTTAGTGGGTAAAACTATTGGCGAACAGGTAATTTTACTTATATTCTCGGTATAATACTCGATCAGTTAACCGACTTCTACGGAATGTATCTCGTAGTCAAGGAAAGCCTAGTGATATGGACTAGACAATAGACATGCAGCCGAAATTTCTGTGAGGGTCTACATTTACGCCATCCAAAAATACCTAATAATCTAGCGAGTCGGTTTTGACGATTCAAAATCAGAATGCAATTAAAGGCACTGTTCTACCTCCAAGACCGCCAATATTATTGTCAGATGGACTGCTGAGCTGTAGGGGCGTGTGTTCATTCTGGAGGTTTTACAACGCTTGAGGATGGCCTTACTTTCGATTTACTGGATCTTCTTAGACCCGCCATATTATAACATATGATCTACAACAAAATGGAAAGTGTCTGGTAATATATCTAGGACATGATCTTTTTAAGTGCTTTACATTAAAAAATAATTTATTAATTAGTTACTACTTTCCCTGCAATTTCAACCGTGCAACCTGGAGCTTAGAATTAATATCTATCTCTGCAACAATTGAAGATTCCTGGGCAGTCGACCAACGATGCGTCCGGGCTTTCAAAGCCCAAGTATATTTATATCGAGAGTGTGGCAGCGGGATTGTTTACGAAAGATTAACCGCTCAAGCCGTCTTGGCTACCACAAATAGGTTGTTGGGCACAGAAAGAGACACGTGGGTTATATTCTCCGTGAGAGTCGAACTTCCCCCCCACTGCACGTCCAGTGCGGGCTCGATATGTAATCTCTTTCAACAATAAAAAAAGATGCTCCTACATCTCCACTTCTAATAGGATTAAGCTACTCACCCATTTCCAGCCGCACACTGCTTGTTTTCGGAAGGGGAATTCCTTTTAGACCCACCCTTTAATCTATTTCATTATGAACCCCAAGACATCGAATAGTCGTGTACTTAAGCCCCTTCCGTAAGGATACCAAAATTGATTGAATCATATTTCCGGCTTAATCCCTTAATTGTAAATTATCGCCAGCGTTAGGACTCAATGATGTGCCCTAATTCACAATAAGAGATACTAATATTTCATTGTATGCCGTTAAAAAAGACTTATTTTGTTTTTATTCCTATTTTTAGGGTTCCGTACCCAAAAGGGTAAAACGGGACCCCTATACTAAGACTTCGTTAGGTCTGTCTGTCTCCAACGCTGTATCTCTTATTAAAGCTGAAATTTTCACAAATGATGTATTTTCGTTGGC
>NWSH02000556.1:426086-442094 GCA_002382865.2 Heliothis virescens
CAGATAAGAAAGGACAAGCGCGAGAGCTTTACCACGAATTCCGTAGTGGTTCAGCTTACAAATGAGAGTGTCATGGTCAACGCAATCGAACGCCTTGGAGAGGTCGCAGAAGATGCCCACAGCATCTCGCGAATCTTCCCAGGCGTTTAAGATTTGGGTGATCAATCTTGCACTTGCGTCAGTGGTGGACCTACCCTTTGTAAAGCCGTACTGACGGTCATGAAATATGTTGTTTAAATTAAAATGTCTTAACATCTGATCTAACATGATCCTTTCGAAGATTTTACTAAAGGCTGGAAGGATTGAAATAGGTCTGTAGTTGGAGGGGTTTTTCTTACAGCCTGATTTAAAGATAGGAACTATTTTGCTGAGTTTCATCAGGTCAGGGAAGATACCGTTGTCGATGCAGAGGTTAAAAATTTCACTAAGTATTGGGGCAACACTCTCACTCAGTATTGTCTGGGATCTACTGAACCGATTTTGAGTCTATTTGTGAGTGTTAAAGTATAGAATTTTAGTTAGCCCATTAATCGAGAAACTTTCAGAAAAAATGGCCTATGCCCAGCCATTTTTTTTGAAAGTGTTCGAAATAGATAGTTTTCATGAGTCAAGGGTAAAACCGCACTACAAAGCTAAATATTATGTGCATTATATGCATGATATTCCATAAAGCCGTCATCTCATAACTTGCAACAAAACTCTTTATCTACCCTCAATCTCAGCCGTCTGCTTAACACGAAGTCTTAATGTTACTTAAATACGGAACTTAAATTAAGCAGGAATTTAGGGTTCCGTAAAGTTGCGCTGGTCAGAGGCCATGATTAATATCGTACTTGAGGGGACTTGCTGTTCTTAGGTAATTAGTTAATTTTTTTGACATTAATGTTCTGTAACTTTTAAAAAATTGCCTATTGGAGGAGAAATATCTTGGCTGAGAGAGTTTGTTTTCTCAATAGGTATTCTTTTGGAAGGTAATCAGACAATGGGGTCTTGTATTTAAGTAATGATCAGTTAATGGAATTTGTACATTGTATGTAATGCAATTCGCAGGCATTGACGAACCGGTATGTAGCCTTCTTAATAGGACGCCTTTTAAAGTTAGGTCAATTCATTCACAACTTAATGGTCCCAATATTCATAACATGCATCCAAATTGGTCCATCAATTTTAGAGCTACGGTGGCATAGATAGACAGACAGGAACGTATAGCCTACGGTGGCACAGGTAGACAGACAGGAACGCATAGCGGTCAAACTTATAACACTACCTTTTTTGCTAGCGATTGAAAACTAATTTATACCTAAAATCTCAGATAAAAGTAATCTCAAAAACATACCTAAGCAAAGGAATCAGATAAGCTAAGTACACTATAAAGAAATATGAGCAAATCCAAAGAGGCTTAAGTTCCTTGAAATAGAACCTCTTTGATACATCCAGACGACCTACAAATATACGTGAAAGTAAATATTTCTAGATTATCTCAAAGGTGTTGGAGACACCTGAAACTCTGAAAAATATGATTTGTGTTGTGTTATATTTCAACGAAACATAATGTAAATCGTATTACGCCGGTTCTTCTCTGAACTGTTATACTGTAAGACGTACCCTTGTAGGTCACCTACATTTCAAGAGATGGTTAAAAATTCAGTATTTAGTATAGAAACTTATCCACCGAGTCTGTCTGTAAGCGATCAAGAAAAATACTGCATGGATTTTCATGCAGTTTTCACTACTAGATAGAGTGACTCATGAAAAGCTTTTCAGTGATCCCATGTGGAGTAATCAATAAATATCCACTGATCGTATCACAAGGAGTAAATTTGTGATGCACCTTTTGTGACGATATCAAGGGGTTTTTAATTTATTTTTATACTTTCAATATTACAGAAGTTTATAAAATTTTCTAATAGACTACATGCAATAGATGCCTGTACGTGTGTCTATTTCATTCCGTTCTTTTTAGTTAGTACTAGCACTGAGGTATTAAGTATACTCAATACTCAATTCTTTATTTGCATTCCATATGTTATACAGGTGGTATCTTATAGAGTTAAAACAATATATTAGAAACAATATGGACCCGGTAGGGCACAGCATAAAGAGACTAGAGAGGTTTGCAGTACATAGTAGTACTAAATTATGCTTATTGCTAAAAACTTAACTATACTATTATATTATATTTGTGTGTGGGGGGGGGAGGGGTGTGTATGTGTGTGTGTGTGCGTGTGCGTGTGTGTGTGCATGCGTGTGTGTATGTGTGCGCGTGCGCTGTGTTTTTCGGCATATGTTCATTATTTTTTTATTGTTTTATCTTCCATATACTCTTTTATTGTATAGTAGCATTTGGAGTGTAAAAAATTCTTTAATTTACTTATAAACACAGTTGTTTTTATTTCATCTTTGATCGTTTTAGGCAAGTGGTTATATATTTTTATGGACATAATTAGCGGACCAGAAGAATGTATTTTTAGGTTGGATGTAGGTAAAATTAAAGTAAACATAGACATATGCTAACATGTTACTTTCTGTTTGTGATCAGTGTTTCTCCAACAGTTTCTAAGAAACACCAAACTGTATTCAAAGAT
Organism: Heliothis virescens; assembly: GCA_002382865.2. Taxonomy (NCBI): domain Eukaryota; kingdom Metazoa; phylum Arthropoda; class Insecta; order Lepidoptera; family Noctuidae; genus Heliothis; species Heliothis virescens. The sequence goes on from NWSH02000556.1 coordinate 428,672, forward strand.
CTTACACTCACCACATGGGATTTGTATAGCTCAAAATAAAAAAAAATGAAGAGCTAAAATAAAATATATTGGAATAAACAGCCTAGAATTAAAGTTTATCGATTAAAAATAAAAGCAATTTAGAACTAAGCTTACCTGCAGCAGGAGATAGCTTCGTCACCACTCCCCACCGCGATTTCCACTGAAACAAATGAAATAATTACATTAAATACACATTAAACTCTCTATCACACATACTTATTAGTAAGTATATCAATGCCACCATTGACAATGCAGTAAGAGTGGCAAAATACTGGGCCTCTAAAATTGAAATTCGATTGCTATCGATATGCTAAGAACAGTTATAGTAGTTGCATAGCGCGACTGTTGTACTGTTGTTGATCTACGGTGCGATACACAAGTTGGGAAGAAATCGCTTCGTGAGTTTTAAAAAAGTTGCACAAAGTAGCCGGTAGTCTTAAAGTTGGTGATTGATATCACCCGCATTTGTTATTTATTTTTATTGCACATACTTATAACTAAGTACACAGTTATAACTAAAACATCCGACAAGTACTATCAAACGCAAACATCAATGAATTAAATACGAAACCGAGAGCAAACTAAAAATACTCCACAATTACCTGAAAGGGTAGTCTGTGATCAAGCTAAATATTTTTAGATCAATCAAAATGCAGTCATCGTTTGGCCCCTCTGATTTCGAAAAATACGAACATTTTCACGTTCAAGCCCTGTAAATATTCAGGGTACATTTAGCTCTGGACAGTGATGTGTGGTCCAAGTAACAAGCGGGTTGTCCATCATTGATAAGCATTTTATTAACTCAATTTCATTCGGCAGTAATGTAAAAGACTTGTTTGTAGTATTAAACAACAACAATATTCTACTTGGTTGACTAATGTATTTCAAAACTGAGCAACGACTTTTCTGTTATACCAAAACCATAAAATGTTTTATTTAAATACTTAATATGGCCGTACACTGAGTACCGGGAAATAAAACTAAGAAACCGACCTGTGGTGCTATGTGATCGTCCTTCATTCCTCATATTGGCGTACCTGTATGTAAATATAATCAAAGTGTAATCCAAAAGGCCATAAATGTAAGTATGCCTAAATATTTACCAATTAATATTTCTCCAATAATTATTCGCTTTCCCTCCTCTCTCACACCACACGCGACGAGAACCGATGCAATAGACAAATAGCCGTCAGCGAGCAAGCCGGCAATAAAATCCGCTATTTTACCGCGCCCCAACACGCTCGCGCCTCTTTATCGCTTTTTACTGGCTCAACTTTAGCTCTAGCTATGCCAGAACCTAATGCCTAGGTGTACCGTAGATCATACCCATGTTATAGATGGAGGGAATATCAATTATTTTGTTAGGGTTGACATGTTTTTCTATTCCTACAATTTTGATGAAGATTTCTAAAATTACGATAACAGTTTCTTTGATACAGAGGTTACAAGGTAACAGTTTCTTTAATATATCTATACTAATTTTATAAAGATCAAAGATTTGTATGCAAGCATGTTTGTACCGAATTGGCTCAAAAAACACTGGACCGATTTAAAAATTGTTTCTCTTTTGTGTAGTTGGATTATTTCCAAGTAACATAGGCTGTTTTTTGTCTGGATATGGTTGAAAGTTCACCCTGGACGCGGGAGAAACCATGAGAAAGCACTAGTCATCTACATTTTTTGAAAGCCTTTAATTTCAGTTAGTACTTATATACATAATTAGGCTTACAATATACATAATTATGCATGAAAGTACTTTACTGCGTTGTATAAATAGGTACCAAATTACTTCAACTGTGTAACATAAAGTTAGAGAAATAATTTCAGCGTCTGAAATAATATGAGAAATTATTAAGAAGGTTATAAAGGTAGCCATAAAATGTTTTACGACTGGAAAATAAAATGGCGCAAGAGTTCCGGATATTTTACGCTCCAATTTAATGTTTACGGAAATAACATGATATAGAAAATTTTCAGTTTCATATGCTTTTATAGGATGATTGAAATTTATTATAAAACAGTGAGGATGATTGAGTAGTAAATTATAGACTGGGTGCAGGAAAATCTATTTCAATTTTCCTTAGCTTCAAGTCTGAAACCCTATTGATATAAGGTAAGAGAAATATTTGCTTATTATCTTACAAATACTACAATAGTAGACGCGCGCGTTTATAAGCATGTATGTATGTATTTGTGTAAAGTCACTCTTTCACGAAAAATTACTGAATTTTGATGAAGCATTGTGATGAAACTTGACAATAGCAGTTGCACAAAGACTTGTACCCATGCGAGGGAAGTAGCTATTTAGGGACTCGGGTGAAACCCTGCAGATCAGCGAGTATGTAATATACATATTTTACATGGATGTGATAGAAAAACACACACTTCAAAATTCTTCTACACAATAATTCATTAACAAAATGCTAGTACTACACCACCAAAGGCTTTCAACCCCTGCTACTTGACGCGGTTCCAGGGAAGCTCCACCCGTGGCACATAGGCACAATACGCGCTCGTAACTAGTTAAACAAATGACAGAAGCGCCGTGTGTTTGTATTTCATTGCAAACGTTTGTTGTTTAGATTTAGACAACGTTTTCACTCCGCTAATTGATAGTTTTCGCTTTATACTGGTTAATTTGATTGTGATGCTAAGATTTTGTTGTCTTACGTTTTAGGAAATAATTAACTTAATGTCTTGTAGTTATGTTATTCGAATTGTAGAATATCCCCAAGATGAATAAATGTAACCTCTTTATTTGTATGTGATATAAGAAGACCAACAAATGGAATTACATATTTATAATTTTACCAAGGTTGGCAAAGGTCGGACATAAATCACCATAAAATGACGGGAATCTATAATGGAGACCATCCTTTTAAAGACATAGAAGGGGGAAGATGTTACTTCAAAAGGATGATATCCATTGATCTCCCATTACTTATGCACATCACATTACTCAGAAGAATTCATAAACCTGCTTTACTTCAATGACTTTCAAAATCTGAAACTCTAAAACTAGTCGTGAAGTATGACTCCACAGTTTGAATCCTCCATGATTGATCATTCACTACAAAGTTACTACTTGCATCAGCTACCGATTCATTCTGACTTCACACTCAATTGGAAGGGGTTGTTTTAGTCACCACAACACGCAAAAATAGACTTTAAACTCACGATGTAAAGTCCTAAATACCTTGGTGGTCTTCTCGGTATTTTGCATCATGATGGTGCGATAAATTCAGCTATGCTTCATCAGACCCGGTAAGGAGAAGTCGTGAAAGTGATTTTTAAAGTAATATTTTAAAGATGTGCCAATGTATTGGAAAGTTATTGGCCATAAAAAAACGTTTAGCTTAAAGCTCAATTCCGAAACCAATATGTTTCAGATGACATTGTTTTATGAATAAAAGACGATGCCAATAGAGATATTATTATTTGAATTGGCAAAGAATAGAGTCGGCAATATTTGAAATGTTTACTTTCATTCAAATACTGTCAGTATTCTTTTGAAAATACTATGGATCTTTGACCCAAGTTATTCATCCATGATACAAAATTTAGTTAAATAATCGCCAAAATTTCCACTTTATCGTTATCAAGCAGGAGGTTCAAAGTAAAAATATCAAAGTTCACATATTTTAACTCTCGGCCCCACATAACCGAACATCTAATCTGGTGACATACAAACAAAAATAATGCGGAATGTAGTCAAACAATGGTGGTTATCTGGTGCGGGCGCCATTGTCTCATTGTATATTCACGCCGCACTCTACGGGGTAAGCACGCCTATCTGTGAAGATGTCAACGACAGAAGTTTTCAACCACTTTTTTGACATTCCAAAAGAAGTATTTGGATTTTATTTTTTCTTTATGTTTTTTGGTTTGTTTGTGGCTAATGATTGGTGGGTACTGAGAGTGGAAATAATGAGCCGTTTGGTGATGACAGGCTTAATGATACAATATTTAACAATTACTTGCAATATTCTCCTTGCCCGTAGTTTATTTTTTTACCATCTTTAATAAGCTTTTATCGCGGTCTTTAACGAGTGCTACATGTATAGCTGTTACGGGTTAACGAGCAAGAATGTAAAACTTTGAAAATTTCCTTTTAAACTATTCTGGACGCGAGAACATATGGCCCCGCAGACGCTCGTTCTCAAGGCGTTGAAATTTATTGGGAATTAGAGAAGGGAGGAAACATCCCCGTGCTTCCCTGATGGTTTTAAACTGATAATAAATTGAAACCCCATATATAAGCACACACGTAGATTAACATGCACATAGGTATGAAACAACGTAGTAGGTATAAGAGAATGTAATTAATAGTGAATTGCGAAAAAATAAACTATTATTTTTATTTGGTCTCCCATAAGACCATTTTTGTATACAAACTTCCTCAAGCAATATATTAAAGCTAAAGACATCCCACAAAACAAACTCTTCAAAGCAGGAAAACAATCTAAACGGCGGACATTTTGCTACAACAGACAAATATAACCGCACAATGGAATGACACGAAAATCTCAATGTATTTGAAAAGTGAAAACAAACAATTGTTTAAATTAAGTCTCGTCTCAGTGTTAAGCCGACGCCTCCGTCCGGAATGCGGGGATGAACGTCAGTTAATCCCTCCAGAGCCCTCTCTGTCCCTCCGAGGGCAAGTTAATATTTTATTGAAAAACCTTCTTAGCAACCGTTCGGATATGTCGGAGACAATAGGCGCCAGTCACTCTCAAACTTTATGGTGTGGGCGGACGATTGAGTCATCTTCTTTTTTATATCGGTAGTGAGTGTTGGGTTTGTTCTATGGCGTTTTATGCCATGCTAACGGGAATCAAAGCTTTGCTAGAATTTAGTACACGAAGCAATATGATATTTTTTAAATATAACAATGTAATCCATATTCAATGTTTGTAAAATGCCGTAAATTCTTGAACAGTATAATATAAAACAGTAGAAAACTTAATTCCCTACGATATTTTGTACATTCCCAATCCAGGGATAACATGTGACGCCTGGAATTGAGCGTGTATGCAAAAATTTCGAAACCATGTACACAGGCGCAGTAATTTATCTGACGCTTCCAAATATGTAGAATGATAAAATAGCCATATAAAAAGTTTTTGCACTGTATCAGGATTTTGTTTTTAACATTTTTGTTTTATATTTTAGGCATTCGTAATACCGCAAAAATGTTTTATACGCTGCGTAATGTTGAGATTTTTTATTGGACTATAGGGAATTTTAAAGGTTTAGTTTAATTAAATATTGAATTGATAAGTCAGTAAATCAACTCGCTCACGCGCACGAGTAATTTAAATCATAAAAAAATCGTACACATTAAAAACTCAATCAATTTCCAAAATTCTAAAAATGTTTAGAACCACTGGCAATGGCTTAACCAGTGTTAGGTTTAATTGTATGTATGGCTTTCCTATAAGAAGATTACGGTTCGCAGAGAATGGCCGGGTACATCTGTGCGAATTGTGGGGACCTCTCATTTGGGAGAGTGCGTCTCTTAGGTTCAGGGGGTGAGCAAGAACGACAGTTGTGTCAACAGTCTAGGTCAACAAGTTCTTGGAAGTAGATAAACTCGTTAAAGTTTTTGATAGAGGAGCGCGAAATATGTAACAGTATTAAAAAAATCTGGCAACGTTTGTTTACTTAGTTGAGCCATTTTCAAATCTACGAGCATCAACTTATTTAAGGTATTCACGCTTCAGTGATATCCTGCTACTTATGCCCTAGTATATAAGGTGTGGTTGTATTGCTTACTTATGACTCAACGGGGCTGGCATGTTCTTAGGATAAAAGCCCCTTAAATAAAAGATTAAAAAAAAAATCTACGAGTCATAATTGTCGTTTTTAGTTTTTGCCAACGAATTATTAGTTAAAGAGAAACTTGATTTTTCAAAGCCTTTACGAATGGTAGGATGAGGAAAACTAAAAGAAGTCAGCTCATCCTGCTTGAAGCATTTTGTTCAAGACACGTGCACGTAAGTATTCCACTGTACATCTTAAAACTTCTCACTCCACACACGACCAAGTGGCCATCAAGTGTCTTTACAGCGTTTTCACCATCAATCCCGCCCCACATTCCCAAATCAAAGTCTCCTTTAAACCACGGTGGCACTTTATAACACCATATCGATGGGAACCCATATGGGCCCATAAAAGGAACTTCAACGCTCCGTCCCACTATAAATCCCTTGCTTCTATAGCTATGCGAACGGCGAATCAGATCTTGTAGTACTGATATGAACGAAAGTGTTATGAATAATAAACTTGAGTATATTTTTTTGAGTATGTGAAGTGAAAGGTTTTGGTCGATTTGGTTTTAAATCACTATTTTGACTGATGATAAGAGCTGTTGAGTGAAAATAAAGTAGTTGCTAAAAATAGAATTGCAAAAATTTTCCATATCTTATAGATTACGAAGTCCGAACAGTTTCATAATAATAAGCGCCATGCCATTTTAAAAGTGTGAATTACTCCACAGAAGAAAAGCTTAGACAATCCCAAGTTAATCCAGTTCAGACTTACTTATTTAATAAACGATACTATTTCTGGAGAAGAAAATGTTGGAAAAAGCAAGAAATTGGAAAGAATAGTTTCTATTCATAAATAATAGAAGTTTGATGTATATTTTCATTATCTCTGAGTACATAAGTTGGCTATCTTGAAGTGAAAGAAATTCTGAGTTTCTTGCTTATCTTGTGACTGTAACTTACAAGTAGGGGGACTCGTGATTTAGTAATACTTTGAGGATTTATTATAGTTCAGACTTGATCGTAATTTTATACATGTATTTGTTTTTCTTGGTTATTCCATATATTCATATTATGTTGATAAATATATTTTTATAATCTCTCTTAGAAAAATATATTTATCAACATAGCAATACTTTACAAGTAGTACTTTATTACTCTCTAACAGTTTACTGCTAATATATTGTCACAGAAAAAAAATAGCCTTTTTAAACCTACGTAACAATTTCTTTACTAATACCTAGTTCAAACACTTTTGTACTGGAGCGTACAAAAAAGTGCAGCGTTCGTGTGAGAACCGCGTGAACACGGAGTTACGTCGAAGGTGTTCAGATAACAGCCTCCGACACTTTGTTACGCTGAGTGCTTCAGTCGGGGAAGATCTGCATTCTATATGTACTTGTGTTAAAGGAATTTATGAAAAGATGCAAAAAAATCATTTTTTTTAAGAAGAAATTGGATTTGATGCTAATCTATTTAGAAATGTTTTGTGGTGTTGACAATTACTATTCTAAAGTTATCTGGTGTCCCATCTTGTTGTCAAAATGATTACTCAGAAGTATCTCAACAACAAATTAATATTTATTTTCGCCTGATACCACATTTCATCATTTTGTATATTTATGGAAAAAAAATCACAGTTGTTTTAGCACAATAAACACCAAATACAAAATGTATCAACCACATTTTCTACACCATTATTCTGACTGCACTTCATAACCCCAAACAGTCCAATATAACCACAAAACTACACCTCACGTACTGCACCCCTATTCCTGCTATATAGCAATTTGAGGAGCATCGGCCACTCGCCCTCCAATTTATTGAACTTGTCTCAAGAAAAGGGTCTTACTAGCGAAGGCTCTCAGACAATGGGGAAGATTATAGAGCCGGTAAATATAGGCTTACGCACAGATGAGGAATAGACAACACTTTCAGTTGCTAACACTTTAAGTTGCTTAGTTCGCGAAGTTTCTTAATAATGTGCGGAAAAACTTTAAGAGCTGTTAAGTGTTTTTTTTTGTATCCTATTGTTTATAGAAGACTCTAACAGTTCATATTGTGTATCATATGGTCTGAAGTGTATCTTTGGCATAAAAACTTTAGTAAGGCTCTTTGTATTCTATGGTATAATATTAAACTAATATTTATTGACTGTGATGTTTTTTTTAATAAACTGCCATCTTATATAGACTAACATGTGAATTTCATCTACAATGGGGATTTTTCATGATATAAGTAATAACTTTGCCTAGTTGGAGTCCTGACTCTTAAGTTGCTCATATTTAGCCGCTATTCATTAGTTTCACCTTACCTAAAATTCTTCCATGGATTCACAATCCCAAAAAAAAATCATCGTGTACCCTCTACAGCTCTACACACATCTCCGTCGGTCCTCAATCAAGCAGTATCACGGTGGGCATTAAGCCCGCACTTCTTCGGCCACTTATCAGCCTGTACACCGAGCCATTATCCGACAACATCGAGATCGCGGGAATTCCGCCATCGTCCAGCTAATTTTACGAGATTTAGGGGATCCGGGCAAATCCGGAATCGGAAAATCGGATGCGTGAAGATAAAGTTTTATTGTTTGGAAGGTTTTTCTGTGGCCCCTGAATTGTCTTCGGAAGCATTTAAAGTAAGTGCAAGGGAGTTATTTTTATACTGTCTTTACTGAAGCTAAGACAGTATTTTTGTCAATTTCTAGCCAAACATTTAAGAATAAACATATATGCCTATCAGTTTTGAACCAACTCTTGATCAAAAAATTACTTTTTGTGCTTCTTCAATTTAGCAATATCCTATCATTGAACGTACTAAATATACCTTGTCACCAATCTAGTACCTGCATACAGGTTCAAGAACATAAGCACACTTACACCTATCGCTTACCACTAAAGCTATAGAGCATTCACCACACATGTACATTAAGCCTAACCTCGGCCGTATATTCACGGTATCTACGCGAGGTGGGGGCAGCATACATTAGTCAAGACGCACTGACATCTCTGCCACTCCCCCCAAGATACGACACGTTTTATTTGCGTCATTGGAGAAAATACTCTTTTTTTACACCGAGCAAAAAAACGTTCAAAAGGAACGCTGAAAATACACGATGTGGGCTACGAAGATGCTACGCGCTACGTAATTGCTACGAACTACTACGAAGCTACGAGCTTTAATTCTACATGGAAGCAGACTTTTAGTAATTACACAATAGTTGTTCCTAATCACTCTCTGTATTTTTCATTTTCTGTTCTTACATTACATTCTTCTATACTTAGAGAGTTTATTGATGTTTGCAATTAAAAAGTAAGAGGACGTGAGTATGCAGCTATAATTAAGTGGGTGTTGTTGGTAACAATTTCAGGCTTTTTAACAAGTTTTAGTTACCCCTTTTTAGTAGTATAGTAAAGACTGTAGATCGATTGATTAAAGCAAGCATGTTACCCCAAACTTTATCCCGAAACCTACAGTAAATACGATTGCTATACCAAATCTCACGTCAACATACAATGAATACCTATAATATTTACGGAGTGAGATTTCACTCAGTGATTCAAGGCAAACAAAATGATTGCCCACAATGCCTATTAGGAAAGTAAATTATCTCCAAGAATGGAGTGACAGTGGTTCTGACACGGCGAGTGTTGGGAAAATTGCGTGTTTATTGTGCACGGAATAATGAGCTTTATGTTAGGTAATAATTGGAGCTCTTGTTGTTTGTATTGTGTTGGTATGTGCTATTTGGCAGTAATTAGGATAGCTAAGTAGGTTATTGATTGGCTGGAGACATGACAGATTTTTTATTGGTGGAGGACTTTGCCACGGCGTTTATGTTATTTAAATACGTGAAAAATAACAGTGGAATAATCAATACAAAATTAAGTTTTTAAACCACATTAAAATTGTCTCGTAACTGAACTCAACTTCGGTTCCAAGTAAGTAACATAATATTTTTTGTTGAAAAGAGGTTCGGAAGAAAAAATCTACAAAACAGATGGTCATTGTTCAACTACACATATAGCAATCACACCTCATCATATTTAGGTTAAACCCGACATAAATGCGACTACACCACAGACAAAAGACCCAATCACCCAAAATAATTATTTCACAACTTTTAAGACTACACTCTCTATACATTTAGCACTTACCTAAAAGTTTTTTAACAAATAATACATATCCCTCACATTACTACAGCACAGAGCATTGGCAGCAATAGTAATCGAGTTACTTTGAACAATCAGCCGCAGACTGGAGGCGAGCCTTAAGCACAGATTCATAGCCTCCACTCAGTTCAGGCTACAGGCGTCGCCCCGCGGAGCCGATGATTGTTTCCATTTCCTGTTCAATAGCTCACTATGAATTGTCTAGACACTAGACACCACCATCTAACAGTTTTCATTTAGTTTCGTGGGAATAAAATATTGTTTTCTGTGTTTAATGTATAATAGTTATAAAAATGAAAATTGTTGGTTTCGTTCTTGGAACTAAACTTTGTGGTATTTTTTTGTCATAGTTTACTTTAGTGTTTGGACGAGGTAACTGATTCTTCTACATAGTAGAAAGAGGGATTTCTTAAAACAATTTTTATACTTAATTAATTAATGTGCGAGGCTACCCTTTAACCCACCCTCCTCAGTTAGCATTTTCAATAAAACAAACTTCTTCGTACAATTTCGTCAACCCCAGACAAAACGAAAAACATCCAAGTATGCGACTACCCGTATAAACGGCACATCTAAATAATGACCTATCCTAAAGCTAGCACACACAGAGCTAATCATTAGTCTTCTTTTTCTTCGAACAAAAACAAACAACAGTGGCGCTGGGGTGACCAGGCTACGGGCATAATCCGGACATACCGGCAGTCGGTCCCGATTGATAAACAAAGGGGAACTAGGCTTTAACTAAAGTTATGTGTTTGCTTTTTGACGTTAAATCTACTTGTGGGTAGTGATTCATTAATTATAATTGAGTTAAGAATGTTTGCAAGTTTTTTTGGTATGATTGATAAACTGCTGTGATTGAAAAAATAGTAAATAGTTTAAGATGCAAATCATATTTCAATTGTGGTGATAAAACTATCCATAACACAGCATAATCTTAGCCAGTATACTAAAGTTCCCAGTATTCTATCTAAATGTTGTTCTGGTTACCAGAGATAGGAATTAGACATTCATTATATAAAGTTGATGTCCAAATTCCATGTCTTGTATACAAATAAACAGATAAATATAAGATTGGGAATAACCGTAAGTAAGTTTACTACTACAGCATTTAACGCGTACAAAACGCTAACAAAATTAACTACACAATTCCAATTTCCTATTTCTAAACGAAAGTAATTTGTACTTACGCGCAGAATTCAATATCGGCGTCAATACAGCGGACAAATTGGTCGGTATTTATCTAAAAACAAACGATAGGGTAACCACAGTGTGTGGACGTAATCCGGACAGCCGCGCACTCGGGTGTTCTCGATTGATAACATTTTTATTTGCCACTTAAATAGTGGGGAAACAAGGGTTGCGGATGAAGGGGATAATATCGGATCTTAGGACGCGAGTTAAAAGGCGAGCGGGTGGAAAAAACAACGAAATTTCTGTTTGTTTTTCTCTTTTTTGGGCTGGTTTTAGTAAGTTTCTTTTAGAGAAGACCCTTGGTATTAGGGATTGACATGAAGTTGGGAGTGTTTTTGAACGATATCGTTGAGACTTAAACAAGTTGTCTTTACCCCATACCATGGAACTCTGGAGTAGAATGATTTTGTTACATGACCTTTACACAGCACATTTGAATAATCGCAAATAAAACAACGGTGTTAATTAGTTTTAAAAAAGAAAACTTATGCCTTAACCACAAAATAATAACTCAACAAAAACCATAATCACAAAACAAATAAGAAAAAAACATCTAACAAAAAATCAGTTTTCCTGCAATCATTACATTTAATTACCTCACATGTCTGACGGTGCGTGAGCACATAATCAATCTCCCCTCCTCTTGCCCCCCCTCACCCACTCCGTTAGCTGAAGCAAAACAACGCGACCCAGCCAACAGTGAAAATTTCTTATTGAGACTTATCCCTAGAAACAATTTAATTAAGGTGTTTCTACTTTTTGTAAAGATTTTTGTAAGGCGGACTTTGAGTAAAGTAAAGAAAAAGAATTTTTAATCTTGATTTGAGAATTTGAAAAAGGCTCCGCAGTCGATAGAGATTGAAGTCTAAGGATGATTGGAGTGTTTCAGACTAGACTTTTAGAATTCATCTTTATATATTCTGGGAATAATTACAGAGTACAATCTTATCCGGTGGAATCTATTGTTAGGTCTTTTAAAATTATCCCCATTATAAATTCCTAAGATATTGTATTTTAAGCAATCTCAAGTACGCATTCTAAAATACTTTCCTTTAATAGAAATATCCACCCACTTTGTGAATAAACCCGCCTTTGCTACGCCAATCCCGGGTGAGACCACAGGTGACACTAGTGAATAAACAAGGAACTGAATACTTTTCTACTACATTTATTTGATTGGTTAAATATATTTAAGAGGACGGTATCACTATATATTTAGGTACTTTAACAAAATAATTTTTTATTTTCTGCTCCGAAAACATTTTAATTACCTAAAAGCTATCTTCTAAAAGGCTGTTACCATCAAATTTATGATATACAAAGGATCCAGCGCCCGTTCCGACGAGTATGCGGTACTCTCCCGGCAATACCGACCAATTGGCGGAACATGATGTTTGAACGATGTACATTGCTGGCTATATTGCACTAACATGAAGTACACCACCAACAAACACAGACATGTATGTGGCTTTAAAGAAAATGATCGTCTTCGCCAGTGCATTGGTGGAGGTTCGTGAATAGATTTAAAACGGAAAAACATTTATTCCTGCGTCCAGACAAGCCGATAGTTTATGATAAATCGATATGTTATTTAAAATTAAAAAGACCATGTTTATTTCGCTGGATTTTACAGTTTATCCCGTCTGCTTCCCAAAGGAAATGGAATCTATAAAATGTATCTGGGATTTTCTTTTAAGTTTGTTCTGTTTCTCAATGCTTTTGGTTTGTGTTTCAGTTTGCATTCCAATGTGGTTAAACTGAGATCTAGGAGTATATTTATATCTATGTTTTTTTTGTCTGCATTTGTGCCAATATCCAACTCTTAAACTGTTTCTTTTTATCTTTAAGTAAAAGGTAATGAATTCTTAATGTGATACTTTACAACTAATTGGGTGACATGATTGACGTAATACATCATTTATTTATTTATTTATTGCCACTTACATTAACAGTATTAAACCACACATATAAGTTACGGCATCATCATCGACACATAAACAAAAATTAGTAACCGTACAATATCTATTAGTATTTATTAGATGGTAAAATTAAAGGGTAGAAATTGCGACTAGATAGTGTGAAAAAAACGCATCAATCACTAACTGTAACCACTTATTCAACCAAGATATGCAACCGTTGCATGAGCAACATTACCAACTACATTGTGCACTGTCGACAATCAGCCTAAATTGTAATCCCGAACGGTGTACTGCCAAACCGCCAATCTATTGCCTGGTCCTCCACGTGTGACCCCCCCCCCCCCCC
>NWSH02000556.1:447067-458256 GCA_002382865.2 Heliothis virescens
AAATATCAAAAAAATAACGCAATAAATTACTTTTCCAAATGGCGTGAAATTACGACAAGAAGTGTATGGTTGGGTCAAATTTACCTTTTTTGTGTTTAGCCACGTCTTACTACCGCTGTAGTTGCAACACATTTAAATTGGTATCTCCCNCGCTACTGTTCACTTTCTTCACGATCTATTATTGCGAAATATCAAAAAAATAACGCAATAAATTACTTTTCCAAATGGCGTGAAATTACGACAAGAAGTGTATGGTTGGGTCAAATTTACCTTTTTTGTGTTTAGCCACGTCTTACTACCGCTGTAGTTGCAACACATTTAAATTGGTATCTCCCGCGGGGAGGGGTGACTGTTAGCTCCAGCTACTGTGAAGCTTGGCATCGTCACACAAAAATTAGGAGAAATACACACGTTTTAAAATGGAGCGGGTCAAATAGACCCAACTGTGCGCTCGCCGGGTTAAGCGCTTTGTAAGCGATGCGTGGCGATGGGCGGCCATCACAATCGATAATCCTGTTGCTGTCATAATCGGATCCACTTTTGTACATGAGAAGAATAAAAAGCTCGTGCTTCACACTCTTTTGATTAGCTCTCTGGCTTTTTCACGCTCGGAAATATTTATGTCAATTGAGATTTTTATACACGTAACATAAACCTTAGTTTTTTTTTCTTTTCGCTTTTTTGGTAACAGAACATAATTTATCTTGTTTATTCGTCATACCATACAAAACCTAGTCAAAAGGTCATATCCTTTCCCTTAACCCTATCATACAAAAAACAAAACAAAATCTCGTTATTCACTCCTTTGGAGTCAAAAAATACAATACGTGCAGTATAAAAGTATCATTTTAACAAAAAAGGGACCAGCAGGGAAAATGCGACACCCGGGAGGGTTCCGCCTACTTTTTTCTTTGGTCCTTCGGTCCGGTTACGAACCTTTTTATTTGGACCGTGACGTAAATGTGAGGCCGGATCAGGGCAAAGTGTCGCGAGTTTTTCGACTTAATTTAGTGACTGCTATGATTAATTAGGGAAATATTCTTATTGTTGGCTAGATTTGTTGACGTCATCGTAATAAAAATGTACTGTTGTACTCTTAGTGCAATCTATTCCCTTGCATTTTATTCCCCATTTGATCGCAATGGTAAACAAAATGGTCATTATTGCTTGTGGTTTTATTAATACGTATCTAATTTGTATAATGACAGTCACATTCAAATTAGACCAAAGTCAATATTAAACATAATACGTGTAATTTCATCTTGCCACTAACTCGCTCACGTATTGACAGACGAACGGACGAAAACCACAGACAATTGAATTGTGGTCACAAATCAGTAGGTGACCACAAATTACCTATATGACCTCATTACGTAACTACCAGTAGGTATTACTGTCAAAATACGGTGAGTCTCTAATTTACTTAATCGCATTGGTATTTTCAGCTACGCTTGAATTAGTCAAAATTATCTCAAAGTATAAAATAATCAAATTCCACGTCGCGTCGTCCCAACCCACTTTAAAAATAGTTCTTGAGAAATAATTAATTCATTAAAATCTAAGACTCGGACGCCTAGGCAACAAGATTGCAAAATTCCTGTCTCTCAGCATCTGGCCCTGTGGCGCAATGGATAACGCGTCTGACTACGGATCAGAAGATTCCAGGTTCGAATCCTGGCAGGGTCGCGGGATCTTTTTGTGGGATTTCAATATTTTCAAACAATTCATAGTTTTATGTAGATGTTAAAGTTTGTGCTCTCTCTTCTATCGTATGCATACTGCTTTAATTGAAACAAAGTAGTTTTTTTGCATTTTATGAATAAATAAATTAAAGATATCTCCCTCAAATCTGATTATCACCGCAGTGCAACATAACCCCTTTTTTATGCAATTATATTTCCGATAAACCCCCCAAGAATAACCAGATTATGACCACACATTTGCTTAAAACATCCCTAAGAATTAATTCACAAGCCGCATACATAATTCATTTACAGCGCCCCCTAGTGCTGGAATCAAACACTAATTGTCTGAGTGACATCACAAAGGCAGGAATCGAATCACGCGATTATCGAATTATACCGAAAAATATATTTTTTGTGGTTCTACATTGAATTATTTCCTTTTGTATGCCGTGTGGGGGAACACCCTTATTTTGACGTGTGTGCTCATTTTGTTATTTTTGATGTGACAATTATTTTTAAAGTAAAGAGATTTTTTGATTATCTGACAGTGAAGGGTTTACGAAATTACAATAGAGTTAAATTAAGATCATAATTCAGTCTAAAGCTACAGATATCTTTTTGAGAAGATATATTTTTTAGAATAGTTTTTTGCCATTCATAAACTCATCCACTTTATAATAGGTAAAAATTCCTACCGTGCGACCTCTTTATAAATATCAAATAACAGACATTACAGAACACGACATACCTACCTAAAAATTTCGTGCTATTCACTACACTTTTAAAATTCGCAGTAATTTCCCAACTCAAATAAAGCACCATCAAAAACAAAACGATTTCGTATCTACGAACTCTGTCGATGTTAACAAATCCACACACCGTGCACTTTCACATAACCCTCAAAAGACGTGCGAAGACAAATACCGCGACAAGTGGAGAAAGCCACGGCGCACAATACAGCAATCAAGGGTTGGACACTGAAGCCAATTTGCGGGTAGTATTGCTCAGCGAGCCGTTTCTGAGGCCATGTAATTGCTACGTTTGTTTGTTTTGATAAAGCACCACGTTACGGGTGCTGGATGGGCCTTGAATTGGACCGTATTGAACATAGGTGCCTCTGTACAGGTGATATTGTATGGTGTCTTTGTGTGTGTGAGTATGTATAGAATGTATGTCGTGGTTTGGGACAGTGACTGAACTATGTAGGTATGTAGTAGTAAGTGGGAGATACTAACTAGCTGTGTTGTAAGAGATACTGAATTTTACTTCAAGCAATTTGGAACCTTTTCGTCGAACAATGTTTAATAATTTCTGAAGCATTTTGCAATTAGCAATTTTTGGACATCTCTTTAGGGCAATAAAACTTGAGACATAACAAAAGGTCTCAGGTCAACTGATAGGATTTTGACAATCATATGACTCAGCTTCATTGACATCTTCAGTAGTATCAAACGTACGACCAATTTAGAACTTAGAACGACTAAAAGATCTTTCTACAGAAGTGTTCAGAAAATCGCGACTAAAATTCAAAATACCTTGGAGCTTGTATTCAAACTGTTCTGTTTGTAGCGTCGCAGTAAGCGAGCCTGAATGCCTCTAACTCAGTTAAAACTTGGCACTGTAATACTCACAATGTTGCTTTGTCCGTCCGTCCGTCTTTTCTTCCAGCATAATTGGGACCGGTACATTACAATTTAATTCAACAATTTGACTGCGAAACGAAGTTTTATATTGTTGAAGATAGGCAACTAATGCTGCAAATTTTCCACTGGAGACTTGAAACTGAGTGGGCCTAACTTCGGCCTTATATTTGAAGTCATTATTTCATTGTATTATAAGTAGCTAAGAGACGATATTTCATGGGAACGTAAATTGTTAAAAGGTCGATTGATTCTGGCTCTCAAACAGAACTGTGGGCGTTCTAATTTCGTATTCACAGTGTTTTATATCAAAACAATAAAACTCCTAAAGGTCCCTAACCTTTTTATATAACCCCTCCCCAAAAGATCATAATATCATTAAATACATTTTAGCGTGGACATTAATACAAAAACCCAGTGGTCCAACCAACAGTTTTTGTAGACAAAATATCGCACTAAATCACACCGGGCCGTTAAACGTAACAAAAGGTCACACCGTAATTAGTTTTTTTGTCCCCACTGTGCAATATTTCAACCTTCCCGACCGCATCCGTAATAATTTTTCAATTAAAATTCATTTTTGTCATAAAATATTCTGCACTCGTGTTGAAAATTAAAATGTATGTGTTTCCGTATGGGTGATTACTTTAAATAACGTTGTTATTCCATTTTTCTGTTTTTATTGCATTTAAACCATATGGCTGAGTCAACTTATTATGTTGTCGTTGTTTGTGAAATAAAAATTTGCTGTACTATATAAAATCTTACCAATCTTCTTTAAAATGATGATAGCTCAGTATTGCTTACAGTTTTGGTGAACTTACCTGAAAGTAAAAGAAACGAATTAAATTAATTAGAATTTAAGCACAGTAAAAACAATTTAACCAAAACCAGTTGCTCTGTTTTATTTAAAAAACTTTAAAATTTGTTCAACATTTAAGTACTAAGTGAGACCAC
Source organism: Heliothis virescens (assembly GCA_002382865.2). Lineage (NCBI taxonomy): Eukaryota > Metazoa > Arthropoda > Insecta > Lepidoptera > Noctuidae > Heliothis > Heliothis virescens. The sequence goes on from NWSH02000556.1 coordinate 451,350, forward strand.
AATTAATTATTTACATAATGTGACATAACACCATAAGGCAACATTGTAATATTTTCTTTCCATCATGCAAGAGTTGACGAGCTAAAACAATTGCTTATATAAATTCTGAATTACACAATTAAATTATGTTAAAACATGGTTTTAAATACTTTGTAGCCTTCTCAGGCTAACGACGTGTGTAATAACGTGGTTCCGTGAAACGGATCGCAAGTTGCAATAGCGTTAAGTCAAGGTGCTTTGCTAGAATGTAAGGGTTAATTTTGACTATGCATTTTTTACTATCCACTTACAGCATTTTTGTTTCTACAAATTACTGAATGGCTACAAAACAAAACAACAGAAGAAATTAAAAAGTATTAGATAAAATTACAAAGAGTTTGAAAAGATGAGAACAAAGAAAAAACAATGCCGACGTTTAGAGACTGACATGAGTGAATACAAAATACGATTCGACAAAAACAGACGTCACATATCAGTTTTAATTGAAACATAACATTTAATAAAAGACAAATAAACTCGTTTTGTGAAGCCCGCGGGTTCGGGAAGCCGGCCTCTGCAAAACTTGTTATCTTTATATGTATGAAGTATTTCAAGCTATAGAATAAACATGATCTCTGAAATTCAATCATAATAGTTTTTTATTGCCAAAAATATGCTACTTTTTTTTCCACGTTTGTGACACTGCAGCGCACTAGGCACAGTGGGGCAACAACCTGATTTATGTGACAAAATTAATATTAAAACACAATTATGATAGTATAATATTGGTGTAATTTTTCAGCTAAACAGACGGCGCACATTAATTTGGCGTAGTGTCACCGTCAGGAACAGACCTAACCGCAGCCGCGTGCTCTCTCTAAACTATACGAGTTTTATTGTGCCGTTTTAAATTTCGCGAATTTATTGTTCAACTAGTTTGAATTAAACCATGCGGAAATGAGGAAATGAAAGAGAGAATTAAATGGGCATTTTTTTTACTTTCTCAGTAAAAACAGTTTTTATCATTATTAAGTAATGCCTTTTTAGATAGACTAAAAGACCTAATAACAGGACATGATTTTCTTAAAAACTTAGAACAAGTTTTATCTGGAGTTATAATAATATCTATTCAATGACAGCAGATATGCTTTTTCTTGACTTTTTTTGATTCATTCAATAGCGTTAGTACTAAAGTAAGACCCCCTTTCCACTTTCTATTCCGTCTCCATTTCCTCGCATTGATATATTCGAGTACAAGTGGGATGTGGCTGAGCCAGCAGCCAGAGTATTTGTCAGGCGGCACAGAGGACTCAGTGGTACCTCTATACGGGTTCAACTAATGTTGCCCTCACCTAGACTGATTGGGGAAACTTAACTGCTTAATTGCTTTTTCTTAGACCATTTTGTATTAACATGTTAGTTCTAAGAATTGTAATAAGTCAGTGTATAATGTCGTTGTGCTTGTAAGTTTAATTTCTTTTTCATGCGATACAATATGTTAAATGTCCACAAAATATACTGTCACACTTTAACTCTTTTCACTAACTCGTAAAAATAGAAGCACGTGCTTAAGCTCCAAATGCAAATCTGAGTTCATTTGACTAATAGCACGCAGTAATGGCGCTGCACAGTGTTAAAAATTTGCATTTAACAAGCCATAAAATAGATTAAAGTAGTAACGTTAAATTATTTCGTGGATGGCGTGCCTCTCGTTGCAAACGTATTAAAGTTTTATCCGGCCTGTGTGGCGAATCGAGTTAGAAGTTGCTCCGACATTATGTCCACGGCGCGGTGGCGTGCGCACTGTGCACCCGTGATTCAATTTATTGTTGCGAAGAATTACTGTAATTGCTTTAAAATTTTCTATCGGACGCACTGTGTGTCGTGTTCGGTAGCTACTAAAGTTTGAAGTGCTGAAACATTAAATGAGATTTTAAAGTTGCTTTAATTAGTTTTCTGTTGGGCTTCTGTTAGAGTTTACAGTTGAATGTGCACTTTATAACGTTTCATATTAACGCATAAAAAGTTCAACAGACCACTGACTTAATAACTTTTGACAAGAGACGAGAATTGAATAATAAAATGGTTTTTTTTAAGAGAATATGCCCAACAAATATTTTTGTCCACTTAAAATCCAGTAGTACCCCAAGGCGTGCGATCAACTGCCTCAACTCATTACGTTTTAAAACTTTGTATGGACAATGACTTAATTGGAAGCAATTTCTGTAATTCCGCCGATCCCGGCTATAACTCCCAGCCGTGTTGATAAAGACGGATTTCTCTGAAACTTTGTATAATAAACATTCTAAGGTAAGGTCTGTTGTAATTGTGATTAACTTTTCAACGCTTCCTCTAGTAGGGTGGGTAAAGTTCCTACCAATACTTACGTACTTTATATTTATGTACCATAGATATACACTTTATTGCACATAAATTGAGAGACAAAGCACTTTTATCAGATAAAAAGACTGAAACAATGAGCAATGTTATCGCAATCAGTGATTTTCTTAAAGACAACTGCAGGTGAATTTATTATAATAGATACGGTGGAGATAATGTCCGTAATGATGCTATTGGGAGTCTATATCTCTATCTGTTTATATACTTAGATATAAAGCTATTCGTCTTGCTTATCGATTTTAGTATTGACGACCCGGGGATAATACGATTACTTTTACAGTTAATCAAATTCAAATTTCACAAAAATAACAAATGTATGAAATAATCTTCAGGAATCTAAAATATTATATGAACAGATTTTTTTTTTTATTAGCTTCCTTTTTTTTACTCAAATACAAGTTTAAGAGACAACTACATAAATAATCATATTACCAGCATATAACCTTGAACGTGGAGATACAAATAGCATGTCACATAGCTAAACAACTTATAGTAGAATGACAAACTAACCCTATATTGATACTTCAGTGCCTAATTAAGACATAATTATCTAAAAGAAAATTAAATAGTCCACCGTCGGCTAATCCCGTCAATTTATCTAATAAATCCATGGCCCCCATCGGGTACAGCCGACAGATGGAGAAGTACGAATTAAAAGTTGCCTTCATAAATATTGCGAGGTATCCACTCGCTGCTACTTCGGTAATTTTAGACAATTCAATTCAAAACTTTAATTGCACGTCTGTCTTGGTTACTAGGATGATGCCACTTTAATTTAAATTTAAATAGGTTTAATTATTTTTAAGATGTGTAATACCATAATATTTGCTTCACTCACACATGTCAGCACACTGAATTTGAAATCCTTATAATACAATATTTTTATCGCTGGTTTGTTCCTTATAATACATTTTTATGAAAAAATTGTATGGGGGTTATTGAAAACCAATTGAGGAAGTAAACTATAATTTAGGTACTCTATCGGAAGCCATCAACAACCTTGTATATCTGCCTACAGACTGCGGGTAACTAAGGGTAATATTTTAACGAGTTGCACTCGTGGTTTTAACTTGCCAACAATCTACTTGAACATTAAACTTCAAAAGCTTTGTACGAACTTCCAAGTTAACAAAGTTTATTTATTTATTGCCATCGACTTCACTCGCCGACTTCCTGTGGTATTGATAATTTGATTAAAACTATGGCTTTAATAATGCAAGCCTTTAAGAATTTACGTTGGGTAAGAAAGGGTAATTGTTAGAAGGGATTTTGAAGGGATGCCTCTGTGAAATTCTCTTTTATCGACTCTACTGTTTTTATATCTTTACTTGTTATTAGCAATATACACTAGCTTCGCTATTTAGAAGATTTTTAAGGCACTAAAACTGTGGTGATTTTTTAACTCTGAATGCGTTCATCGGTAGTAAAAAATCCGTATTGTAATTACAACCACTTCACAGTCAGAAATGGCACTTTCTTCAGAGAAATGAATAAGGCTTTATTTAGATGCACACAAAATTCACTACTTACAATTTGTATTCGATCATTTTAAGTGTAATCCCATCCTTAACTTACGAATCAATTCTTAGTAGCACGATACCAGACCTAGAAAAAGCTTCCTATCCAAGAAACCTAAACCATCTGTCAGTACTTAGAACTTCGGTGTAAATACTCAATTGTCTGCGAGTGTTTCTCGTTTGAAAACAAAAGAAACTTCATCGTTTGCGGAGATAATTAAAATGCTACCGTTTATCTTCTTGTCGGCGACTTGAAGCTTTTTCTGTAGGTTTTACTATTTCATTTGAGATGCTGAAAGTTTTCTATAAGATGAACTAGATTTTGCCTGCGGTTTCACCCGCTTTTCCGTGGAAACTAAGCGTACTCGGAAAAAGGTATACCCACAGCCTTCCTCAATAAATAGGCAATTAAAAGATTCTTTTACCATTATAGGTCCAGTAGTTCCTGAAGATAAACGCCTTCTACCGATCAAACTAACTCTTTATCTTCATAATAGTAGTGTAGATTGAGAGAAAATATAAATAAAGGTAGTGCTATCTAAGTTCTTACCAACGCGTCTTTTTATATTCTACTGACTAAGCATTTTATTCAAAGCAGCATTCGGTAGATACCCATTTATAATATTGTTCTTCTGTTCATATCGTCGATACTTTGAATTCCGTGTTTCTGCTTAACCAAAACATGTTTGGTTTCTTTTCACTAAGTAAAATGCAGCTTTGTTTTGACCTCTGATAACATTGTTATCTAACAACAAAGGTTACTCACTAATAACTAAAACTAGGCACGTATTTTATTGTTCAGTCTATAGTTAGTTTACACTGTTCATCACAGTTTTACTGCAGCTGCAGAATTTATTACTCTGCTGTGAAATTAGATCGCCATTTTTAATGTCTTCGTGGATCTATTTCTCTGTGAAGTTTTATTACGCTATTAGTAACATCAACGTTAAGAAACAATGCCTTTTCATATTTCTACTAGCTTCTGCCAGCGGTTTTACCCGCGTCCCGGGGGAACTACTCGACGCACCCGGAAAAAATGTAGCCTATATATATAGCCTTTTTCGATAAATGAGCTATCTAACACTGAAATACATTTTCAAATCGGACCAGTAGTTCCTGAGATTAGCGCGTTCAAACAAACAAACAAACTCTTCAGCTTTATAATATTAGTAAATTAGTATAGATTAAATTGTGATTTTGGGGTGCTTTATATGCGTACTAGCTTTTTATTTCAGTTTCTCCTAAGTCCCAACCAGACTACTTCTTTTAGGGGCATTACAATTTTTATATGACTCTTTCTAGATTATCACCTATATCCATGACCAATTTCATCTCCATCAATTCAGCCGTTTCCCATAAAAGTGTACCAAACAAACATTCCCACTTACCCTATTCTCTAACTTCTCTTGAAAAAGTCCATCAAATCAATAAACTCTACTTAAATTCTATTCGTATTTAATTCTAATGAAGTCAAACGCTTGCTAAGCATACTTAAGACATAAAGGCTATCGTCCACCGACCGGCGGCTATCAATCGGCTATAAACGGGACGGGATTAAGTTCTAGTAATCCTTCAGACGTTACCTCCTATTCTATTTGGGTTCCTTCTCGAGAGAAGTTATGTAAATAGATTGTAATAATTTTAGTACAACTGTTTTGATATAAAATTATCTTACTAATATTATAAAAGTTAGTAAGGATGTTTGTTTGTTACTCTTTCACGTAAAAACTATAGAACGGATTTTGATAAAACCTGGTAATAATATAGCTCATATATCTGAATATAATAAAAGCTATTTTTATCTGGGTATGGGTAGTACTTCCCTTGGGAAACGGGTGAAACCAGAAGAAGCTAGAACATTTATATAATTAAGACATACGAGGGTAAAAATGTAACTAGACATATTTCAAAAAGCCAAGTATCTGAGTAAACACCCTCTAAAAGTCACAAACACATTTCGGACCTTTCAGCCGAAAATTAGCTTTTAAACCAACACGCGAATAATCAAAATCTCAAAACTCTACGGAACCAAACCGTCGATATACAAAAGAAACAAACAGACGAACAAACGAAATCTCTATTGAATTTCAACCCCCCAAAAGAGGGTTTTAATCGTTTTTAAATGTCTACCCGTAAAGGCGCAAATCCATGCAAATATAAATTTCAATTTTACAAGCTATACTCAGCCTTGAATCCACGTCATAAAGATCATTATAGATGCAGGTGTAAGTCAGTTTTGTTTTCTACTTTATATGGATTCATTAAAGAGTGAACAGAATTTGGGATGGTTGCCGACCGCTAAGAGAATTCTTTGAAAGATTCTTAAAGTTTGAGAAATAGGATGAAATGTCAGTGTGTCAGTCATTTCGGTGACTGCTGATTGAAGACATGATTTTTGTTTCAGGAAGTGAAAACTTTCTGTCTTTAGTTATTACATACGTTTAACAAATAGAACGACTTGGCCATCGCATGAAAACACAGTGAATATTATAATTAATTAGATTCTTTAGTCTGTCGCGCCTCACGCGATTGAAATTCTCGAAATCAATTCATTAATTGGTACTCTTGTTCGCCATTAAGTTTCAGGAACATTAACTTCTTTAAGATACTCACCTCAATCGTCATATTCTGAAGGACTCTGATGAGGAATTAGGTTGCTGGCCCGTCGTACTGTGTACCTAATCATGCGATGGCCAAGTCGATCTATTTGTTAAACGTATGTAATAACTAAAGACAGAAGGTCCTTTAACTAGAGACTAAATAGATTAACCGACTTGGTATTACATGGATCTCACAACTTTTTACGGTAACTGAGCTGCGAGACTTGGGTTTTTTACAGGATGTTTTTAATGGCATCTCACTTCTTTTTGTAGAGTATATCTTTACATATACAAAAGACACGTAAAGGGTGTCTTTAGCCCAGGAAACTGAACAACTTTTCTCTTGGAACATAAGTAGAATTTGTAATGTAGAGACAGACGTTTTTTTCATAATTCAACATATTTTCTCAC
>NWSH02000556.1:459160-470655 GCA_002382865.2 Heliothis virescens
ACTTCAAATCGGACCAGTAGTTCCTGAGATTAGCGCGTTCAAACAAACAAACAAACTCTTCAGCTTTATAATATTAGTAAATTAGTATAGATTAAATTGTGATTTTGGGGTGCTTTATATGCGTACTAGCTTTTTATTTCAGTTTCTCCTAAGTCCCAACCAGACTACTTCTTTTAGGGGCATTACAATTTTTATATGACTCTTTCTAGATTATCACCTATATCCATGACCAATTTCATCTCCATCAATTCAGCCGTTTCCCATAAAAGTGTACCAAACAAACATTCCCACTTACCCTATTCTCTAACTTCTCTTGAAAAAGTCCATCAAATCAATAAACTCTACTTAAATTCTATTCGTATTTAATTCTAATGAAGTCAAACGCTTGCTAAGCATACTTAAGACATAAAGGCTATCGTCCACCGACCGGCGGCTATCAATCGGCTATAAACGGGACGGGATTAAGTTCTAGTAATCCTTCAGACGTTACCTCCTATTCTATTTGGGTTCCTTCTCGAGAGAAGTTATGTAAATAGATTGTAATAATTTTAGTACAACTGTTTTGATATAAAATTATCTTACTAATATTATAAAAGTTAGTAAGGATGTTTGTTTGTTACTCTTTCACGTAAAAACTATAGAACGGATTTTGATAAAACCTGGTAATAATATAGCTCATATATCTGAATATAATAAAAGCTATTTTTATCTGGGTATGGGTAGTACTTCCCTTGGGAAACGGGTGAAACCAGAAGAAGCTAGAACATTTATATAATTAAGACATACGAGGGTAAAAATGTAACTAGACATATTTCAAAAAGCCAAGTATCTGAGTAAACACCCTCTAAAAGTCACAAACACATTTCGGACCTTTCAGCCGAAAATTAGCTTTTAAACCAACACGCGAATAATCAAAATCTCAAAACTCTACGGAACCAAACCGTCGATATACAAAAGAAACAAACAGACGAACAAACGAAATCTCTATTGAATTTCAACCCCCCAAAAGAGGGTTTTAATCGTTTTTAAATGTCTACCCGTAAAGGCGCAAATCCATGCAAATATAAATTTCAATTTTACAAGCTATACTCAGCCTTGAATCCACGTCATAAAGATCATTATAGATGCAGGTGTAAGTCAGTTTTGTTTTCTACTTTATATGGATTCATTAAAGAGTGAACAGAATTTGGGATGGTTGCCGACCGCTAAGAGAATTCTTTGAAAGATTCTTAAAGTTTGAGAAATAGGATGAAATGTCAGTGTGTCAGTCATTTCGGTGACTGCTGATTGAAGACATGATTTTTGTTTCAGGAAGTGAAAACTTTCTGTCTTTAGTTATTACATACGTTTAACAAATAGAACGACTTGGCCATCGCATGAAAACACAGTGAATATTATAATTAATTAGATTCTTTAGTCTGTCGCGCCTCACGCGATTGAAATTCTCGAAATCAATTCATTAATTGGTACTCTTGTTCGCCATTAAGTTTCAGGAACATTAACTTCTTTAAGATACTCACCTCAATCGTCATATTCTGAAGGACTCTGATGAGGAATTAGGTTGCTGGCCCGTCGTACTGTGTACCTAATCATGCGATGGCCAAGTCGATCTATTTGTTAAACGTATGTAATAACTAAAGACAGAAGGTCCTTTAACTAGAGACTAAATAGATTAACCGACTTGGTATTACATGGATCTCACAACTTTTTACGGTAACTGAGCTGCGAGACTTGGGTTTTTTACAGGATGTTTTTAATGGCATTATATTGTTTGATTATACATTTTTCACCAGATTATCCTTTTAAAATATTGCGTGTATAGTCTACAAGACCATCTATCGATATGATACATGTACGAGTGAGTATATATCAATATTCTGGAATTCGACGACCAACCGGCCACTTGTGTAAATAACTAGAACTCCTGCAATATGTACAGACATAGACTATTTCAGCTAATACTAGCTGTTTCTCGTGGTTTTACCCGCATCCCGAGAGAACTTCATATAATATAGCCTATGTCATCCGGAGATAGTGCAGCTTCCCAAGTATTTTTCAAACTATTTCAGTATTTTTGGAGGTTCTATATTAGAACCAGCAAAGAAAAAAATCCTCTTTATGTTATAAACTAGCTTCTGCCAGCGGTTTCACGCGCGTCCCGTGGGAACTACTCGGCGCACCTGGATAAAAAGCCTATAGCCTTCCTCGATAAAGGGGCTATCTAACACTGAAATAATTTTTCAAATCAGACCACTAGTTCCTGAGATTAGCGCATTCAAAAAAACAAACAAACTGTTCAGCTTTATAATATTTAATATTAAGTATATATTAAAAGCTGTACATTAAGACACAAGAGTAGACCTCACTGTAATTTAACTGCTATAGTTATTATACGTCACACTAACAATCAATACAACATACTTCACCAATGAATAGCCAACATAACACATTGACATACAGTTTGAATGTTGGCAGCGCTGGGAAAGCGTTCTACTGTTTCCTGAATATTTTATTAAGCCTTTAAGATTACAGAAAAACCCACTCTGTAAAGCTCCCCGGGGAGGCTTCGATACCTATCGATAAAAGGTAAATAATTTAATTCGCTTGCTTCTAGTAGCCGGAGTAATGTTTCTTGAGTTTTGGTATTGCAGTTAGGTTTGTGAGAACTAATGCAATGGGTTTTGTTTTGACTGTATTTGGTAAAGTGTCTGGATTTTGCATCGTACAGTCCTGTGGTACATATGATGACATGTACATAACAGAAATTACCTTTTGTTATGTTATGTTTTGTTAACTTTTGTAACAGAAAAGTCTATTTCGAAATGTCGCATCAGTGCAAATAATCTTTTTTAAAAGCCATTTTAATTTAGAAAGTTCTATGAAAATAGTTTACAAACGCGCATAATGTATTTTTGTAGCGAGTTATTTTAAATTCAATAGTATTATTGAGGACTTAAAATGTTGCCCAAATAGTGATTCATTTTCTCATTAAATTGAAGCATTTCGTTTTACGCAGACTCCATTCATGTTTTACGATCCAAATATAATTACTAGTTAAAATGATGTTCATAATATCTTTGTTAAAAGTGATAAAATATTACTGTCTAACAATTCAAAATGTTACAAGAAAGATAAATTACGTGACATGAATCCAATCGGGGGTGAGGTGAGCTGCGGTGGGGGGGTGGATAATTTCGGTTTTTAGGTGAGAAAAGATTTATTATAGGGGCGTGCCCATCGCCGAACAAAATATTCCTTTGGAAGAAAAATACGGAGGTATTGAGGTTACGACTTGTTAACTTCTATTGTTAGCATTGTACGAGTACTTCCATCGCAGAAATTATACGAAAATAATGCGAGTGCGGCAGGTGATAAAAATAGATTAATGATTTCAGAATATTTTTAAAGGTCACGTGAGAGTTTTTTTTAAGATTCGATACGGTCGATGTAGGTAAAAATCTGCAGGGCTGAAGTGGGAATGAGCGGGTCATATCTGCCGAATGCACCCGGACAATGGACAAAGAACATGACTCAATGAATCCCTGAGGATGGAAGACGATCTAAAGGCAAACCAAGGAAGAGCTGACGCGAAGATTTGGACACTATTCCCGCCAATAATTAGCCACAGTATGCTTTCTACAGGTAAAAATGGATTATGAAGGAGGCCTTTTCCCTGCCATTGAGCAGCATGGGTAAATAAAAAAATATTCCCACTTTTCACAACATTTCAACAACGCGATTTTTTTAACCACACGAACGTCCAAACCAATCTCTATTCACTCGACACACGTCCTGCAATACTAATAAAATGACATTTAACCCGTTAAATGTCTATGGTCAATTTTCATCCAGGTACGACCTTTATGGACTAAAAGACTACTTCAGGTAGGGTAGATGAATGATGTAAATAATAAAATTATTATACAAAAGAGTGTAAGCGACATGATATTGGGTACATTCGTAATCTCAATGGGCCGCCATACATCACGTCGTTATCACTCATCCATTTAACCAGTTAATAAAAATGTAAATGCAATAAATTTAACACTTCAGTGCCGAGTCGGTTTATTACAGCCATCAATATTATGCTGTTAAATGTAAAACATTAATATGGCGCTTCAATTAATATGAAGTTGTATAAAAGATGGCTTTGTCGTTCTAGATTCTTCAATTTGAATTATTCTGATGTTCTAATTAAACTTATCATGTAAATATCATAATTAGGTTTATATGCAGGTTTATTTTTTTGTTAAAAATTATACGTATACTTTTGGGTATCTGCCTTATCAATTCCTCCACTACCTTTTCGAAAACCGTAAGAAAATTCATACATAGTATTTGATTTCATTACGATAAGACTGACAGAAGTGTCAGAGGACTTTGTTTCATAATAACTATGTAGTGATGCTGATATTCCCAGTTTTAATTCAATAAACAAAAAATAATCTTTTTTACTCAGGAAACGTCACATACAGTCACAAAACTAAAGCTATTACTTCCGCACAATTTCCTCCACACACTTTACAAGACTATTTATTTTCAATCCCGCAGATCAACACAAAACACAAAAGACTAAAGAGCCATTCTGGACAAAAACAATACAACCCTGTATTCTAGATAGTTGCAACACAAATGATAGCGCGGTAGAATGTTCGAGTAATTTACTGGTCTCGGCCAATGAGCGCGCTCCGTTTTGAAGTATTAGTTCTGTACTGTGAAATTGTGGAAGGAAGCGCATGTGAAGGGTTAAATTGTTGTTTTTGCCGTTTTATAAGCAGTCGAGTGTTATTCTACTGTGTGTTTCAAATTGAGAGAGAGAGAGTTGGTAGTAGAAAGTAGCTTATTTCTGCACTTGGAAGTGGTAGATATACTTCGTAGAATTAATTTAATATTTGTTTCGTGATGATCAGAGATCGGATATTGGGATGCATATTCACCAATAGTATAATAGAAGTGGGCGATTTTGATGATTTAACTAAAGTACGGTAATCTTAAAAAATGTAGTTTTTTTCTAAAATCTCTAACTCGGTCCTAAACTCCATTTACATACAAAAACTTCAATACTAAAAGCAACATCACAAAATAGTGAAGTTACCAATACCTATTTATATCTTAAAACCATCATTAGCCGTTCAGCAAAGACCCATTCAATGGCAAAGGGTCTAAAGTACCGAAGTCTCCAAAGATACGCCTTTTCGTCTTTTCAGTAAAAAGGAACTTTTCAGACATCCCGGGAGACTGATCGACTGTAGCGTCCGGCTCTCGTTATTTCTTTGACGTCTTTGAAAACATCTAAATGAGGCGGAGAGATCTCAAAGTTGCATTGTTTTGACTTGCCAGCCTCCGATCGGAAGTAATTTACCCAATTAGAGATGTCATGTGAAGGCTTTTGTTATTCTTTTTGGTTTACTGTCTTTTGTTAACTGATGAGATTTTTTGATGATTGAGCTGACGAAGGTTAAAATATACTATAGTAAAAGTATAAATCATACTGTTTTTTGCTTCATGACACGTAATTTTATTTAATTGTACAATTTGTTTAGTATCAATTGTTTTATATCAATATTCCTATTTCACCCATATGTGTAACCTTTTATGACATCTATTGCAATTCATTCGTTCTAATGCTATCTATTACAAAATGGCGGTCCATAGCACACATTTATATAAAGCATAACGATGCTGAATATTAACGAACAATTCCATAAAAAAAAAACTAAACTGGCATACACTATTTTATATTGGCACAACCTTTGACATTGTCGATAAAATGCAATTTACTGCTATGTATTTGAAAAATATTCACCGATACCAGCGTATGGTCGTACTCTAAACAATTTTAGATGCATAGCAATTTTATATGTACATACCAGTACAAAATAGATTATTCAATTGGTGGTGCATTTTACCCCTCGCCACCCACTCCAGGGCTCCATCGTATATTCGAGCGGCTCTATGAATGCAGCGTTTTTCGCCAGAGTTTATTTTACGTGAAGTGTTAAAAATAAAATTGGGTAAAAAATACCCCGCGCGTATCGCAGGGTTAACTTTATTCCGTCTAGATTGGATTTTTTATAGAGATTTTTTGCATTAAATGGAGAATAAAGGTTCTAACAAATAGATGGAGGCTTTGAAGTGCAGTTATTAAGCGTTACAAGCTGCTTGAGACGCGATCCGAGATGTGTTAAAGCATTCTTGCTGCTCTAAGTGTTGTACAAAGCGTTTTGCTTCATTCCGAGATACTTATTTGCAGAAAATTCATGTCCGAATTTAACATTAACTGCACAAATTGTAAAAAATACTATCATGATTATAATATCAACCTCTCAACTAACAAAATTATGCTAAGCGTATATTTAAACAATGCACATCTGACATCTGTGTCTAACAAGATTACAGTCTGCATCGCCGTCCGTCTGTCTGTGCAACTTTCCAATAATGAACCCCCAGTACTGAGCCGATTCAATTCCGACAACAATACGATTACCGATATCTAACGGCTCTATTCAAATGTAAAGGACGACTTTCCAAGTCATTAAGAAGTATTAAGATCTTAGACTACTAGAGCTGGGCAATGTTTAGGAGTCAAGTTTTAAATGAAATCGGAATGTAATGATTTAGTTGATAGATCAATGCTCAGTGAATTAAAATGATCATTTTGTAAGTGCTAATTGAAGAGACAAATAAAATATTGCGAACAGCTTTATCCAGAGTAATTCTAAGATCCTCAGTACCCAATAATACAACTAATAAGGTTTCAGATTTCACTTTATTATTTAAACAAATAACAAACATTTAATTCACTGGAAAAAAGCAGAGTATCAAAATAATCGCAACATAATCATCCTCACAAATTAAGTAGAAGCCCATTTGGAATAAAGCCGACCCAACGAAATGCTAAGTAAAGAAAGATCATTTCGAATATCCGAATAAAAATCCCTGGCTCTAAAATACGTTCAATAAACGCGTATATATCAAGAATCAGCAATTTTTTCGCACAAACAAGCATGTCCAATTAACAAGGCGGGCCTTTTTTTCAGTCTGAAAAGGCTGAAACAGCAGGACCTTCTGAAAGTCAGGTCCAAGTTTTAGCTCTTTGAAAAAAATCTGTTAAAGGGCTGCTTTGCGATGCGTCGCAATTTATAAAGGAAAGCGAGAACATATTTTAATACCAGCAGTGCTTATGTAAAAGTAGACTTTCTTGCATTGCCTACAAAAATCTGCATTATACATCGAATACAAACCAACTAGTTGAACTTTTCACATATCTTGTCATACATCGTCTTTACTTAGTTATACGGTAAGCTATTAAAGTCAAAATTAAATCTTGTTGACATTACTAATTCAGACAGATTTTAATACAGATTAATAGATATTAATACCCTCAGCTTCTCAAGCCGAAACCACTCAATCCGTCAGTATTTGTCAAGCTGGTGAATTCGTGAGCAGCTGCCCGTCAGGCCTAATCTGTCATTCATGTCCTAATTCCTTGCTCATACGCAATGCAAACAGTACCGTCATATTCTATGAATTAGTTAGATACTGTTGAATCTGCTATGACGTCGTAAACTTCGAATATCTATGCATACCTAAAATGCTGGAAATAAGTGTGTGTTATCAAATTGGAAAATACACAACACCATGTTCATGTTAAAACAAAATGGAATATAAAATTGTATGCCTAGTTGAAATTCACACTAAACTCACTGAACTCATCCTTTTGATTCAAAAGGTAGTCAAAATTAAAACGGACCAAAAAAAATTTAAAAGAGCCGTCTCTGGGGACGATAATTTTCTCTCACGACTTGTCCCAGACCCGAACCGTTAATTCTCCTTCATTTTTTCAAAACATACAGTAAGCCCTTTACCATTACGTATAAATTAAATTAATGTTTAAGATTTTTCTCTCTAGTTTTGCTTGCTATTGCGCTTGTTATTTGAAGAGGCCGGCAATAAGTATTGCTCAGCAATTTCACGAATGGCATCTAAAAATTCCCGGAAGATATTCTATGGAAAATAATTTTATTCATTGTATTTGAGGCCTCTCGATTCGTAAACCGATGGCCGAATAATTTGATGAAACAATTCTAAGTAAGTTTAGGGCACACTAAGCATTCGGGAAAATGTTTCATTGTGAGTTATAATAGTATAAAAGTTCTCTGTACACTTTTTGGTGTGGTATACATTGACGTCTTTATTTCATTTTTAATCTGATTGTTTTTTTTAACTGTAACTTAGTTTGCTTGACAGTCCAATAAATGTATAAAAACGGTGACCGTAATTACGCCTCTCAGTAACCTATATCAATCTGCATCACTCAATCAGCATCATTATTCACATAGCCCAGTATATCTCAGCCTTTCAATCGAAATCGTCTTACGAAGGGTTTCCAGAATCTTCGTGGGGAAGTGCGGGAGGGGTGAGGGTCATTCAAATCTGTTATTAAATTTGGAGACAATCACCAGGAGTTTTTCCTACAAACCTTACGAGGGGTGCAAGTGCTTGAAAGATTCGACTAACGAGGTGTGCATGGGTGTCTGCTACCCTCGGATGTCTTGCCAATACACTTTTATTCAGGAAATTGAACAATGACATTTCTATTATTTTGAGATTGGATCAAACGTGTTCCACGTCCGCCCCGCATGATATTGTGAGATCTATTTAAATTATTTTATTAATCTTAATCACAACGTGCATAATGGTTTTTTAGGGTTAGAGAACTCAATCATTTTATAGGATTCTAAAATAGTTTCAGTTACTTTTACCTACCTGAAACAGCACAAACGATATACCTACAAGGCGATATCAAATTACACAAAGTTTCCGTACCAAACATGATCTTAAAACAAAACACCATCTTTCAAAATCCCCCACATGTACCGAGCACGTAGCTTGGAACCAAGCGGTACCTGCACTTACGAACCTGTCTGAAAGTCAGGCATTACCTCGAGCTGGCCTGAAGCCATGATGGATGGCCTGCAAGACGGATGGCACCACCGCTGCGGTTTGCGCTCGACAGTTCCGTCTGGAGTTTATTTTAAAATAGATGCACGAATCTGGTCGGTGCTCCGTCATGCAATGGGTTAAGATGGAAGGTTAGAAAGGGTTATTAGGGGTACAACTTTTGGGACGTGATTATTTAAAGTGCTAGCTGAACGTAAACGTAGTTCGTAAATATTTTGATAGAGATGTAGCGCTTATTTTTTCTAGAGTTTTCTACTCAAGACGAACACAGCAATGATAATATTTTTGTTTTATATTAAAAGCCAAATAAACCAATAAACTAATGTAAATATCAATCAACCGTTAAATACAATTCACCATAACAATATGTAAACTGTGGCTTTACTTGCACATGATTGGCTGTAGACGGCCAATCTGTGCGGCGTGCATATTCATGAGCGCTGACGTCACTTACCCGAGGCTTATCATGATACATGGACGAATTGTCATGCAGCTTACTGCGCGAATTGAGATGTGCTCCGCTCTCATGGAGCCAGTCCAGTGGCGAACAGGCTTATCATAACATTACACCATGTCGGCCAAGTAAATGGTTTATGTATAAACAACTGGAGCATCTTGATAACAAAAACATTTAAGAAACAAAATCTTCTCAGCAACGAAAGAAGCGTCGATAAACATAATAAACATCCAAAAATATTTACCTCCAAAGACGTACAAAAGTAGGTAAGTACATACACCAAAGTTGTTTTTGAGTTTGAATTTCAATCTGTAAACAAGTCGTACATAAATGGAATAGGTTAACCTTTAACAACAAACAGAAAATAATCTCGACAAAATCGAAACTCCGGCTCTGAGACGCGAAGTTTCCGAGTTATATTAAACACACAGTCTTAATCCCCAACTTTGTTATTTGGTGAGAACGGCTAATTAAAATTAATATATTGCAAACTCGCTTTTGTGGTATTCACTTATAAGTAAGTTTATTTTATAATACAGCCGGCTGGCCTGGTGCCAAGTTTGGGCTTTGTGAGCAGTGACGGGTTATGATTTATGGTTTTGCTAATGCAGGTTTGACTTTTTTAATTTTGGTAAAATTTTGAATTCGGAAATGGCTGTGCCATGACTAGTTGAATTATATTTTAATCCACCATATGTTTGAATGGTTTTGGTACAACTTGTACATAATTATTTGGCACTGTTTGAAAACATGATATTTGACCCAAAGAAATATGTTTTTTTTTTAAGTATGTAAGATTATTCTATTCCAAAATAACCACACAAATTATAACACAGAAAGACGCCCAAATAAACATTTATCTGGCCAAAACACGGCAACACACACAAACTAAGACACAGCACACACGAGACATGTGAGTGCACACGGATGCTCTCGAAATTAATACGTCTTAGGATCAAGTTACCGTCACTAATGCACGCCTATTTATTTTTACTGCAAGGAGATTATACACTGGGTTTGTGCCTTGGATTGTTAGGCTGTGTTGTTTAGCTATCCGTTTTTGAAGTTTTCGGAAAATATGTGCATTAATACAGTAATTTAGCTCTCTACACTAGGTAACACTTAGAGTCTTCCTATTTCAGTTGTAGCATTGCAATTTTTCATTGGGGTTAAAATACACACACACCTACATAATAATACGGTATGATTTTCAATCAATAAAACATTATACTTATCGAGCTATCAACAATATATTTTCATCAAAAACTAGCAAGTATTACTTCAAAACAGCACAAGAAAATCTCTCGTCTAACTCTGATCGCCTCGCCTCACAGACTGTACACGTTAAAGGTATTTCCATCCGCCTCGTCCGACAAGTGAGCAAGCCCCGCTACTCACGGCGACCCTTACATTAAGATAGATGACCTCCAGTAAATAAATACCTTTATCTATTGAATCAATAAGATGTATGCGGTGTCCCGTGTGACACTGAGTTTGTTTATTTTGTGTACGGAAGATTTACATAGCATTTTAGTACGGAAAATACCTTCTATATCTTCCTAGAGTGGAAATTTTGGGGTACGGATTTCTGAGTCCAGTTTAGAATTTGTACACTCTGTATATTTACATACTTGTGTAGTAATTACTTAGTGAGCTGTCTCGTTGGTCTAGTGGTCGCACAGCCGACTTCTGTGCACAAAGTCTCGCTGTTCTCATATAAGGAGATCAGCCGCCGCTGATCAGTGGCCGGCAATCGGCTAGAACGCCATTATTATTACTTAGTTTTGAGAATTTAATAAACATATTTATTTCCAAAACTCTCACCTCTTTACATTTGCAAAGGACGATGGGCACTTTTGTATGAGCATTGTACCCACTTTTCAATATTCCTCAACAGTGATGAAACCTATGTCATATGAAAGCTCTTGATGAGCACTTCATTTTATTGTATGGCAGCCAAGTCCGAATCCGACGCCAACATGGTGTTTTCGACCATTTAAGAAAGTTAGGTTTCTGACTGTACAACGTGCAACAATGATGTGACCTATGTCAAATGAAAGCTCTTGATGAGCAC
>NWSH02000556.1:478558-495077 GCA_002382865.2 Heliothis virescens
GTATTCACTTCCCTGCCTCTTTGGCTTAGTGGGTATTCCATTGCTGTAATTAAAAAAAACATACACGAGTAACCTGTTATCTACCCAATGTTACGAAAGAAACAAAATAAAAAAAATAAAAAAGATAAAAAAAAAAATCTTTTTGGTGAGTTTCATTTGCAGACAACATAGCAATAACCAGAGGTAGTGGCCATAATTTTCATGTATTTATTTTAAAATAGAATAAAACCAAATTGAAATAATGATATCTTTAAAATATTCCTTATAAAGAAAAAGAATATGTATATGCTTCAAAGTACGGTACCTTATTTCTGCGTTATACTGGGCGTTGGATAACACTAAGATGTTAAAATATCATTAGTGCTATCCCACTTCTGAACTGTAAAACGCTCAGGGAGATAAATGAAATAGAAGTCACGTAAATTCACAATCACTATAATTTCACAATCACACTTTCAAATTAATTAATTAATACACAACAATATAAATATTATTATTAGAACACGTCTTTACTGTTCGAGAGCTTAGCTAAGAATGTCATATGCCTAAAAACTATTACCATGTTACCTTTCATTTGAATGGTGGAACGTTTAGGCGGTAAAAGTCAATTGAGCAACATTTAACATAATAAAATAATAGTTTTTAGGAACACGCTTACAAATTAAATAATATGTAAATATAAATCAATAAATAATTAAATACTTTAAATACTACTGATAAACAATTGTATAAACATTACATTCAATAATTAGTCATTCTAAATACTGCTAGCTAACTTTAGTCATTTTAAATACTGCTAGCTAACACGAGGCTGTCTCTAAAATTACTGACATTTGAAAGATAAATCTGCGACCACACCCAAAATGACAAAAACCTAAAAGCCTGACCTAAATACCTGAAAAAATTCTGACCTGAGGCAAACCGATGATACAAATAAAATGAAAGCAACACAATCCGCTTATCACGACAACAATTATAACGGAAATCAAAATAACGAACACAAAGAGAAACTCAATAAAGCAATTCGTAAACAATTAGTTGCCGACCTACCGTTGACGAGAATCGTTCAATTTTAATTGTCCGGCTATTGTCCGAAACGTGGGCAAACCGCGTCACGCCACACATATATGTAGGATTAAAGTGTGCGCGTGTATGTGTGTATATCTTGTTGCAATGTGAAGTGGGGATGGGCAGACGTGCGTTTCTTGCGGGACAAATCTGTCGTCGAACTTCTTAGGAAAATGTGAAAGAACCTTATTTTTTTAGCACTTGAGTTGCTAAAAATAATTTTTCAATCTTTTGCGATCAGTTTTTAATGTCGCGTTAACCCACTCGTCTGCGCGCCCCAGTCTAAAAGTCTCACTATTTACCAGCATACTCGCGGCATCCTTGCTTGTTTTACTACTTTAGTGCAATTGAATTTATGTTCTTTCGAAACTTTCCCAAACTTAGCAAAAGACAGTATCTCATTTTCATACAACGTGCATAACTTTAACTTTTATATGATAACACACGAAAACTACGGTTTTGTGACGAGATAAAACATGATTTTGTAAAATTCTTTAACTTCTTTTTACTACACATAAAAAGTGTATCTTAATACCATAACACTTCTACTACATTCATGTAGACGTATTTTTACACACTCGCGGCGTGTCTCGCTTGTGTCACTACTCCGCACTGTACACACTACAGCTCGCACACTCGCTCGCTCGCCGCCCGTCTGCACTGTGCCGCACTCAACACGCGCGATACGGTGACACACCCGCAGCGTGCCTCGCTTGTGTCACTACTCCGCACTGCACACACTACAGCTCGTACAATCGTTCGCTCGCCGCCCGTCTGCACTGTGCCGCACTCAACACGCGCGGTACATCGACACACTAGTGGCGCGCCTCGCTTGTGTCCCTACTCCGCACTACACACACTACAGCTCGCACACTCGCACCCTCGCCGCCCGTCTGCACTGCGCCGCACTCAACACGCGCGGTACAGCGACACACTCGCGGCGTGCCTCGCTTATATCGCTACTCAGCACTACAGCTCGCACACTCGCTCACTCGCTGCCCGTCTGCACCGTGCCGCACTCAACATGCGCGGTACAGCGACACACTCGCAGCGTGCCTCGCTTGTGTCACTACTCCGTACTGCACACACTGCAGCTCGCACTCTCGTTCGCTCGCCGCCCGTCTGCACTGCGCCGCACTCAACACGCGCGGTACAGCGACACACTCGCGGCGTGCCTCGTTTGTTTTACTACTCGCAATTAAACCGACTGAGTGACGTGGATTGTCGCCTCTCGGGGAACTCGACGGAAAAAAGGGTTTTTTCACCACAAAAAGTACTTTTTCGTTCCGCATTAGGTGTATGACGCTTTGAAGGGGGAGTGAAGAACTTTATTGGACTGTGCTTATGTTTTGTTATTGTATGCTGCGGTTTTTAATGAATAGGCGACAAATTGCTGTCTGCATTAAAAAAGTTCACGGTGACATGCAGACGTACAAGGCTGCATGATATGAAAAATTAAAAACTGACATAGATCATTCCGCGAAAAGAAAAAGCCAATGCCAACTACGATTTTTACTGCTAAGTATTCAAAGTTGTATAACATTATGCGGTCTTTTACCAACAATAAAATAATAAGCAAACAAAAAATGTATTCACAAATACAGTAGGACCTCTTTAATCCGAACTCTGAAAATTTAGCCCCCGTTCGGATTAGTGGAGCGTTCGGATTATAGGGGTATAGATGATAAGGGTATTTTTTGTGAATAAAACATCATAATAGGTACATATTTGTATTCATCTATAAACGTTACATATTTTATTCAACATTTTTGAAGAAATCCAGTATTTTGGTTTGTCGTGTGGTGTTTAATGACAAATAAAAAGCTTTGTCTCGTAATTTACGTAAAAGCACTTTTTTCTGGCAAAGGAATATCTACTTGATCAGCCCATTCAAGACATGTATTTAAGCGGCTGGCGGGCGAGAGCGAGACAGCGCGGACTCGGGTCGGGGGTTCGGATTACAGAGGTGTTCGGATTAGAGGGGGTTCGGATTAAAGAGGTCCTACTGTATGACAGGGAACGCAACTAGTGTCACTGCCAACAAAAAGCTCAACTAACTGCATTAAACATTACACTCAGTCCAAAGGAATACTGCGGTAACCACCACAGAGCCGGCACTACTACACTCCTAGTACTAGGATTAGGATTCCGCTACAAAGCTAGGCGAACCATCAGACAAATAACCCTTAAGCGTCTCGCGGGAAATCTCGCCGGGGCCCGCACACCGCAACGAATTTAATCTGAATAGCGTTTAGACAAAACTTTAGAACTCAGCCGTGTGCAAGTGTGTTGCTCATTGAATAATTGAAGCACTGAGATGGGTCTTTCTTACTTAATGTTGTGCTTAGAACTTGTGTTGTGTACTTAGAAAATATGGTTAACTGTTCCTGCTCAGAAGTTCTTACGTAAACTCTCTCAATTTGGAAATTAGAGAAAGGGGTTTGTATAAATATAATGTTCAAAATTAAAATGGAACCTTCAACTCAACAACTAATTTAAACCTTAACTATGAAAACGACAAGTGAATCTCACCATCACAACCTGGTAAGTTGCTTTAACATATTAAAACGATATTCAACGTTCTTCAACCTCGCATAAAGCCGTCCCTCTCCTCTTCTTACGTCACGTACTTCCTTAGTAACGGAACAAAATGATACATGCCTTCGTACCAGTATTAATATAGTATATCGTATATTAGCGAGCACCTCAAGTATCACGTAAAATATGAAGGCTGCATTAACAATTTAAAATATCCTTTTATGCGAACCGTATTGCGGAGTGTCGGCGTTCAGTTACCTTGTTCTGCTTCTTAACAGACGTTTTAGCGATGTCTTTCGGAATTGAAGGCGTTGAATTTTTTAAACGTTGATTCTAAAAATAAATGTGGGAATATCAACCTTTGAAAGAGCAGTTGGAATGTCCAATATGGGTTGCCATGACAGTTAATTTGTTATGGAAGGTTTAATTAAACTAAATGTCAGTATCCAACGTAACTTATTTATCAAAGTCTCATAAAGTATTATCAAAAAAAGAAAATACAGAATAAACTATAGAAGGTAGCATCGATATATGAAACGAAGGTAATACTTCAGGCAATTGTACTATTTGTCACTGCCGGCTCATAAATGTTTCATCACAACCAAGCGTCCTCCCCCGGGAACATTTTGTCTACATACAATCTTTCACCACAACTTCCATCCTTACGATCTATGTAAGAAAGTTCAATTTCGATTGCATCATTGTGGTGGAGGTAGGACCTATTGTTTGTGGGAGTCTGTCAAAGGATTTCGAGTTCAGCTGGTCTGTTTTTGTATTTAATATAAAAATAGCAATATTGTTTATATCTGTTCATTCAATTTTCCAATTATTATCTTAATTCATCGTTGGGTTTTTTGTTTGGATGATGAAATCTTTTAACTATTGAAATATTTTTCAGGATAGTTACAGTGTTAATCTTATTTTTTTACCGCATAATTTATTACCAAGCAACTTTACGGAATAACAAGCAGCAGACTCCAAACAATTTTGACCAAATAGTTATCAAACAATTAAAATTCTGACCTTTCGATCTATGACCTTGATAAACCAATTTAATTATGACCCTTATCCTAATTTACTATGCAGGTTATATTTGTTTAAATCTGTTGGTAGGTACATTCAAGTACATAATTCTTAAGGTCAGGTACATCAATTTACGCGCTGGTGGAGTCTGGGCCTTCAGTTACACAAGGGTCAAGTTAAGTGTGTTTATCGCAACACTTTTCCTTAAAATTCCCCTGCAATAAACCAGGTTGAATACAAAAAAAAACACTTTCGCGCACAATAATACCCTGAACTTTAATATTCTTCGCGACTGACACAGTTTTTATTGCGCAGTTTTTTATGTCAAAACGTAGGTATTTACAGTTAAAATACTTTGAAAAGAACTAGTGAACTCTTAGTTCCCGGATGAATGGACTCTCTGAACTATTTCTTGGAAATGCTGAGGACTTGCTTCTCGGAATATTTCTTATGGATATAAAGATGCTATATTTTTTATTTAGTTTGTTAAATTTTAAGAAGTTAACGTGATGATTGAAGAGAGATGGTTTATAAAATAAATTTTAATTAAAGTATGACCGAAAAGCCTACAAAAAAGTTCTGTCAATTCACATACTTTTTTATCTATTTATTTATGTATCTAAGTTCTGAAGTGTGAGATGGTGAGTGATTGTTATTTTACCGAAATTGACCCATAACCCAATTCCATCAAAAGATCCAGGACAACTTAGATCCTAACTAGTGCTATTTACTAAAGCAAGACTAATGATGAAGGGAATTAATTCCAATAAAGGCTTTGATCTAAGCGAATAGGCTTGTACCTAGCCTATTACAATAGATCAATTTGTCTATTAGCACTAAAGATTCTCTATGAAGGCATTAAGTCGCTGAAATTCCAACAGAATCAATGAACGGGTGGGATCTATAGACTATAGGATATGTAGGGTTCATTTAGGTCCGTAATATTGCCTGTACATCTGGGCAATATTGCCTATAGTCGCTTGAATAGGACAAGGCTTATATTAGGACACGTCTATGTCGTCTTCATTCCAGTGTGTGAGATATAGATAGCAACAGATATAAGCGAGGCCACCTTATAATCAATAATAGAACTTGTGGCTTAATATCTTGTATTTTAAAAGTAGGAAAAAGCATTTAGCCCACTTTAAATCTAAAATTTTATTCCCAATCATTGACTAGACCAGGTGAAAGTTTTCCCAAAAGGGGAAACTTAAATAATACTGCGATCCCATAAAATCAGTGTCGACCACATATTTCCGCGTCAGCTTACGAATCCGTCACCAATAAAGCTTGACTTCCCAAAAAATAACTTGGCTCATTTTTTAACAGGAACGATCGGCCTCTTTAGCGCGTTTCCGAACGGAAGGCTCGCCGCGTACCATCGCGTTCTGTCACTGTCGTTTCCGGACGGTCGTCAATATGTCTGCCGTCGCCGCCATCTTGCTAGGTGGGGCTTCCAGGCGATTTGGCGCGTATTTCACTTTTCAGTGCGTCGGTCCCATTGACCGACAGAAGGGTTGATCGTCGTGCATTAATTGCGTTTGTTACGGTCTAATTATCTTCTTTTTGGTATCTTTGGAATCTGCTTTTGGGGGTAATGGAGTGGATGCAGCGGGTTTTAGTAAGTTCAGGTAAAAACGGTCAGGTGTAAAAAATAACAGTATTTTTGTTTTAAATCTAAAACGTAACTACGTCATCATCTTCCTGCCCTTATTCCAATTTATTAGAGGTCGGCGCAACATGTTTTTTTCTTCCATTCAAAAACGTAACTACGTCTACTTCTAAAAATGAAATTTTTAGACTATAGATATTTTCCACGGCCGAAATGTATTTCATTTGTACCGTAATTCATTACCTCGCCATAAAATATGAAAATTCAAAATCCCCGTTGATACCTTGCGTCAAATCAACGGCAAACAAAATATAAATCTTAGTTACAAACTCATTTGGTAGCGCGAAGCAAATTGAGCTCTAAATCGTCGGCAATAAGGGTTAATGTCATTATAACGCGAGCTGTAATTCGCAACAATGCTGAGTGATACGCCTTAACAAATGAATTATTTATTCAGTGAAGAAATTAACATATCAAGAGAATGCGGCGAACATTAACGTACGAAGTATGTTTCAAGTGCCGGGAACGTAGACAGGGCTAAGATCATTTTATTGTTTTCTTGAACATGAAGTTTCAAAATTATAGCGAGATGTGAAAGTTCAGTGGGTAGTGATAGACTTAATTCACGGTTGTTTTATTGTTGTGAATCTCTAGAGATACATAAATTGTGTCGGGTTATTTTGGCTATGTCTTTCCCTATAATATAGTTTTTTATCGTACCCTTGTAAGTCAAGCTGAAAATATGAAAAAATCCTACAAATAACACTGATCTTTCGAAATTTATTTTTCAATGTAAATAAAAAATACATATTTTTATAATGACCTATATTAAACAAGAATAGCAATGCTAAAAGGATAGCTTGACCTTATAGTGATGACCTCGAGAAGGTCAGGTGTGATAGTAGTACGCAATACTACGCCCGTGACCTTTGTGCGGGTGCATTCGTATGGAAGACGCTGTGGAGTATGTAATGTATGTGACGTCAGATGACTATATGACACTCGTATCTAAATATGATTGAGGAGTGATGAAAAAAACGGGTCGTGGACATGTAGTTACGATATGTTGTAAGCCACTAATAAACAACTTTTTACCAAAATACGTGATTCTCTGTCATTACCTTCAACTAGAACAATAATTTATTGTACAAGGTTTTCCTAGCAATTACTATTTTGATACTCACTGCTGCAATAACAGTTTTCACAAAAATCTATAGTTCGAAGGACCAAAAATTGTTTAGTATAAAACTTCACAATTACTTCTTCACATATCACAATAACAAATCAAACAATTTTTATTTATTAAGTTAATAACTGACTCTCATATTGACAAGGCTAGTTTAACGTCGCTAGCAAGTATTTCGCACATCTAAAAAAATCATTCATAATTAGTTTGCCAGGTTTTAAACTAGTGATAATAAAAACAATTCCTACCTGTCTCCACTCACATACCACATCCACAGTCGCCACAAGTTCCCACTCGATGGGCAGACGTGGGCGTTGCTAATCCCAGCGCTGAGGCGCGGTTTTACTAAATTGAAATTTGCTGTTGTCAGACGTACAGACGCACCGTTTAGTATTTATATCATCCGGTTTGTTTCACCACTGTGTTTGTTAACTTGCGAACTGAATTTCAATGTACGGCAAAGGTTTGTTCTCTTTAATGGGCTTACAACGTTGATCGTTTTCCTGGTAATGTGTGAAGTGTGTTGCAAAGACGTTAGGTTACCTGCCTTATATAGTTTTATTAGTTCTTTAAGGTCATGTGGTATAAATTGCTGATAATATATTAAAGAACAGTGCTATTTGTTCTAAAAGAGAAAATAGTCCCTACAAATAAACGCGCATACATGAAAAATATTTATTAGTAAATTATTATGCAGTAATATTACAACGCTATCCAGAATCAGGCGTTATTCAGCCTTACTCATTGAACTGTATCAACAACAGAAAATAAAAAGCCTGCATGTCGCAACCTACCATTACCGCATTGCAAAATAATGAGTACCATAGACTTCCATGCAATTACATATCACACGTCACCCTAACGAGACGCGGGAAAGAATGAGCCAAGTTCTACACCACCGCCTCACTAAAGTTTAATCGACTGGTCAAAGTAATTACAACAAAGGCATTTTTCCTCCCCCTACCCTTCTGTTATATGAGCTGAAAATATATAACAAAATCAGTGATTATTATGTATTAAAAAGTAGTAATTTTCAATCAAGAGAGCGATTATTTCCACTATCCGTCACCAGGGCTGGGATAGGGGACGGGAAATTATTCCCATCCCCCTGTAGGGTCCATAATGACGGCGAGGATAGTGTGGGGTCCTTTATTAGTTTTTTGTGTAAATCATTACTTGGTATGTGTCGATTTTCTTCGGAAAATGTGACGGAAATTTGATTTGTTTTGTTGTTTGGAATTCGATAAAGTAGTTTTATTCGAGTCTTGTATTTTCAGGGGTTGTGTTCAACGTCAGTGTCTGGTAGTATGTGCGATATTGGTACACAGGAAAAGTTCCTAAAATGCCTATTTCATGTACTTTTTCTGATATTTTACCACGATTATTTTCTTCTTTTGTTGATATATTCTGTTATTCAAGCGATATCTTTGAGTGGTAATCTTTGTATATCTGATCATATTGCTTTTGTTATAAAAAACAATCAAACTACTTTAATCAAATTTTTTATTACAATAATGACTTCAAATCCCACTCCCAGTCAGCCTCCACACGAATGCCCTTCTAAAACTATTTTAGTTCCATTAAATCCACCATTTTTCATAGTTAACACATTCACCCTAACTTCTTCCAGAAAACACTTATTACTTCACGATAAGGCACCATTAATGTGTAACCTCACCCTTTTGTTAAAACTTATTTGAATTGCATTAGGGGTGAGATTGACAAAGTATCAAGAACTTGGCGGGTACACTACCGTGCAGCTAAAATTAAAAGTTAAATCTGGACGTGAGGTGGTTTCTAAAATAAGTACGTACTTTAAATTGCGTTACAAAGTACTTATGTGATTGCTTTGTGGGCTCGCGTGGCCTGATGAGGCACGTCCCGCTGTGGTTTATATAGGAGGAAGGGGTAAGGTGTCGTTAATTTTTAATAGTCCAGTAGCTAGAAGAAAGGATACACTACCTTAAGAAATAGCTTGGTAAAGTTGTTACTGACTAAAGTCTGTATCAGCGAAAGAAGAAAGAGGCATTAAGTATTCCTTTTCCTTTCAACGTATTCTCATGACGAAAAAAAATTATACTAGGTAAATGTACTGGGTATACGTTTGGCACTCCAAATCTGAACAATGCAATCACCATCGGTAATACAGTTTCAGACACCCCATTAAACCCACATCCATGGTTATACAGGAAGGCGAAAATATCCTTAATACAATGCCACTTATCCCAACAGTGTCCAAAACTCCAACGGTAGACACACGAGCAGGATAACAATACATTGTCCAAGAAGAATGAGTGGGATGGAAAAACAAAAACGCAAACCCAATTGACTTGGGTTCCAAAAAAGTCGTATAAAACGGCGATGGCCACGGCTGTGGGAATCAAACCCCATTGTGATACGTTGAGAAATTTTACACCCCATACATTTACATTTATATGAAGACGCTTTGAAGCCAGTTTCAAATTGTTTTTAGAATTTTCTTTTCGCGTTTTGGAAGAGATTTTGTGAGGCTTTCAGACTCGTTAATACTGATTTGGGAACAGAAAATGGTCGTAATTTTAGGAAAAGATCGGTTGTTCATTATCACCATTTTATTTTTTCGCATACTTTTCGAATGGAACAGAGAAAACTGATAGTGTACATGTTCCTAAGAAGTTTTTTTCTTAACGAGCATGCTGACATTGATGGACAATATGTAGTCTACTATTTAAGACAAGTTATGCCACTTCACGTACCAATAGTAAATCAGCTCGTGTCGAAACAAACACCACAGGATTGTCGTAATCGTCGCGTGTCACAAAATATAACGCAACCAATCCAACGCTTTTGCATAAATAATGTAATACGTACAATTTTAGGCGAATTTCCGAAACGGCCGTCTTTCATTTAATTTATTCAAATTACCTACAGTTGGGGCCAACATTATAATTTAGTTGGATTATACGTTTTTTATTACATAATGTATGGAGTTTGATTTTAATGATGGGCGACACGATTTGTTCTGATTTTGTTTTGATTTTATTTACGAGCTGGTCAATAAGTACATAACACATAATAAAGAAATGTCTAGTATGTATCAAAAAGAGAAGAAATCTCGTCATATTGGAAGAGAAAAGAATTATTGATGGACAGTTCTACGATTACTTTCACTGCTCTATATAGCATTTTTTTTTTCAGTTCGGGGAAAGCGACATTATGTTTTCTTTTTTATAGCTACCTGGAATCTGGATCTTTTAGGGTTGATGAGAAATAATATATATTTTAAATATAACTGTGGATGGCGGGTTTTTCTTTCCACTTACGAACATGTATGTCTTAAGCTACTTCCCTGTAGTCTTCCTTGATTCTTGTTGATTTTAATCTAAGAAATAACAAATACATAGTATAGATTCCTCGTCATCAATAAATCGTTAATTTTAAAAGTCTTTGTACTGATCCAATTAATTCCCATTATAAAACTGTTAAAATATTCACCGAATTTGTTTTTTAAGAAGGTACGTGCCTCGGCACTTCTTCTTTCTCCGGTATCTCGATGATAAATGTCACTTTTCTTAGGGACAGCACCCTTAACGTAATATCAGAAATATGGCCGCCATATTGCCGAGATGTCGACGTCATTATTTACGGATCTGGTGACGTCACCGCGTAATTAGCTTCGAAATATATGTTATTGGATATTTTTCGGTGAAACTGTGGGTGTTTATTTGTTATGGACAATTTATTTGCAGGCTACATTGAATCATGTTGTAGGGGTAGTTATATAGGTGCCCAAATTACCTGCCTACCTATATGATTGAATCAATTTTCAGTGCTCATTTGCTTGAATCCAATTTGCTGATAATTGTATAATGTCTGTGCTTCAAACTCAAAATAATCATATACATTGAACATAAAATATTTTAACCTCAATTTTGTCATATCCGTAGACAACTCAGTCTAATTATTATTTTGCGTTACGTAATTTAATTTTTTACACATTCAAAGTCTACAACTCCATTCCCACTCCCACCCACTACAAAAAACCCGTTGACCAATATAAACCTTCACCCCCATCCAATTCCATGCCTGAACCCGTGGCGCTTAACCCCCCAGGCTCGAACAAAGAGCCTATTATCTTTCACCTAACGCCCCGCTTGGTCCAATCTGAGGGTGAACAATGACAGATATTAAAATATCACGCAGGTGCTCAGAGTCATAATTTTTGCAAACAAAAATGTCACCGGGCCGAGAGTTGGGCACCGCAGGTCACTCGCTAGTGCGGGGAAAACGATTATTATTGCATTATGAGAATCGATTATGGACTTCCTAATGTGGCGGAGTTGCTGCAAAATATATTCTACGAAATTGGTGTTTCTGTATTCTGAACATTATTATAACGTAGTTATAAGTCGTACAAAATGTGTTTGACAGTATTTAATTATAGCTTATTTTGCAGCTATTTGAGAAAATTATTTAGAAGTAAGGATTCTAACTAGTTATCAAATACTCGTGGTGTAATGACTAGTAACATGCTGCATTACAATTAGAGATTGTTTCAGGCATCCACCCCTACTTACTTTGTTAAATGATAAAGGGCTAATTTGCATTATGAATGCTTTACACTCCGTTTGAGCTAACTGAAGTGCAAGACTGTTGTTATCTTATTTTACACCCTCAGCTACTTTAACAGCGTACAAGCACAATCGGCCATCCAATCTCGTAAACCAACCAGCACAATACATTTGCAGCACCGAATGCAAATCGAGACTTTTAAAAATAGATCAAGAATCGAGCATTCACATCGCTCAAAACTCGAAGCTGCAATCGTTTTACCTTTCCCAGCACTAGTATCTATTGTTACGTTTGTCGTTCGGACCTCCAGCGCCTTTGTCATACAACGTTCACTCATTGTTCAACAGGCAACGTTACGTTTGCCGCCGTTCTCACCCTAATGTCAAAGGCAAAAAGTTCAATTTTAAACGTAGAGCGACTCTTCGGTCAGAAAACTCGAATGAAAATGAAGCGATTCGGACCGTTTGATGCATTCTGAAAGATTCGCGCTATTGTTGTGTTATATTAATTCTATGTTTTGATGTGGGTTGAGGTTTTGCATTTCAAAGGAGGTATCTATTCATGTCACTCTGTTGAATGGAGTCGGACGATTTTGTGTGGAAAGAGATGTTAAGGCACCATTTTGGTGTTTGGCGAAGTAAGGATGTTGGCTTTTAAACGTTTGTGTGTAACTTCTTCATTATCAAGAAATAATAAAAGAATTCCGTTTGGCTTTTCAAATAACGAAAGAGAAAAACACACGTTACTCTACTTAGGAACTCCTTACACTAAAACTACATGTTTTTTACCTAAGAAAAACCGACATTAAAGAGCCGTTATAAGGGACAAGCCGAACACCGTGGAACATGGAGCCTTGTCCCACTCAATGAGAAATTCCTGCGATGCCTCGCGCGAACATTTTACTGCGCCGAGGTAAAAATACGTCGCGAACGATTAACGGTGCAAACGACGGAATTTTACGGGTATAGGAACCTCTGAAAGGTTTAGTTACAAAGGTTTTTAGTGCTGAAAGAATTTAGTTAAATTGTTTGTTTAGAAATTCCTAATTTAGTTTAGGTGGGTAAGTCTCTGGATACCAGTGGCGTTCGGTAGGGTTTATGGTATTTTCACTGATTTAACCAAGAAAAATATAGGTGTTAAAGAAATAATTTAAGTGTAGTTAAAATAAAAATTTTATAAAATGGCTGATAATTTACTTACAACAAATCTATAGTTTTACTTGCGTATTTTTATTTTGTAATATTCCCCATTAATATTTATTTTTCTATTTTTATCAGTCTTACAAATATCGCAAACGCTACCGGCTATAACTTGCGCCCCACTAGTTAAATTATCTGGTTTTCGCTGTTGAATTATTGAAATAATCCATCTGTATGGAGCCGCGTAATGACGCCTCATAAATATTGTTAATAAGGAACATTTTGTTCTGGTAAGCGAACAATTTAATATTATTTAATACGCGTTGGGTGCGAATGTATGGTGTAGTGTTGTGTGTCAGGCGATCACTGGTACTATCAACAGGCACTGGTACCTATTGAAAGAGTGGTATTTTCTTTGTAGTTACAGTTTATTCAAGTCAATTGTCTTATTTGAATTACTGAAAAGTACATTGTGTCAGCATGTATTTACGTAAAGTAAAAAAAAACACCATAATTGACTAAAGTACTGGTAGATTTCATGAATAACTGCACAGTTTATTTGGCAAAAATATAGCCCTCATATTTTTGCCAAATAAGCTTGACTGTCATATTTTTCACATTATGGCCTATTTAGGTATTAAACGTTGCATATCAAAAGTTCTAGCGCATTGAAGTGAACTAACACAGATAAGTGATGCAAGAGGTGATCTATTGGAATCTAAATCTATGGCCGAACGCTCGACACGGCGAAGTTTTAATAGAATCTCGAAGTACGTAACCCCATTCCCGTAAGTTTCAGCGTACACAAATCAATCTAACTAGCGGTCGATTGTTTTAGGAATTTGAGAAACTAAAGAGACATTTATTTTTTATGATGAGTAGAAGTTTTGAATACCAAGTCCTGCCTTTGAAAGTCTTGTTACAAAAATATAATTTAAAATATTACGTCAATTTTGTCATAACCTGAAAACTAAATGCGAAGTTTCTTCCTAAAAACTGTACTATACACCTATAAGAAATTTTATGATGGGGAAACTAGGCCGCAATACCAATATAAAATCTTGAATGTACAGGCAAGATGTAACAGGTCAGGTAATCTGATAACAGATGTTCGCCAAAATGGAAAGCCATTTAGTGATACACATTGACAGCTACAAAATTCTCCACCCGAACTAATAGCCAAAAGATGCCACCGTTTCAAAATTAATGCACCCTGTATAACGGCCCATAATTTCATATGCAACCTCACATAATTTCCCCTAATAAGCTTGTACTTGCAATAAAATAGGACTTCTACACTGCGCGGCAACGGAACGGGAACAAAGATGTTCATAGTCAAAGCCATTTGTGTTCCATCTAGCGAACAATTTGGTTGCTAGTGGTTGTTAAGCCCTTTTGTGAGTGATTGGCTGATATGTGCCTACTGAGCTGATTGTTCAGCGAGGCAATATTGCTCCGAATAGGTTTTGTGTGAAAGGTCCCTTTGATTTATTACGTAATAAATCGGTAATGACGTCACTAGTTGAGAAAGGTAAGGTGGGTTTTTTCTCAAAGCTGATTGCTGACTATTTGACAAGCAATTACTGAACGACATATAAAATATTAAACGTTGAAGTCATTTAAATTAATTGTCGCTGATGAGTGTTTAACCACTGTGACGTATAATGTCGTCATCGTATCAAAACCATTCTTGAAGATACGTATAATATGAAATTGTGTAAGAAAGCTGAGTAAGTTAATCCACAAATAAGGCGAATTAGTTTGGATGGCCGCGTAAGATATTTGTATTGTTTTTTCCTGTCCCTAAACAACAGACATTCTCTTTTCATTGCAGAAATTCAATCAAGTTAACAACAAAACATCGAACTCGTGATCATCGGTCCAATAGCATTGTTTATTGGGGTACCCATGATTTATGGTCTTCCGCAGGACATGTCCTTGCCAACGATGGCGCAAATTGTCCCGGCATTTGTCCCGGCCTTAGTAAATGTGTGGTGATAATTCACACGGACCACTCAGTGTGTTAATGTCGGGAAAAGTCCCGGACAAAACGGGACAAATTGGTGTAGTGGGTAAATAAGGATGATATTATTTTGTCTATTTGATATGTTCGTTAGACGGGGCTATATTTCTTAATAAAACCTGGTGACTTCGTCAAACTAAAAGTATACGAAATCCGAAAATACATCGTCCATGCGCGTGCTACAATACCACGTAAGATAAAGATACGTAACGATAAGCACTGGTTTTTCTCTTCAAATTAAGAAGAGCCTTTCTATTTTTATGTTCACTTTGAAGGAAAATCAGACAGTCAAAATCTTTTAATATTCATTAGCCACAAGGCAAATGAGACACAGTTTTCTTAATTAGACGACGCTTGTTCATGTTCCACAGAGGACCCACAATTTATCGCAAAACCGCAAGGACTTTAAATAAATACATCGAAAATATTCCAATCTCAATAAAAAAAATCTCCACATCCACACAGCAATATACCTCAAAAACCGACCAATTATTTTAAAAGGCGTAACACGAATACCGGTAAGTATAAAACACGTTCCGTGCTAAACGAGCTATGGTGGCCTATGGTGGAGCTATGGTGCATAGGTATCAACGCGAGGACTTCGTGAGAGCCCCTCCGCAACTGGGGTAAGGGCTTTCCACCTTGCAGCCTTAGAGATGGGCCTTGGTGGTAAAACGTCTTGGGGAATAATGCGGAATTTAGACAGCAGTACAAAAAAGTCTAAGGGATTACGCCAGAATTTACGACAAACGATCATCAGGTAAGTTATTATAGTAAATGCGAATAAAATATCGAGTACCGTATTATTATGTGAAGTATTGAGTGCCAAGCAATTGAGATATTTGAAGATCTGAAAATATAAACTAAATGAACTCAATAAATGGTAACAGCAAATTTCAGCCCCTGCAACTCGGATTCGGTTCGAAAGGGGGCTGTGAGGCTGCTATACATGCCCTCTCCACCTTTTTAGATTCAAAAAAAGATGAGGTCATCCTTAAGGTTGACATAAAAAACGCCTTCAACTCTGTTAATAGGGACACTTTGTTGGCTGAGGCAAAAAAGGAATTACCCGAAATTTATAGTTATCTTTGGCAGTGTTATAGACACCCTTCTAAATTATTATACAAGGACCATGTTTTGGAATCTGCAGTTGGATGCCAACAGGGTGACCCTCTTGGGCCGGTCATTTTCAGTTTAGCTATTCATCCCATTATAAAACAACTAAATTCTAAATTCAACGCGTGGTATTTGGATGACGGCACCCTAGGAGGTGATAGAGAAACCGTTTTGAAAGATCTTATATTTTTAAAAGAAAAGTTTCATGCCATTGGACTCGACCTAAATCTATCAAAGTGCGAAATTTTTATACCTGACAACAC
>NWSH02000556.1:496121-525578 GCA_002382865.2 Heliothis virescens
AATCTTCGCTCCTCTCCTTTATGGAAGCAGCCAGACCTTTTAGACAGAGTTGACCAAATTATCCGTAGTACCCTAACATCTCTTTTTAATTTGGCTTTGAACGACCGAGCGTGGCTGCAAGCCACCCTTCCGATTAGATTTGGTGGCCTCGGCGTTCGCAAAATTTCCAGCATAGGTCTACCGGCGTTCTTATCCTCAGTCTGCGGCACCAAAAAGTTAACCAGCAAAATACTCTCTCCTTCTCTCGATGACTTCGAAGTGCCGTATTTGACTGATGGTTTGAACGCCTGGAAAATGGCTTGCCCAAACACAGCCTTCCCTGACAACCCGACTTCCCAAAGACAGTGGGATGAGCCGCTCTGCAGTTTGACAAGAAATAAACTCCTTGAAACATCTGTCAATACTGCTGAGCGTGCCCGCCTGCTGGCTGTGGGAGAATGGGAGTCAGGGCTTTGGCTCCATGCACTGCCTTCACCCAGCATTGGAACTATGCTGGGTGATACCACATTCCGGCTCGCTGTGTGCCTACGCCTAGGTGCTCCCACTGGAGCTCCGCATCGCTGTCAATGCGGAGAATTTGTGGACTGCCTTGGGCACCATGGTCTTTCTTGTAGCAAGAGCGCAGGTCGCATGGCACGGCACGCCAGTATTAATGACATTATTCGTCGGGCTCTTGTCACCGCCGGGGTGCCAGCTGTTTTAGAACCCAAAGGCTTGGCACGTGACGATGGCAAGAGACCAGACGGGATGTCCATAATGCCATGGAAGATGGGAAGGTCTTTGGTGTGGGACGCAACATGTGTCGACACCCTTGCACCTTCCCACCTTCCCAGCACGGCGAACTGTGTCGGTGCGGCTGCTGCAGCTGCTGAAAACCTCAAACGGCGCAAATATGTAAACCTAACCGGTAATTGCATGTTTGAGCCGTTTGGGGTCGAAACATTGGGACCATGGGGCCCAAGTGCCCATGGTCTTTTTAGAGAAATAAGCAGACGCTTAGTGGAGTCCACTCGTGACCAAAGGGCTGGCCTATACTTCGGTCAAAGAATTTGCATTGCCATTCAGCGTGGCAATGCGGCCAGCCTTTTGGGCACGATTCCCGCTGACAGCGATGCGGGTGAGTTTTTTGATACTTAATTTTAATTTGTTTATATTTTATTAATTTTAATTTAGTAATTTAAGTTTGTATATATGTAGATTGTATATATTATTGAATAAATGGTAACAATATAATAATGATATATTTATGCTCAGTTGTAAGCATCCGTCAAAAATACACAACGACTATAAAAAATCGCGCATAAAAATCTGTAGAACATAAAAAAGTTTATCGACAATCTTGCCGCTGCTAGTCCCCGCACTAGAACACATCAAAGTAATAGGTACAAGCATTTTGTGCTCGAAGCAACTCGCTGTACTACGCCACTAAATTACCCTCTTGCCTCATAATATACCTGGCCGACTGTACCTGGTACCAACGAATAAATGCCAATTGCTTTAATTGAAGCAACACTAAATATAAATCTGTTCTACGAATGACCATTATATTCAGGAGTTATGCTACGAATGGTACTTTTTTTTCAGAGATAATTATAAAAAAACACAGGAATTCTGCTCCTTTAAAATGTCTTTGATATTTCGCCGAAATTGTGCACACCGAATCACTAAGTACTCGATGTGTTCCACAATAAATGAGTGTTCGAGTTAGTTCGGTATCGATGCTACGGCTGAACGACGTAGCAAATAACGGACTACGTGCCACTATCGTAGCGCCTACGACAGGTCTACGACCGTAGCCATGAAATTAAGTTCTAGATTTTGGATGGCTTATTTAGAGCTTATATTTTGAAGATAGAATATTATTTCCAAGAATCATCCTTTCGTATAACGAAAAAGAAAGGAAATTACTTATAACAAAAATAAAACCAACCACAAGAACGACCTTTCTAAAAAAACTGATACAGAGACCGTAATTTTTAAATGTTTCATAAAACGCGACCCCTGTAATGAGAAACTTAATTTGTTCCTGTAATAAATATGAAAAGCTGGATTAGGCGTTTTTATGTCAAAGGATGCTCGCTTGTGGCGAGATGACCTTGGTTTTGATTACTTTCTGTAGTTTAGTAGCAAAATTACTGAGCAGTCTCTGAATGTCGTAATTTTAGTCATACATGGTTTTGATTCATGATTAAAAAACACTCACCCTTTTGTTGTCTCGAAACTTCAGCCAGCCACTGATGACACTGTTATCCACGTCGGTGCAATCTTCCTCTTCCACCTCCGACCTCCTGGACAGCAGAGGAGAACCCCCTGGACTGTCCAGGACCTCCCGCCTCCTCATCACAGGAGTACATTGCTGGGATAACCTGCCCTCGTTGACCAGGTCACTTCTTCTGCCTAAAACTGGCGTGGCATGAGCTGAAACTCCGCCTAGAAGACCTCGGCGGGCAGTGAAGGGGCTGCCTTCCCAGGGTCTTTTGGGAGTGCCTTTACATTCTGCGTGGAGACATAGAGCATCAAAGTTGGCAAGCTCCACTGATACCCTGGTTTGTAAGCCACTGGGATGTGTGGTCAGGATAGTCTGCTTGGCGATGCTGCAGCCATGGCGGTGGATCTCCTCGCGTCTCTCCATTGTTGGAAGGTTTAGAGCATCAGGGCAGGGTCCCGTTGTATTAAATCCATCTGTCGGTCTTTTGTTCTATCTGAAAAGGAAATTATTTGTTAGTAAATTATAAATTTTTCCTTAGAAAGTATATAAAAACTAGACTAAAAGTCTAGGTTTTGTTTGGTAACATGGTGGTATTTATATTATACTAGCCGTTTTCCCCCGGTTTCACTCGCATCCCGTGGGAATTACTGCCCTTACCCGGATAAAATATAGCCAACTCGTGGATAATGTAGCTTTCGAATGGTGAAAGAATTTTTTAAATCGGTCCAGTAGTTTTTGAGCCTATTCATTACAACCAAACAAACAAACAAACAAACAAAATTTCCTCTTTATAATATTAGTATAGAAAAACTTTTTCCTTTTTAAAAAAACAACTACAGTCGTTCAATTTCATGTTGGGGTCCTAATTTTAATGTAGGTAGTAAAACTCTATTTATGCCAATCACCATAGATAATATTATGCGTAAACACACACAATATGGTTTCTAAATGGCGATAATATTTTGGCTTAGTTATAACATTACATGATGACGTTTTGACATCGAGGTAATACAATATTATTATGTTTCAATAGTCAGCAATAGCCATTATGTATTTTCATCTATGGATTTTATTGAAACGAAATAGTAAAAATCTTTCTTCTTTAGCAGGTCTTTTATATAATGTCCTCCATGAAATGAAGGGTGGTGCTGTCAAAACTTGAGTTTTGGACCAAATTGGGCTACTTGGACCTTAAGTGGGCCAAGTCGAATAATTTCATTAAACAAAATTGACAGTTTAATTGTACAATTAAGAACACTTAGAAGGTCCAATTGAAAATGTTCAACCAGGAACATTTTGGAACTTTGATCTGTTTCTTCCAGAGTTTTACGTTACATTACGTTACATTATTTTAATAGCAGCTACCAGCCTTGTGCAAACTTGTAAAGTCTTCTGAGAATAATGCAAATTTTTTGTAGCAGAAATATGCACTATTGTGTTTCTAATTCAAGGGTCACATGAGAACTTTTATTAGCTTTTTTATTAGGATGACACACAGATAGATAGGCACCTAGCGATGATGATCCAAAATTGTATGCATGGTTTAATTTTTTATGTTAAATAATACAATTGCACCTACGCCATATTTTGTCTTAAATTTCAGACAAAGATAACATTCAAAGTAATTAAGACAAGCCATTACTTTATAATAAAACAGTCTTCAGTGTAAGAAAGTCGCAAAATGGCCGCTCTTAGTTATCAAACAGGCTTTTATTGTAATAATTCGAGAGGTCATAGATCTCTCCCATTTGTAGGGGAGCTTAATCTATGGTACATTTGAAGGAGGTTCTCTCCAAAACTCAGTTTAATGAAGTTAAGGAGTGTTCATAATTCTTTGAGGGTTCAATGTAGATGTCGCGATCGTTTATTACTCGTCCTAATGGGATTATAGAATGCAAATCTTCCGTTAATAAGTTTGGGGGTACTGTTTTTTGTTCTAATGGTTTTAAATATTTTCGAATTATTTCTGTTTTAATGACATTTTGAATTGCATTAGGGTTTTTGGCTAAATGGAAAAAAAAATGTCCTTGCGTCTGTCTAGCAGCTAGTTACCTAATTTAAATTCTTTGGTATTACCACGGACTTCAAATAGTTTCCACTTTAATGAAAAGTCTGCAATAAACGTTAAAATTTATTGTTCAGAACCAAGTATTATTAAGGTAGGTACACACTTAAGCCGCCTCAAACAAACACGGTTCCATTACTGGTATCTTTCTTTGAAACTTGAACAAACACTTCTAAGGAATTCTTTAGAACTTCTGTAGTATAAACAGTCGGACGTACGATACATAATGCATGAAGAACCGTTTAAAAGCCGGTTACCGGACGGTAAACGGCGGTCATTACGTCATTACCGTTACTTACCGGACGGTAATGATATGCTTACTGTCAATGAATTATGGAAAGGTTTGCAGGTATGTAAATTGGGTTCATGTTAGTTTTTGCGGTTTCACTTGGGTTATTACATAAATGGTCAAGTGCGGGTCGTGGAAAATTCCGCTCACTTTTACTTGCAATTTTGTGGTCCAAATTGACAGATAAATTTGTAACTACCCTAATTTGACTAACTCTAGAAAATTTAACCATATAAACAGTGATTTGTCATGTATCCTTTCTTGTTGTACTTTTAATTTCTTTTTTTTTACTGTGTCAAAAATCATTTTTCTTTATTTCTGCATTAAGAGTACTTTGTTAAGTACCTCCTAATGATTAATGATATACATAAAAAATACACAACAACTTTAATTAGCCGATCACCCATCCACACTCTAACCGCATCAAGTGNCACTCGTGGATAATGTAGCTTTCGAATGGTGAAAGAATTTTTAAAATCGGTCCAGTAGTTTTTGAGCCTATTCATTACAACCAAACAAACAAACAAACAAACAAAATTTCCTCTTTATAATATTAGTATAGAAAAACTTTTTCCTTTTTAAAAAAACAACTACAGTCGTTCAATTTCATGTTGGGGTCCTAATTTTAATGTAGGTAGTAAAACTCTATTTATGCCAATCACCATAGATAATATTATGCGTAAACACA
This sequence comes from Heliothis virescens, assembly GCA_002382865.2. Taxonomy (NCBI): domain Eukaryota; kingdom Metazoa; phylum Arthropoda; class Insecta; order Lepidoptera; family Noctuidae; genus Heliothis; species Heliothis virescens. Next base: position 501,373 of record NWSH02000556.1, read on the forward strand.
CACAATATGGTTTCTAAATGGCGATAATATTTTGGCTTAGTTATAACATTACATGATGACGTTTTGACATCGAGGTAATACAATATTATTATGTTTCAATAGTCAGCAATAGCCATTATGTATTTTCATCTATGGATTTTATTGAAACGAAATAGTAAAAATCTTTCTTCTTTAGCAGGTCTTTTATATAATGTCCTCCATGAAATGAAGGGTGGTGCTGTCAAAACTTGAGTTTTGGACCAAATTGGGCTACTTGGACCTTAAGTGGGCCAAGTCGAATAATTTCATTAAACAAAATTGACAGTTTAATTGTACAATTAAGAACACTTAGAAGGTCCAATTGAAAATGTTCAACCAGGAACATTTTGGAACTTTGATCTGTTTCTTCCAGAGTTTTACGTTACATTACGTTACATTATTTTAATAGCAGCTACCAGCCTTGTGCAAACTTGTAAAGTCTTCTGAGAATAATGCAAATTTTTTGTAGCAGAAATATGCACTATTGTGTTTCTAATTCAAGGGTCACATGAGAACTTTTATTAGCTTTTTTATTAGGATGACACACAGATAGATAGGCACCTAGCGATGATGATCCAAAATTGTATGCATGGTTTAATTTTTTATGTTAAATAATACAATTGCACCTACGCCATATTTTGTCTTAAATTTCAGACAAAGATAACATTCAAAGTAATTAAGACAAGCCATTACTTTATAATAAAACAGTCTTCAGTGTAAGAAAGTCGCAAAATGGCCGCTCTTAGTTATCAAACAGGCTTTTATTGTAATAATTCGAGAGGTCATAGATCTCTCCCATTTGTAGGGGAGCTTAATCTATGGTACATTTGAAGGAGGTTCTCTCCAAAACTCAGTTTAATGAAGTTAAGGAGTGTTCATAATTCTTTGAGGGTTCAATGTAGATGTCGCGATCGTTTATTACTCGTCCTAATGGGATTATAGAATGCAAATCTTCCGTTAATAAGTTTGGGGGTACTGTTTTTTGTTCTAATGGTTTTAAATATTTTCGAATTATTTCTGTTTTAATGACATTTTGAATTGCATTAGGGTTTTTGGCTAAATGGAAAAAAAAATGTCCTTGCGTCTGTCTAGCAGCTAGTTACCTAATTTAAATTCTTTGGTATTACCACGGACTTCAAATAGTTTCCACTTTAATGAAAAGTCTGCAATAAACGTTAAAATTTATTGTTCAGAACCAAGTATTATTAAGGTAGGTACACACTTAAGCCGCCTCAAACAAACACGGTTCCATTACTGGTATCTTTCTTTGAAACTTGAACAAACACTTCTAAGGAATTCTTTAGAACTTCTGTAGTATAAACAGTCGGACGTACGATACATAATGCATGAAGAACCGTTTAAAAGCCGGTTACCGGACGGTAAACGGCGGTCATTACGTCATTACCGTTACTTACCGGACGGTAATGATATGCTTACTGTCAATGAATTATGGAAAGGTTTGCAGGTATGTAAATTGGGTTCATGTTAGTTTTTGCGGTTTCACTTGGGTTATTACATAAATGGTCAAGTGCGGGTCGTGGAAAATTCCGCTCACTTTTACTTGCAATTTTGTGGTCCAAATTGACAGATAAATTTGTAACTACCCTAATTTGACTAACTCTAGAAAATTTAACCATATAAACAGTGATTTGTCATGTATCCTTTCTTGTTGTACTTTTAATTTCTTTTTTTTTACTGTGTCAAAAATCATTTTTCTTTATTTCTGCATTAAGAGTACTTTGTTAAGTACCTCCTAATGATTAATGATATACATAAAAAATACACAACAACTTTAATTAGCCGATCACCCATCCACACTCTAACCGCATCAAGTGCAGCTCAACGTCACATATCCATTGATCCGCACGGCTAGGTCAGTCCTTCACATAGCTATCACACTTGCGGCCACAATACTGCATCCAGCCCTCAGCCGTTTAGAACCATGAATTATGTATGGCATAATGTAGTGCACGTTGTGTACGTCTGTTTGTCACTACATTACAGTACAACGTGCCATTGTATTTGTAAGTGACGTTATGTAACTTGACAGGAGGAGCACGGATTTTGAATCTTGTTGATGTCGCAAAAATTATGTGAAGGGTTTCTGATGGATTCTATTTTTGTAAGCAGAATATTAGTATCAAAATGCACTTCTTCTTCTTTACTTATAGGAAGCATTTTTCTTAGAAGTTTTCGTAATAAGCATTGTGCTTGGACAAGTGATATGCAGAAAATACAATCAATAGATCTCATCATAAAATCTGTACTTAAGTGAATCTGTACTCTCCGTTTAATAAACAGAAATGATTGTTAATTTTATTGCAATTGCATAAATACGGTATTATTATCTCGTATTTACAGGAAAGCACTTAACACACCGTTTTAATTTCGCGAGACAACAGGCGGCTGTTAATCAGTCCGCCATTGCCGTATCCGCATAAACCAATAAGAATTTTACATAATTAACATCTACAACACCCACTACATCCACCATTCTTACATTATTTCATTAACGTAAATAAATAAATACAAAATACTGAATCGGCTCCGATCGGATTACACAGCAATCCACTTTGCAATGGCGAGAATTTCTCTTTAATTCACACTTGCAGTTTATTTGCAATGCACTGTACAGCGGTACGTTTAATCGTGTGTTTTGATACGCGCTTTATTGTAAAACAGTAATTTGATTTAGTTGTACAATTCTACGCAGAATATCTGTGCGATCCGAAATTAATTTGTCAAATCAAATATTCTATTCCTATTTGTCCCGAAGGCGAGATTCTGTTAAATATAAATGATATATTGATAAGACCCAAAATAACAGGAAGGTTGTTTATTTCAGCCTTGACCGTGGCATATTGGATTTGTCAGATTAAAATACCCAATGCCCAGTACCTCGCTCCGACCGTCACTAAAACTGTCTTTGCCAACAAAAAGAACAAAGAATTTCGTCCTTTTTGAGACGAAAAACCGTCCCACAAACTCGTCCGTTCACACAATTGTGATAGTTCAACAGATACCTACTACAAAGAAACCGCTACTTCCAAACACATTACCCAACTTTGCTGGCGGTCGGGTAAATAATGTGGACAGAGCTACATCACGTGACTATTAAGCTGGTACTAAGTACCCCATTTATTTGCTCGCCAGTGTAATATCGCTGATCTTCGCGGATTTCATACGGCCGAGAGAGATAAAAGGAAGATAATTCTTTACTTATCTTTTCAATTATCGTCTTCCGTTTGATTGGGCGAATTTATTTCCTACTGGTCAGCTTTGTGGGAGCTAATAGTTTTCTGAGAAATCATTGTGGAAAATCTTAGAAATGGTGCTGGTCGGTTTATTTTTGTCGAAGAATAATTAATACCATTTAATATTATACAATTTTATTTCATTTTAACACAGGGCCGAGGATATTTACAATCCAGTGTACAGATCGCGGTACCTACCTACAAATAAATTTGACTGACCCACATAAATATAAATTGCGGGGACATTTTATTTCGGTATTTTTGCAAACAAAGCGGAGTCCATCAACAGATTCTCTATACACAGCCCAAAGAATGAGTCGCGTCGTTTTTTCTCTAATACCGGTTGGACCCTTTGAACTGTCATCAAAATAATCGTTACGGGTCGCTTCGTCGGTATTCAATTTTTATAGCAATTCGTTTAGAAAAGTCTTTCTCCAGACCTGTTCTAAATGCTTGGAACCCCTTTTAATTGGAAAGCTCGAATGGAATAATTTTAATTTGAAATATTCATTCGTGGCGCTGGCAGTAAGTCCATAAAACGTTCTTTTGAGTGCAATAAAGAGATCGTGTTTCGTTTGCACGCGAAATGTTATGAAAGATCTTGCACACAATTTTTCTTGTAAGTTGACCTCGTAAAATGTGGAATTTTAAATGTGGGGAAAATAAATTTGCATGAACAAGCCGTGTGCCTACAGTAATAAATGTTTTATTTACTCAGTTATTTCTACCTCTAATATGAAATTGCAACTCTCTCATTAACTTTTGAAAGTTGAAATTTGTTCATTCGTTTACTTTTTCAAAACACATACGAATATTTTCTTTACTCCATATTTTTGGTAAGTTTTGCTATAATTATCTTGTATGTTTAAAATATTTCTTCTATTTACTTTTTTAGTCATGCTTATTCGTCTCCTTCTTCTGTCTCATAAGAAGATAAAATCTAAAACAAATAGTTTCAAACTCAAATAAAACCTCCAAGTTCCCAACAACATATTTTGTTCACAATTGAGCACGATCTCACAACGGCGATAATCTTACAACTGTTTGGCGTCGTCAAATGAACCGAACGCAATCACGTATTGGTTTAGGACAAAGCGTGCGGGCGCAACCCGACCAACTAGAAGGTAAGTTTCTTGTTCAACAGAGCGTGCCCACCGACGACTCGCCATTTAGCCGGGTTACCGTCTCATTGTGATGTATACGCCACCGCTGTAATGTTGCTTTAGGCAATCCATTGAATTTCAGATAATGTTTTGTAAGCTCTGTAATATCATGAAGTAGTTTATTGAGCATATCCCATTAAGTATCACATTCAATTCCGCAGTAGTTTATTTTCCTATCACACCGAAATGTAATCACAAAAACTAATTAAACCACAAAAACCACAGTAAATCGTAAATTATGGTTTTCATTACAGTGAACAGTAAAACAAAGGAAACCAATCTAAACAAACACGATCTCCATAAAGTTTGCTCGTGCACTGCCATTATTCAATGCATGCACCGTTTTATACAAGTTAAATTACCTATTTTTCATTTGAGCAAAACTTTGTACATTGAGCATGAAAGCAATACACGATTGGAGAGATACAATAGCCCCGATGCAATACCATCGAGATCCAAGTTAGCTGCTCAAGCAAGTTAAATATCTGAGTATAAGCACAGAACAGTTTAAATTAACTTTCTCGACTGCGGCCCGTTTGCTCTTAATGTAACGACTTTATATGAAGAAGTTTCTGTTAAAAATTAAACGACATGTATATTTAAGGACTACCAAGAGAGATTTTCTTATGTTTTAATGCAATTGTTCTGGAGTTGGAATTTATAATTTGGTTCATGTTTTCAGTATTATAGCAAGCTGTGTATAAAGAAATTGTATGAATTTTAAATACATGAAACTATGCAGTATTCATGATCTTGTTGTTGTTGATCTTTGTCCAGGATTTCATCAAATAGAATTTAAAAGATGCTTGATAGAACAAGTCAAAAAAGTTCTTAGAACTAATGCTAAAAACTAAAATTCTGTTTTTTATTTTTTACTATTTATACTGTGACTTTTAAACCTGTTTACCTGAACAAATATTTTCGAGAAATAAAAACTTATATGGACGATGATGTACATGGATGACATCGTCATCTAAACTACGTGGAATTACTTCATTGAAAACTAAACATTTATTCAAGCTTTCAAAACCTTCTATCTAGGAAAATGAAGTAAATAAATTTACTTTGAGCATCCTCATAAAGTCCGGGGCTTCGTACAAAGCTGTGCTTCAGGTTACAAAATCAAAGAGCGCTGACCACTACAATGTTTCAATCAGTGCGTATCGATCCTGCTTAGTGCATCCAGTATGCACCGATGCAACATTTATGGCCTCGTGAACTGTGTGGTAAATATAACTATGCACTGGATGATCCGACATTAGGGTAAGTAATTTTTAATTGGATCCGACGAGTTAGTGGTGCATGGTTGTTTTAAGCCTTTTTGGGTAATTAGGGTTCCGTACCCAAAGGGTAAAAACGGAACCCTATTACTAAGACTTCGTTGTCTGTCTGTCTGTCTGTCTGTCTGTCTGTCTGTCTCCACGCTGTATCTCATTAACCGTGATAGCTAGAAGGCTGAAATTTTCACAAATGATGTATTTTGGTTGCCGCTATAACAACAAATACTGAAAATTAAAAAAAGTTATATATTAAGGGGTCCCCATACAATAAATTATAAAGACAGTGCAATTTGAATACAACGCCATCTGTTACTCAAGCGTGGAACTACAGCTTGGTACGGAACCCTTCGCGCGCGAGTCCAACTCGCACTTGGCCGGTTTTTTTTGTAATACACTGGGTTCGTTGGTAGGTTCACTTAACATAGTAGTAGTTGTTGTAGTTTTTTTTGCGTGTCTGGCGATTGCTCTGGGGTTTTTTTTGGCATTTATTTATTCTTGCTGACTCCATTTACTCCTTTAACTTTGTATTTTCTAAAATCACAGCGATTATCCACTGACACAATATTTGGTTATTTAATATTCAACAAATTAACTACACAAATTGTGGTTACCACCGCCTACATAGTTCCACTTAATTCCATCAAAATTCGCGAGCGATCCGTTCCCCATAAACCTTCGTAATCAAAAGCCGACATCAAATAGTTGTCACATTATCATCTCAATTTCTAACGTGATTACTATTCATAACTCGTATGGGAGACTGATATCAGCTGTGGGAACAAGTTATGGGACATTTAGGTATGGTATGGACAGCACTCCTAATTAGTAAAGGAATTTAAAAAATATAAATTTTGACTAATGAAGTATGCTCAATAAAAATGCTCCAATCCCATTAAACATTTTCGACCGTTACATACATTTTAAACTGCCTCGTTGGTCTAGTTGTCGCATAGCCGACTGCTGATCACGAGGTCTCGGGTTCGATTCCCGGGACGGGCCGAAATCGCTTTGTGGGTTTTAGAAACTTTCACAAAGCAGCCCGGAGTTGGAAGTTGGTGATTGATACACCCGTGCATCGGAGAGCACGTTAATGTCGGTCCTGCGCCTGATCTTTCTCCGGTCGTGTCGGATTGCCGTCCCATCGGATTATGAGAGTGAGGGAATAGGGAGTGCACCTGTAGCTGCGCAAATGCTTGTGCATATGTACTGCGCAGCTGGCTGATTTCCTTATATGAGAACAGCCGCCGTGGCCGATAATCGGCTAGGAGGCCATCACATTTTACTTTTAAAAAGAAACTAATAAAAAACTTTTCAAATTATGTAAAGATCAAATCTCCGATAAGTCTGTGGAAATTGAGATTATGATCAGTTTACATAATGAATTCTATGAGACACCCAGCGTACATCAAGCAATATTCTAAGGATCATCACATAAGCGATGTAAACGACATAAGCAACATTTTAATTATACCATTCAAAAAGTAAAGTACAGACGACAGCAGGACAAATTATACGAAACTGTCAAGTTTTACCAGTCAAACTTTAACCTACCTCCATTGTGATAAGGTTGAATATAGATTGCAGAAATTTGACAGATTGTGGTAACTTGATGTGCTGTCGTCTGTACAAAACAATCTTCTAAGATTCAAAGTACAAGAACCTTCAACTGGCACATTATTACTGCCGAATACACACTTGAATTAACCTGATCACATAATCTACTAAACACAGTCAGAATTAACTAACCCTCAGCCTCCTATACCTTGCTCCACGCTAACCGTAGGAGCAAAACTGTGCAGTTAATATAACACAGTTAACTCGCATGTCAAAGGCGCCGCGTTCTGTGAATACGCAATCACTAACTAATCGCGTATCGGTAAATATGTTGCTTATTTACTGCGAGACGTGTGTCATAGTGACAGATTTAAGAGGATTTGTCTGGTTGGGATAATATTTGTGGTTTAATTTGACTGCAAGAGGGAGGAACAAGGAAAGCATTGCACTGTGAATTTATTATTTTTCTAGATACTTTATTCCACGGGAACTTCTTCGCGCACCCAAAGTAGAAACATGTAAGCCTACCTCAATAAATGGGCTAATTGACACTAGAAGAATTTTTTCAACTGGACCAATAGTTCCTGGGTAATCCCATGCTCCTAAACAAATATAGGCCTTCTGATACTTATAGTACCATATAGGCATTTAGAGAAACAATTTATTTTACTTATTAAACAAAGAACTAGTTTGTCAAAACAATATGGTTACTTCTCTGACTCCAAACCCAGGAAATATATGTCTGAATGTGTCTGTAGTTTCAGCACTCGTGTACGGCACCGCGGTCAGTAAAACCTGTATATTCTAACGAAGCGTCCTCCTATTTGTTTAATTGTCCGTCTGTTAGTTTTCAGTTAGCCGCCGAATATTTCAGCGCTCCTGAAACACACTGCCGCTAAATAAACGGAATAAAATATTGTTTTACCTACATTCGTTTGTTCTGTTTTAGTTTGTCTGAACAAAATAGAACTGTGAATTAGAGAGTAGGTGTAATTCTTATGTTTTGTAGAATTTACACCAAACATAGCTAGCGTATATACCTAATTGCCAATAATTCAAGTCAAGCAAGTATCAAGATTTTTGCATTTGAGTGTTCCCGAAAGCACTCGCGAAAAATAATAAAATTCTTGAATATGGCCCGTTCTCATATTTTCATTTATGAGGAAGAAAATAATAATTACTGCAGCCCCATTAACTCCACCATAACTTCTGGAATGAGAAGCCATAACCATATTTCACGTCAACGTACCAGAAACCAAAAGAAATATGTTATCAGTAAATTGATCTCACACCAATCTTTAATTCAATTAACGATCCAATTGATTGGGAAATACTTTCAATTAACTAGGAAGGAATGGATTGTAGTCATCTGGGCAGTCGTTGTCCAGCCGGAAGTGACGCAATAGGGTCGTGCGCCGGACCGGAAACTATTACATGGAACCCTCGCGACGCGGATAGGCTCTCAGTTCTTACAATATGGCTGTATCCCGGGATATGATGTTATTTTGTGACAGCCATGACCCATTTTATAAGTCGTTTACAGAAACAATACAAAAAAGGAGGTAGAGGAATGCTATGTGAAGTTTTTTTTTAAATATCTTAATGTTTTCAACGTCTTTTATGGTCAGTCAAAAGGATAGTTATGAGTTGCGTTCAGTCAATTTATTAATAGACTGCGCGTGAACCATGAATACTCCAGGCACCCATATAAAAGTCGCCTGTATTTTACAGAGTTACTGGAAAATATGCTCGCTGCTTCCTATAAATAATTATGCTCCTACCGAATATGCTCTTGCCCGCAAAGTTTCATATAAATGGGAGTAGCTATTTACAAGACGTTGCAAAAAACTGCAACATCTTGTAAACGACTTTTTTAATAATATCGGGACACCTTTTCACACACGGTCAGCTAGCCCTATCCTAAGCTATTAATTAGCTTGTGTTATGGGCACAAATACAAACTACATATAATTACGTATATATTTTTATAAATAGGTACATATTACATACTAGCTTCTGCCCGCAACTTCGTACGCGGATCCTGATTTTTTTATAATCATATTTTCTCATCGTTAAAACCTTCTTTCGATCTGTACAAACATTTTAAGACCAAAATAAGCCTGATCGGTCCAGCCGTTCTTGAGTTATGCGCTTACCAACACATTTAGCGATTCATTTTTATATTATAGAAGATTACACCATACCACAACCAACAAACATGCTGATCACACAAATGTTGACTTTGAATCCAACCCGGGGCCATCAGTTCGGTAGTCCAGCATGGTATTAATTGCGCCAAAGGAGTCGTTGATTATTTTTTATTGCAGAATTTTCTAATTTGAACACTTTTTCACCAAAGGCAGGTCAAAAGCACTTTTTCAGTTCATTCGGCCACTTGCGTACAATAACCCACACTAACCCCTCAGTGCTCACTATCAGCATACAATCTATTCACATAACCCTCTACTGCCGGAGATGGGCTCACTCCGGACGCCTCTATCATTTGAACGAAGCGATATTTTTAGGATATCGAGTTATGCCAACTCTATTATTCATTTTATTTCCATTTTATTGAATAGTTTGTGGTATTCAAACGTTATTTATTTGTACAAAACGGTTCACCCTCACAAGTTAATATTTAACGTTTTGACACCAGTATACGACTTTTTTTCAGCCCGTAGATCTATAACATACTAAATGCAAACCTACTGATGTTTGCGTTACCGATCGATAATGAAATGTTACATTTTGATACGTACTAAAATACCACAAATATTTATGATATTATTATGTCATAGTTATCTTCTTATAACGACATATTTATCGTTGTATCGTCCAAAAGAAATGCACCTATTAAAATATATGGATTTAACAGGAACATTTACGGATTTAACAAATAACAGCATATCCCTAACAAGGTGTCAGTTAAAAAAACAAATAAGCCTAGAAACAAATGCGAACGCGCTAATTTCACCAAATCACGGTCGAGACGTGAGACTGTTTTTGTGCTAGCAACCCTTCACAACCATATTCACGTATAGTTCGGGAATGTATGTACCTAGTGTGATTTTTTTAATAGAACCAGGACTTGATGATAACTTGATCAGTTTTACAAAACTATGCCATAAAGTTGGATAATATGAACATCTTTTATTAAGATTAATGCATGGTCTACCTACTACTCAATTTAATAATTATTCCATTACGGAAGGACAGGATCATACAGGTGGACTCTATTAACAGACAGATCTGTGCGTATATTCGGATTAAGGTAAAGGTCCATTTAACTAGACCCAGTTTCTCGAATAACACATTCATCAGCAAGTCAAGCTACCCGTTCACATGCTCTATAAGTGTTCCCGAGGTAGAGAGGGACAAAATCCTAATCCTACCGATGGAGTTATCCTAATCGATATTATTAATATCTCAGAGGGAATATTTGGAGGTTTCTAAGGAATGATGGGTGCGCATTCCTACCCCTACCGTATGTATACTGTGGATATGTATATGTGTGTGTGTGTGTGCGTTATAGTTGAAGTTCTTTGACTACTCATATTGTGATAACAGTAGTTTTACTTAAAACTGAACAGTGCTATGACATTATTGGACGATCAGGTTCGTTTCGATCATTTTTATCCAGGAACACGGAGTAATTCCTTCGGTAAGCGGGTAAAACCACTGGTGGAAGCTAGTCTATACTAATATATTATTACTAATATTATAAAGAGGAAAACTTTGTCTGTTTGTTTGGTTGTAATGAATAGGCTCAAAAACTACTGGACCGATTTTAAAAATTCTTTCACCATTCGAAAGCTACATTATCGACGAGTGACATAGGCTATATTTTATCCGGGTACAGGCAGTAATTCTCACGGGATGCGAGTGAAACCGCGGGAAAACGGCTGGTACTGAATAAACGATTCAAAGACTTCGGTCCTTTTGACACTACAGATCAAACCGTTTCTATTATTTAAACAAAAACCGCGAACCAAAGCTCCGAGATAGTTATCGCTCAATTATTTAAAAGGCATGTCCGCAGTGACAGACACGCGATTAATTATTAGTACTTACCCCCAAATACAAGATAATGTAAAACGGAAAACTATCCATCAATGTTCACTAAACGTAATTGATAGCTGTTAGCTTTGGCCTTCTAAATGCTGTGGGGGAGGTTGCCATGTTATTTACACTTAAATACAAGAGAAAACAGGAATCCTATGAGAATTACATACAAACGTTACTATGAAATTAACCACGAATTAAACGCTATCTTACAGTTACTGTTATAGATTTTTTTATGAGTTTAACTACTTGTCTATGGCAGTATCTGTCAGATAGCTATCTAGAACTTTATCTGGAACCTGTGAAACTGACCATAATACAAGTACGTGTTTTCTGTACCTTCTATTGTTCCAAAGGGACTATTCCACCCTTCCTGGTAAAATAAGGCTATGCCCTTTCCTGACTTTCAACTTCCTTATTGCTTAAGCAGTTTTAATGTGATTTTTTTTCTATCCTCTTCATGAGTAAAGGATATGATTTCAAAAATGCGTTCATCGTAAATTAATGTTTTGTTAGCTTGGAAAAAAAATTATAGCAAAACAAACTATTTTGATATCAAAAGCACGTTGTTATTGAGTTTTAAAATACATCGAGCCTGTGTGTTTTCAGTAAATGTTGTGTGAATACCAAAATACCTGAAAGCCGAGGTATGTCCCCGTGACCACAGTTCGCGCCATCCCTCACTCAACATAATCGATATTTAGAACGCGTGCAGATAATCGATACGAAGCAATCGAGTGGAAGACGGACGCAGCCGACTACGTGTGGTGGCACCCTTGTTTTGTTCGCGTTGAAAGCTCCATCTTCTTTATCTTATGAGGCCCTGGTCATTGTACTAACTCTTTGTTCAAAAACTTTGAAACTGCTTACATATATTTTGGTATTATTTTAATAGATTTTAAATACTCAATGATAATTAAGAGGAAAATCTAGACCTTCAGTATGCAAGTCAAAATCAACTGCCTTATTTGCAATTTTACCTGCATGTCGGTAGTTAAGGAAATGTACCTAGGTAACTTATGTCCTTAGAAAATTTCATTTTATTAAAGTTTAATGTGGGTTTATATAACCTTATTTCGGTCTATGAATGAACAAAGCCAATCCCCCAAAAGCATCCACACCAATCGACCATATGTCCTGAACCACACGTCACGCTATCCAAAAAATAAATCGATACCGGTAATGCGTGCAGTTAATCGATACAAAGTAATCGAGTGGAAGACGTGCGTGATGCACTCTCTAGTGGGGTGGCTAATAAGCTTTATTGTTTTATTGATACAAGTCAATAACTGCGGTGTAGACATGCCTTTACTGTGACTTGTGTGGATTCCTTACAAGTTTTTTTGTCGAATTCAAGTTTATGATAATTTTTAGGGTTAATAGATTACAAAGAACTGCAACTGCAAGATATTGAAATTTTTTAAAATTGTGTACCTAATTTGTTTCTTGCAGTACAATTGAGGTCTAGGCTTTTTTATAGACAAAGAGCTACATATCTTTAGCTTTAGAAAATGACATAAAAAATAATTAAATTTAAGCTTCCTTCACTGAATAACACTAATCAAGGATGTAAACAGTTCAGAACTTATTAGCTATGAATCATCAGTAACTTGATGCATAAATCTTAGATTTTAAAACCCAAACCTAAACATATCGTCCAAATGTCCCTCTACCGCTAACATCAGCCACCGATATCCTAATATTGGCAATAATGGCACAACCAATACGAGTCCGAATACATCGACTACCATTGCCAAAAACCGCTATATTTACTCCGCAAGAGGTGACAGGCTCAGATAAGTGCATACAAATTATTATAATTACCGGAGAGGGAGCGACTTGGCAGTCGGCGGGAAAATAATACAGTCTGTCTGTACGGCTTCTATATCAGGTATCAGATACTCCGCCGTTCCGTTGTACGCGGTACTTGCAGAACTGTTGTGTATTCATCAAGATTATGTTACGAAGTATCTCTGGCTTATGGATTGTGGTAGACCACTTTGTGTACAGAGGTTGTTAGATGACTGGTCTGTTCGGTTAGTAGTCTAAAGTGGTCAGGTATGGGTCTTGCGTACGTGTCAAAAATTGGGCTAAGTGTTTTTAGGGTACCGAAACCATATGGCAAAATGAGACCTTGTTACTAAGACTTCGCTGTCCAGTGTCCGTCTTTCCGTCAGTCGGTCCGACTGTTTGTCTAACATTTTCACAAAGTTTCACATTTCTGTTGCCATTGTAACGAGAAATGTTAAAAAAATATATTTTAGGGTCTCCCATACAAAAAATGAGATTTTTTATAGATAATGGTATGGAACCCTTCGTGCGCGAGTCCAACTCGACTTTTGTTTTTACTACCAATAGATAGCACGGTATAATGTTAGCTCATAAACATACCCATGAGCTTTCTTATAATCAAACAGTGCTATAAAATAATAGTTTAAAACCTTTTTCTCCTGTAATGTCTACATGTGGCCACTATTCATAAATGTTAGAACAAAATTTATCGCCAGCGCCGACGAGATAGCTAAATGTTCTGCGGAACTTAGGCATTAATAATAAATTGCTAAAAGTATAGCTCTTCTATTAACATATATTTATGTGCGAGCCTTGTAATATGTAATGTTGGTATTTTATTGAGAATTACGGGCTTTGAAACTTACTATATAACTGCGATTATTTTTTACAAAATCTATTTTTAGACAGTTGTAACCTCTTTCAATAGGCTTAAAGTCTTTATTGAAAATATCAAGTGATCAGCTCTTGTCAGTCTGCCAATAAGATAATAAGCTAGCTGACAGTTCTATCTAATTGACTTGCCATTTTCAGGCTGACTCTGCTATAGATTTTGCGATGCAAACTAAAAAATAGCGTGGGAGGACTTTTTTTGTTGCAAAGAACTTTAATCATAATGACATCAAACAACCGGATTATTTTCTCTCAAGTTCTAATTTCGATAAATTCCTTCATGTAATAAAGTATTTGTTACTGACTGTTCCAAACTCGGGTACATGTAGCATCTATTTTTAGCTTATATTATCATTTATATCTACTTCGAAGAGCTTGTGGCTAAGTCAAAGCCGCGCGGATCGATCGATCATAAAGTTAAGCAATGCTTGGCGCGGTCGGTCGGTGGATGGGTGACCATCTTGTCATAACGAGTTCTTCCGTATTTCGGAAGGCATGATAAGCTGGGTAGTTCCGGCTGTCATTTTGAACATCTGGCAGTCGTTAACGGGTGTTAGAAGCCAGAGGTTTAACAACCAGTCTTACCAAGGGTTGCCAGGTTGCCCGGGTAACTGGGTTGTGGAGGTCAGACAGGCAGTCGGTTCACGCTGTATTAAGACTAAATCATCATCTACATAGTGTTCTCCCTACTACATCAGTTTCAGCTTCCAGTCTTATTGAATACCAGTACTAATGTTTTACATAGACCGAATATTATATGCATTCTATAATCCAATTCCATAATCATTAGTAACATTCTAAAGCTTAAAAGTTTGTTTGTTTGCTTGAAAGCACCAATCTCAAGAAGTACTGATTCTCTAATAAAAAAATATTTCGGTGTAAGAATTGTATTTATTAAAAAATGCTGGAGGTTTCTTGTTATTCGGGTGCATGAAGTTATAATATAATGACAATGAATTAATTCTTCTCATTTGGTTTAGTATTTCATTGAACTATTCCGACTCTGAGATAGGCAACAGTAATAACCAAGTGAAAGTGTAACATAGTATACTTGTGAAAGTTAAGTAGTGTCCCAAGGTCAAGGTCACGTTAAGAATGATAGTCACGCCTGGCTAATACTGTGAGATATTGTGTCATGATGTGTCAGACCCAGACACATGGCGTGTCGTATTATCTCGCCTTGACGCCCTACATTCTGGAGTTTAAAGACTATCTTATTTTATTATTATTGTAAGAATATTTTTAGAAGAAAAGCTGTGAGGAGAAACTTCTTAGGTCTACGGCACAATCCAAATAGAGTGCTAAATAACTATCTGACAAATCATGCCACAAAAGTAAACAAAATTAAAAAGTTTCTTTGGCACAATCTGTCAGACATAACTCTAAATCTGTGAAACTGCCCATAAGCCTTTTATATATTTTTAGGTTATTTTTTAATCAATTAAAGTATTTAGTTTGAATAATTTGTTTCTTTGCAAGTATGGAAAATCATAATTTTGCTTACCCGCTCAAGTACTTTATGGAAAATGTTTCCTAATTAAAACATGAGATAAGCTCTTTAAAATAACATCGTTAATTATCTTATTATCACATACATACATTCACTTTGTATGTCAAAAAAGTTCAAGAGCTCAGTGTCAAAGAAAGTACCAAAGGACCAAACAACATTATAATGATGTCGGACCAAGGACCAAGTGTACGTATGGTCGAGCACTTGACCCGGTCCAATTCACGGTCATATATGTAACGACGTGAAGGTATCTGAAACTCATACTTATTACTTTACTTAAAAAGAGCTTGTGGCTAAGTCAATGCTCAAATCTATCGATCATAAGCAAGCAATGCTTGGCGCGGCCGGTCACTGGATGGATAACAATCTTGTCATGACGAGTTCTTCTACATTTCGGAAAGCTCACTATGTATGCAGGCATGGCTGTCCTTTGAACATCATTGACAGTCGTCACCGGTAGTCATACGTGTACCATGAAAACACTGGTTCTCAACTTCATCCAGTTAGACTGGAAGCCGAACCCAACCTAGTAGGGAAAAGGCTAGGCAGATGAACTGATGAACGACTGTCTATTTTAATCAACTAAGCATGTTCTTACTGAAATACAGTACTCTTCTTTTTAACCATGTTAAAAGTAAAATAGCAAATTAAAAAAAAAATCTACAGTGTCAACAACACTGCAGATGAAATAATATTTTATTTTCACGTATTCACCTACTCAGTGTAGTATGTTAAGATGTTTTCCTGATAATCTAAATATCTCATACAGTTTGATGATCAGCGAAAGAGATCTGATTACTTTTGATGTAAGCCTGTACTACAGAGCATAAACATGGAATAACTAATTATTGATGTAGCATTTTATTCTATTGATGTATAATTTTAATTATAAAAAAAATATACTTACTAAATAAATATACTTAAAGTCAAACCCAGTCACTTCACATCACTGAATTCAAAAACACAATAATAATAAATAATCCTACATCCATAAATAACACAACACAGTCAGACCCGCCAACAAATTATTCAAACAAACAAAGAACGTTTAAAACCAAGTTTGGAATATCTCTTTAGTTTGGAAACTTACGCACTTCACTATGCAAATACTTCGCGAGAGGAATACGGAGGGACAAAATCGCCTCCCCACACACGTCCGACCGCCGCGACAACGCGACGTAAACTGAGGCATCGGAATCAGCCCTTACAGTTTTCCGCGACAGACAAGGACGGAGATAGCGGAAAAGCGGGAAATTGTATATGTAGGGCAGAGATAGGGATATAAAGTTCAGTTTCGCACGTGGTGCGATGCGGTCAATTGCAATGCTACGGTCATTGCCATAGTGCGATCATTTTTAATCTTTTAACTGTACAGTGGTAACCCTACATATTAGTTTTTTTTTCTCCCTTATCAGATAAACCACTGAAGTAACATACAACTGTATTAAAACAAACCGTTTTCCTCTGTTGACTTTTACAATTCGCGCGGTACGATAACCATTTGATGTACTCTACTTTTTCCTACGTGGATGGGAAAAATAATCCCATTCACTTTTGGATGAAGTAAGATATCCCAATGGCAAGTTTTTCCTATAGAAGTTGGGGGATAATGGGCTATCGTTAGTGGTGGATGTATTAATGACACGTCGACGTTCGTGCTCCAAGTGACAGATTATGTTCTCACTCTTATCAGTTCATTATGTGTGAATCAACTTTTTTCTAATGTGAATGTTGAAGCATTCTTGGTTTTGAATTAGAGCAGAATTTACAGTTTAAACGTATTTTATTTATATGACAAATCAGGTTTATAAATTTTGGTGTATTATTTGAATATTAAGTTTAAATCGACAAAAGCCATTACCTTTGACGATTGGGATATTGGGACTTCAATTCCTGCTCAAAAATTCAAGTGAATACTTCATAGAATTCTGAAACGCACATCTATAAATTTAAACACATTAGAATTCAAATATCTTTAATAGTTTTGCGAAAACTTCAAACGTATAAACGAAAACAAGGTTATTTTTAGCCGCATTCTTCATGATTCTAATTTTATTCCAGAAAATGTTTCTTCTAATTCAAGAAGGAGCGACGACATGTACATTAATATCTAAAAACCGGCCAAGTGCGAGTTGGACTCGCGCGCGAAGGGTTCCGTACCAAGCTGTAGTTCCACGCTTGAGTAACAGATGGCGTTGTATTCAAATTGCACTGACTTTATAATTTATTGTATGGGGACCCCCCTTAATATATAACTTTTTTTGATTTTTAGTATTGTTGTTATAGCGACAACGAAAATACATCATTTGTGAAAATTTCAGCTTTCTAGCTATCACGGTTAATGAGATACAAGCGTGGAGACAGACAGACAGACAGACAGACAGACAGACAGACAACGAAGTCTTAGTAATAGGGTTCCGTTTTTACCCTTTGGGTACGGAACCCTAAAAATAGAAATACGAGTACAATAAGACGTCACGTACTCATATTAGAAACTTTTCTCTCTTATTTTGGATCCTTCATTGTCACGTTAATCTAATTGCCTTTACTGGTAATAAATCTAAATACAATTGGTCAATGGTCGGTAAGAAAAATAACGGATTTACTTTAATTAACTGATTTCAATGATGCTCTTGACTTAACTAGTAATCCTTCACGCAAAATTCTCAAAACCAGCTGACATATTTAACTTGTTGGTCACTTACAATTCTTAGAAAACCAAAAACATAAACGTAATTTTTTCTTAAAATAATCTGCTCGCTTAAAAATTTAAAGGCAAAAATTCTTAACAAACAGTTCTTTTAAGAAAACTAACATTTATATTGTCGGTGAAATTGGGCTTCAAAATGCCAATTAACTATAGTAAATACCAATTTTATGGAACCAAACTAGCAGTTACAAAGCAACATATCCGACGTCACTATACAAAGGTTTTCAGTAAATTATGTAAAACTACCCGCTACTTTTATAGGGGTACCATATGGGGCGAAGTTCAAGTGAAATCGTAAAAAGTTTTGTAATACAAACTAGGAGGTATGTTCTACGTATCGATGGGATTTGTTTGGTCTTTTGTGTTGGGATAATGTCGGTTCCGTATGTAAGGACCAGATCTTGTAGGTATGAAGAGACTTTAAAATATAATGGGTAGTCACTATTTTTAAGCATCCTGAGGGAACTATTTCTCGCACCTGGATAAAATGTAGCCTTTATGTCTTTTAGATGCACAGGCTATTGCTATTGACATGTTTCATCAAAATGTATTTAGTAGTTTTTACGTGAAAGGGGCACAAATATTCATAAATTCACACTGCCTTTACAATGTTAAAAGGATCAGAAAAGGTTCGTTTACATTTACTACCACATTATAATTAAAGTCCATACAGGCTAAGTTGCAACCGCAGTTAGTAATTACATAATTAATCATTAACTGGCTCCAAGGACCAGCACATACATTAAATTATTCAAATCAGAACCACTGATGCAATAAATACCGCTAGTTAGCCGCATGAGACATCGTAGCATGACGTAGCCGCAGGCTACGAGCTACGCAGTGCTACGGTACTACGGTGCTACGGTGCTACGATAATCACTTTTCACGTAGTACGTGCGTGTTAGTCCAATGATTGCGAAGTGCCAGGCTTTTGTTACGAAGGGATTTGACGGCCTCATATTATGGACCGGATCAGGTTGAAAGGGGAACAATATTGTCACGCTTTTGAAGGGTAGCAGGTTCAATTACTAAGGGTTTTATGCAATATTGTTTGCAGTAAACACAAAAGCGTATGCTGTTCTAACACAAACTGTAGTGCAATGGAAATAGTTCATTAATTTATCTAAATAATTTATTGTGCCTAATGACCGTTACACCACATCCGATTGCTCGTTCAAATCACATTAGTGCGGTTTATTTTAAAATATTTTGTAGACACTCCATGAATAATTTGACATAAAAAAATCCTATACATTTTCACAATTTCATAAAGTTATACTAAACTAGCTTTGGCCAGCGGTTTCACCTGCATCCCGAGAGAACTACTCCGCGCACCCGGATAAAGTAGCTTCGATAAATGAGGTATCCAAAACTTAAAGAATTTTTCAAATTAGACCAGTAGTTCCTGAGATTAGCGTGAACAAACAAACACAAAAACAAACCCGGCAGCTTTATATTATTATATACAGGATACAGATAGACAACTATAAATACAGATATATCTTTTAAAATATTGACTCCCCAATAATACAAATCATTGGACGATAAAGTTGACCGGAGGATTTAAAAGGAGATAACTCGCGGAGAAGAGCCTTTTGATCGTCGAGGCGGTTGACTCGCGGGAGGCTGCGAGTCCTCGTGAGCCTGACTCAGCGGCTCTCGAGATGTCAGGGTGTGTGGCTTCAAGTATGTTTTGAAGGTGTAAATAGTTGTGGTTTTACGATGGTGTATAGTATTTTAGTAACTTCTGCTTGGTAAAAATATATGCAAAGAAAAAAATTTTTTTTTGAGTGGAAATAATTTGGAGTCCAATTTTTAAACACAATTAGAGCCAGTTTTACAAGTTCCAGATGTGGTTCTAGATAGCTATTTGACATATTATGGTGCCATAGAAAATTAATCAAAATTAAAAATATTTCTATAGCATTATGCGTTAGATATTTACTAGAATGATGCCCACCTAAACATATTTATTTTATCCTTTCATTTATTTTTAATCTTTGCTCAGTGTTTATTACCGTCCTACATTATGGTCAATTAAGCTCAATCTTTATTCGATACAGCACAGATTACAAAATCATATAGGTACAGACGACAGCACATCAAGTTACTTTAATCTGTAAAATTTCTGCAATAGATTTTCAACCTTATCACAATAGTAGTAGGTTAATGTTTCATTGGTAAAATTTAACAGATTCGGGTAGGTTGACCTGCTGTCGTCTGTACGTATAATACAGCACTTTTTACTCTCCAACATTAAAAAGCCAGTACTTGGAGGTACAAACGCTTTCAGCTTCAGCGATCGGCTATAGCCGGCGTGACCCTATTACCGCGCCCACTATGAGCCCACTATTAGCCCAGCGTCGGGCACACGCGCCCCGCGGCTCAAAGGACCGGCCCTTTTACCGACTTTCATTACATTATAGTGTCATGGTATGGTAAGTTTTAGAGGATGTATTGGGATTTATAGTTCAGAGATATGATTTAATCATAGTTACTACAGGAGATTCGATTCCTGTGGAAAGGTAAAGAACAGTTTTAGCTTATGTATTTGTAAATTCCTCAATATTGAAGCTACGTGTTTCTCGGAATTCTAATCGGTATTATTTAAAACGAAGCAAACAGAAAAAAATGTGAAATCTAACAAAATATTCAAAATTCTACTCTATTACTGTTCACGTGAATATTTATATGAACGTTTCAATTTAAAAATTTAAACAGTAGAAAAATGCAGCTGTTTCTATGACAAAGAAATATGACTCTCGCGTCCACAACATAAATGTAAGTGAAAATTAAATCATATTCTTCACATAACTTACAGTTTCTTTAACCATAAGTGACGTCAACTTGCAAGACTTGCAAGACACAGCGCTCTTGGCAAGAACACGAGCAATAAATCTTGCCACCATCTTGTTTTTACACAACTTTTGTTAAGGACGCGCGGACAACGCCAGAATATTTAATAGGTTTATTTAAATAAATTATAATTTGCCAAGTCGTGTCGTGGTGACGCATGACCTCAGACTGTGGTCCTATTCATTTGGACCTTTTGTACGCTTTTTATTTAGTCTTAGAAAGTCACTTCCATCATTCTTAAATGCTGACGGGACAACACGAAAATTCCTTAAATTCACTGATTTTCTTTTAACGGTAGGATAAGCTTTCAAACGCAACTTATCCATTCAATGAAAGGCTCGATTCTAATATAATTGAACACCAGTGCAAAGTAACTAGTCAACAATAGCATGTACCATTTAGGATACTATTCCAAGATAAGTTTCTATTCCAACTAATCATCATCAGCCTATGACTGGGCCAGGTCTCCTCTCAGACAGAGAAAAATTTGCCAACTACTACTCATGGTCAGTATAACCATAATAATATAAACACATTACCCACAAAGAGATGTCTTTCATCTGTCTAATTCCAAAAGGAAAATTCAATGCATTTCCTCAAAGTGCTTTGTGATACCCCCGCATACTACACGAACCGCCGGAATCGAACCTGCATCCGTCGCCTCCCCGACCGCTACCCTTAGGCCACTGCCGCTTTAAATTTCAAATTGAACTCCATCCATGCATTGTAAATTGCATCCCATTTTGTTGGAGCTATCTGCCCTCTCTATTTGTATAATGCAATTGTTTATAAAAACAAATGGGATTTAGTTAAATTATTTTTGGAAAGATACAAATATTTTCAAAACATTACCATGCTTTTCTTGCCTTAAAGTTGTATTAACATCTACAAAAATAATTGCCCTATCTCGGATTTGAAACCACAATACAAATGCAGGACTCAATATATCAGTCATAACTGAAGTTACGTGAAAAAAAATGCTGACCCACAGTGAACCAGCAAATGTAATTTGTTGACTTTATTCAAATATTTTCTTAACCAATTTACATCATAACACGCAATTCTGAAGTAATAATTAAAATACGCAAAAGCGTTCACTTTCTTCTTAACATTTTGCGTCTCGCTCTAGCGCGGGATGCGGTCGCCAAATGAAGCGATCGCGTGCTTCGCCATCATTCTTCAATACCAGACTGTACTCGCCCTTTGTGTACAGGGTGCGTGTGGACAGAGGTCGGGTGAACTGCAGCATACAAACATGAGAAATATCACAAGGGAACGAACTTGGGGATGTGAAGGTGTAAGACAGCGTATACTCTTTACGTCACATATTAAATTGTACTACAGGTCAACGAAAAAGATAATTTTGTCCTAACACAAAATTTACGCATAAGGGGACATTAACTACTGTTTCTATATTTTTAACCCATGCATACTTTTAGGTCCACTCAAAAATAATAAAATACTCCAATGCCACAAGCAATGAAAAATATTTAAATTCGGTAAATTCTTACATAATAAGCCCCGTGCTATTATAGAGCAGCCTGTATATAAATTGCGGCAGGTACGCGAGCCGCTGACGTGCGACGGTTAAAAACGAATTATAACGGAGCACCCTGTAGCCGGCCATTTGTCATGAGAGCCAGTGACGTGACCAAGAATAGCAATCGAGTCTAATCGAATCGCTGGCAAAGAATCGATATTCAATTCGCACCTAAAATAAAAGTTTGTGACTTTAAAATAGCAAGCTATTCCGCGTTAAAACTAGCATGTTATAGATTTATTGTAACTGAAAAGTATTCTATCTTAGGTCGTTACATAAATATTTTGTTCCCTAAATGAACCCATATCTAACATTCTTTAATACACTTTTGCCACCACTACTCACATCCACAATAATAAAAAGAAATAGACCAAAACAAAACAATTGTAATAACACCAAAAAATATTCGATATCAATAACTGAGGCTCTCATTCGAATAGAAACAAGTCACTCGATTCCTTCTCGATTAGCCCAACTCTTTAGCACGAGTCACCACAGCACATAGACCAAGAGACAGGCAACTATTAATTCACAGAATAGTGAAACAAAGAGCGGATCTGACGGAATCATTAATTCTGCCAACGATTGATGATTGGTGAATAATAGCTGTGAATGATATCCGCGCGTTACTGCATTAATTTTGATTCGTTTTGATTGAATGATTTAATTAATCAACGCGTAGTTTGTAATTAGATGATAGTTTTATGTTGTGAACTGGGTTTGGTTTGGTTAAATTGAGGGAGTAATAGTCGAAGTGTGCAGTGCCTATATTCATGACTATAATTTGCTACAAGGACGCGATAAAAACTTTCAATCAGTAGACTGAGTTCACGAATAAAGTTTCTAGGCATTTGAATTCAATTCCTAATCCATTAATTTATATTAACTTACATATGATTTTCTTTTTATTAAAGTAACAATAGATTACCTATATTTACTACTGACGTTAACTTTGAATCTTTATTATTTTGTAATGCGTCAAATGGTCGATCTTATAATTATGAAATAAAAATAAAATGAAAATTGCTATCCCGGCTCTCAGCCTACATTGTAATCCAGATGAGAACACGTTTTTTCCAGTTACCGGGGACTTAAACAAATAAAGTTAAAGTGTGGTTATCTGGCCTAACTATCAGCTAAGTCATTTTTAATTACCCACGTAATTGGTTTGCGTAAGTCGTTACTTGCCGCGTGGAAATAAATCTGAAAGGCTTTGTGTTAGCCGTGATTGTGGGGGGTTAGTCATTGACGGTGTCGGTATGATGGCAGTTTTTTTTTATTAACTTTATTTTATGTTGTTAGAATGTTTGATGAATGGTTCAGGAGATTGGACTAGATTTTGTTTTATTATCTAGTTTGCCTCCTGGACTCTTTCATTGTCGTAAATAATATAAGTATGTACAGATAACAGCAGGTCAACGTCCGTATACGTTGACCTGCTGTTATCTGCCAAATTTTACCAATCGAACATTAACCTTCGACTATTACGATAAGCTAGATTTATTGACAAATTACAAGTCCGGGCCGGATGTCAGTGGCTATAGACCGGTGGCGGTGTTGTCGACTCCTGCCAAGGT
>NWSH02000556.1:530369-545105 GCA_002382865.2 Heliothis virescens
GCGCAACCGTCGTTTCCCCCGGGCCTTCTTAAATTTCGACATCAGATCGTTTTAGATCTTTCATTTTTGACGATCCCGTTATCGCTTGGCATAACTACATGTTCCGCGTACGAAGTCGCGGGCAGAAGCTAGTAAAGGTATAAGTACCGACTTTTTGTGCACACCTTATTTTGGTTTATTATAGATGTGTAATTTCGTATGTAAATTTAGTAGCTCGATTGGTTCTAGCGGTTTCGGGCATGGGCGTAAGTGGGCTAATGCCCCGGGTTCAAACCCCACTATTATATTATGCTTTTTATTTGATTTTCTGTATCTAACATATAATTATAATAAAACAGTAAAAAAATCGTGTCTGTACATTTAATATTTTTACAAAACAAAATATGTAGGGTTATTAGAAATTGAAAGAAGAGTAAGAATTCGAAAAAAAAATTTTGTCTGTTTGTATGCTTGTATGTTTGTTTGTTTGTCTGTTTGCACACGCTAATCTCAGGATCCAAAGGACGGATTTAGATGAAACTTGGCAGACATACAGCTTATATATCAGAATAACATATAGGCTATATTTTTTTTGGAAATTCGCTCTTTAAGGGGGTAAAAAGGAGGGGGTAAATTTGTATGAAACTCCGTCAGTTTTGAAGCTGATTCGATTAAAATTAATATTTGGCTATTTGGTTAGAAATTAAGAATGACGCAATAAGGATTTTTGGAAATTCTGCCTTAACGGGGGTGAAAAAGGGGGGGTATGTGTATATGAAACTCTGTCAGTTTTTAAGCTAAATCGACCGTTTCTACCCTTCGTTTTGTGACGGTGTCGCTGTTTTTCACACGGACAGCTTTCTCTCTCGCTTTCTCGCGCGTAACTAGCTCCGATAAGTGTTCACTTTTACCGATAGATGGCGTTGTCCATACATTCTAAAAAGGCGTTCAATGCAATGCAATGGTATGGTATGATAAGTCTGAAACATCTCGAATCGTCTCGCGCAACCCGTCGTTTCCCCGGGCTCTTAGAATTCGACATCAGACGTTTAAGATCTTTCATTTTGACGACCCGTTATCGCTGGCATAAGCGACATGTTCCGCGTACGAAGTCGCGGGCAGAAGCTAGTAAAGTATAAGTACCTACCTTTTTGTGCACACCTTATTTTGTTTATATAGATGTATAATTTCGTATGTAAATTCGTAGCTCGATTGGTCTAGCGGTTTCGTGCATGGGCGTAAGTGGCTAATGCCCCGGGTTCAAACCCCACTATTATATTATGCTTTTTATTGATTTTCTTATTTGAAATAAATATTTTTGATGATTATTTTATTTTTTGCCAATTTTCTTGTTTGGAATTTTAATTATAACAATTTTATTGTTTTTATAGTAATAAAAAACTTTTTACAAAAAAACAAAACCGACTTCACAAAAAACACTGAAAGGGATAAAATAAACTTTTCACATGGCTCTAGTCGGTGTTTGCAGGTCTGTTGACTGTGTTTATTATTTTAATAAAAACAATATTTTTTTATGAATTATTAAAAAAAAACAAAATATCATATTGTAAAAATAATATCATATATTAAAAAAAAACAACAAGAAAATATGTAGGTAAGTATATAATGTTTAAAATATAAGGAAAAAAGAAATGCATCTAATGAGATTCGATCTCGGTTATCATCACGAAAGCGTGATGCGAATCCGGAGAGTGACGCGCTGGGCCAATCGTACATTTTATTACAATTGTGAAATGACGCTTCTAAATGCAATGGAAGTCGCGCATCGACGAAATTCGCGCGATGCCTTCCGAGTAGGCGGGGCTACTCGTGTCCCACTTCATCTGCTTCACCCCCTTGAATACGTAAAAGTCGTCTATTCACCGCGCCTTAAGCACTTTACACCTAAAAGAGACAATAACAAAAAAAGGTTGAACCACTCAACAATAAGAACAAAAACTATCCCAGGATTTTCGCACCAGTTTCTGCTCAGCGTTAGTAAGTCAATTGACCCGAAGAACTATATCCAGAATACCTAAACTAGACTCAAAAGAGACCGAAACTAATTAGCTCTCAGCAAAAAGTGGAAAAAGGCAAGCAATTTGGTTCGATTCGGGAACTCTTCGCTACAGAACTAAAACCGTTCGGATAGTAAATCTCAATACAGCCAAACGCGTTTAGACTGCTGGCAGCACTCCAGCGCTTGGATTATGTTAATGCTGGATACGGTAATAATAGGCTTAGACCGAGAATTAAAGCGTTTTTTTCAGCTGCGAACTGCGAAGGTTTATCCTTGATTACTTAATTCTGGTATTTCTAGGCTTTTTGCCAGAATATATCTTGATAATTGTGAGCTCATTAGCTAGTTCAAAAGGAGTCTCTTTATGAAACGTTCTTTTGTTTTTTATGCTTTCTATGTTGTATGTGTTCTATGTTGCTTTTTGTTTCATATATAAGAAGGTGAAATAAGTACAATTCTTTCTAACTTTCTTTTAGATACCAAACCATAACAAAATAAAAAACAACTCAGTTTCAACATTTTGGCAGAGCTACGAATTAGTTTTTGTTGAAAACGTCTACGTAGTGACTATTCTTTAACTTTCGAAATCTAAGTCTAAACTCAAGTTAGCGCTCAACCAACGTTGAAATCCTTACAACACCGCGGACGGCCAATACACAGAGCAATTCTTCAGAAGACACACAATAAAATCCCGACCTAATGTAGACTGCATAAAGTTCAGATTGCCTTCCACAACAAAGATAGAAACAGAATCAGATAGAGTTAATGAAATAAATGGATTATATAGCCATTGTGGGCAGTTACAATGCAGTTTTTATTCGTTTGTTCAAGTTTATGATTTCCAATTTGCAATCAACTGTTTTTATTGAAACTGTCTGCCTTTCGGTAAAAGATTTTAATGCCTTCGCTTGTTTTAGAGAACTTGTAAAAGTTTACATTGTTTATTTGATCTTTTAAAGATAATACTTCTTTAAAAGATGAGGCGTATATGATTTTGATCCTCTTCTTCTTATCGAGTGAGCTGCAGGTTTAATCACCTGACAAGCCCTAGTGTCAGAGTTTTCTCAAATCCGCCTGACGGCCTCTGACGTGGAATTATAACTACGACTGCTACTGAGTAACAATCGAGGACGACGGCTTTACGTGCCCTCCCAGGCACGGGGGTGTAACACCGCCAACTTCCAAACTCCAGGCTGCTTTGTGAAAGTTTCTAAAACCCACAAAGCGATTTCGGCCTGACCCGGGAATCGAACCCGAGACCCGTGGCACGGCAGTCGCGCTATGCGACCACTAGACCAACGAGGCAGTTTTATGATTTTGATGATCACAATCAGCAACAGTAAATAAACTATAGTGCATTTGATCCAAACCCATGCGATAATTAAATTAGTTTGAAACATCTTCCAACATTTCCATACCACACTTCAAAGAATTTAATATAGCGTAACGCGTGACAGCCGGGGTGGGGGTACCGAGGTTACCTCGTAACCCGCGCGCTGTCACGCGTCAGTCATCATTCGTCACGGGTACAGAACACACGTCAAAGATATTGCGCTCAGATTGCGTTTAATTTCACTGGGGTGCAGTTACATGTGGCGGATCGGATTTCGAGATGTTTGTTTTGTAAATCTGAATCTGTGGGGTACAATATCAGTAGTTTAATAATGATACTGTTTCTTTTGTGCTTATTTTTGGACACTTACAATTGCTATTACAGTAATTTGCTCTTACATGTTAAACATAGTTATAACATTGGCATTTTATTTTAGAGAATTTTCTTACAATAATAATCATCTTTAACAAAAACGACTCTCTAAGAAACAAATCGAAACCAATTGACGTTAAAGAACAAAAGATACTTTCGATGTCGACTCTGATTAAATTGATCCTCTCCGAACCATTTGCTAATTGAAAATTTAACAAAACGTTATTTGTTGTCGTTATACACAAAAGAAAAATGTAGTTCGCAATCTGCCTTCGCTTCTCGGAATTATTTAAGCTGTTAAGAGGAATAAGCTGCGGTTATGTCTCTTATTGCTTCATTTTATGTTTATTTTTGCTCTGAAATAAATATTTTCAAGGAGCTTGGAGCTGGTGGTTTTATTAAAAAGCTTAAGGAATTTTCTGGGTTGTTGCCAGGTTAGTTGCTTTGCTAAATTAATAGTTGAGAAAGCTGCTTTGCTTAGCCTAAATAATTTCATACAATAGGTTAGAATAAAATAAAAAGAATGCTATACTGAAAATCTTTACTAATATGATAAAAGTTTAAAAAGTTTGTTTGCTTGCAAGCTAATCTCGGGGACCACAGAGGGGAGATCAGCTTGAAAAATAATTTCAGTGTAACATAGCCTATTTATCGAGGAAAGTTATAGTAGTATACTTTTTAACCAAGAAATAGACTAGCCTACAAGAACATACAATTCTATACAGGAAAATAACAAAGATAGTCAAAATCTTCTACACTAGAAGAGCTCTTCTTACAAATTACTCCTGCCTGTCAGTACTCCACCAAGTTCTGAAACCTTTCCATCCAGTTTAGCCTCCGTAACAAGGAGAAGCGCACTCTTGAATATCAGCTAAGTATTTACTATCAGTGGGGATCAGGGACAGATGAGTGATTGTTGCAATTTATCATAGGCGCCGCGCGACGCGTACCCTATTTACTGAGTGGCCGTGAAATTGGCGATGAAATGTTAAAATTAAAATTCACGGATATTTATTTCGATGTTACCAAAGCTATCGTTTCAAAAAATTGTTTTGAGCTAGGTCATTTTTTTGTAAAGGAGTTAGAACTTTTGTTTTGCTTGTAATTCCATTGAAAGTGAGCTTAACAGTAGTATACAAATAAAGGAGTAATTCAGAAGGTTTAAAACTTAACTTAAACGATGCTTTTATTTATTTGAAATGTTTACGATACAATATAGTAGCCATTCCAAAAAATCAAAACACTAAAATAATCCCAACGCTTTTTCGTGTTTGTACAGTTTCGGGGCCCCACTGCACCCGTATGTGTGTCAGTCATGACATGTGGTTTGAATCACATCGCACCTCCTTCGAGTAAAAATATCGCCGTCATAAATATTATATTGCTTTCCAGATAAAAATTATGTACATACATAAGTATCATTTGTTCGGGTTTTGTATAAGAAGCTATTTACCGCCTCATCGTGAGTGGGCACGGAGGAATTTATCGCGATCATTAATTTCATTAAATATTTTCTTTATAATTTTATCTGCTAGAAAACAACTGTCTAAGAGTTGTGGAATAGACCCCAATAATTACCATTTTGAATCCCATGTAATCCATACTAAAATTTAATTCAGATTCGTCGCAATATGCTGCAAAAATTTAACGATTAAAAGAAAAGCTTAACTAATTTCTTTTTCCAAAAATCCTTCCTAATTATGAACTTCAAAATTATTTGCAGAGCTTTTTTAAATTTTTATTTCACTCTTTAATTGGGGTGACCTAGTTACAAGTTTAAACATTTTTACATTTAAGAGTTCATATTTATAACTTTTTCGGAGGAAGTTCATAAAACTCCGTAAAGAATGACTCCATGAATGATTGATAATGAAAAAACTCCAGTTCACCGGCTGACTGTGAACTTTTGAAACTTGTGCTTTTTCTAACTTTTTTTGTGGAAGGTACCTATGTTAATGTGAATTTCATGAATTAATTTGTCTCAATTAAAATTTATTTCAACTCAAAATTTTATTAATCGTCTCTTAACTTTACTTATCATATAACACAGTTATGCCATGATAGGTCCATTCTCGAGTTCAGTCCTTACATTCTGTAATACACCAACACAATGACTGCTTAAAAACAAACCCAAATAGATCACGATCATGTTGCACTCTACACCAGTCACCAATATAACAAAACCTAAAAAAATAAGGAAACGTCATAATTCTCAGGTGAATCTTAATTATTTAGGTATGATTTCGACCCCCAAAGTTAACAAGGCCCTTTTCACCTCGTTAAAATTGCGAAGACTTATTAAACATCAGTGAAGGGGTGGCTAAACTTCGGTTTACGAATAAATGAGTCAACGGCGCAAATTATCATAAACGGTAGCTGATTCATACATTTTTCATGCTTAAATAACAATTTACTTGTCAACGATATGGGGATATAATCGGTGGTATGGTCGCATGATTTCGGCCAGGTGATTGTAAGTTACTGAGAATTAAATTCGATCTATTTTCTATCGTGCCGTATGAATATTTGAATGTCTGACATAAAACAGGTCTAGTGGAATGTTTCAGCAGTCCACTTGAATTGGAAGACATAAGTCATGGTTGTGTCGCAGTATTGATTAATTATTTAGAGAATATAAGTAGAAATATCACAGCCTCTCAGCAGCTCCAAGTGATGTTTCAAACTCGATTATCTCGCCTACTATCAAAACTGCTTTCGATGCAGAGTTCATAAAAACGTTACACTTCCATACCGTCAGCGACACGATCTTATACAGTAAAAGCTCCTTATTCGCGCTTCCTTCATTCGCGTTTTCAGTATTCGCGGATTGAAAAAATGCGATCTAATTCCTTTATTCGCGGCCTAAGATTTCTTTATTCGCGGATCGAATCAGTACAACGGTACATACATACCTCAATACAAAGCATTCTGTATAACAATATGTCATCGTGACAACAAGTGAACTAATAAAAAAAATAGACCTAATTATTACTACGCCTAGATTGATTTTTCAAAAGCTATCGGCGTTTTTTGTTTGGTTCAGCGGTTCAGCCGCCGCCGCTGCAAAGGCGGCTTACCTCAAAGGACAAACATAATGTTTAGGTAAAATAAACTTATTTGTTATGACATAAAGTATATTATTAAATGCTGTCACAAATGGACGTCCCGTCCTTTGATAAGTGCCGCATTGCGTGTTGTATTGTTTTAATTTTCCATTCGTTACAAAAATTGTGATCGAGTAACACGTATCTTCCGCTATCATCCGTCACCTAGGAACGTATCCCCTATAATCTATACATATAATAAAATGATAGGAAAGTCAAAACTGTACATTGAATATTTTTTTAAAAGAATACTTGGGGTGTGATCTACAATCGATACTGAACCCAAAAACATAGTTTTTAGAATTTTTGTCTGTATGTCTGTATGTTTGGTCTCACTGAACTCAAAAAGTACTGCATGGATTTCAACCAAATTTTATATGAATATTAACTGGAGGTCGGTTCAACACATAGGCTATATATTATCACGCTATTACCTGCGGGGCATGAGCAATGAACAATTATTTCTATTAACCTTTCTAAAACCGCATGTGAAATAATAGCACACATCTAAATGTTGCGTATTAGTTGATCGAGCTACCTTCTATCTTGAACAAAAAAATCACGCCTTTTCTGTAAGTAACTTGGGCAGAAAATAAAATTTTAAAATAACGTGTTCAGCCAAGGTTAAGGTGGCTCCATCTATGATCTATAAAATACAACACAATTGAAAATGCTGGCGGGATTGGTAAAATTACATACCATACTTTATAAATGAAGTTATACGTTTTTTTGCAATTAATCATATTGCTGTGTTACAGTTTGTAATTTTTCGATAGGAATTTTAATATTGTTTATCAATTGCCGGGCCACGTGTGTGAAAGAAAATAGTGAATAGTTTTTGGTCAAATTTGAAATGGCTCCATCTAAATCCTTTTCGAATAATAATGTCAAAGTAGAGAATATTAGCGGAATAAGTAATTATTATCTTTAATCATAGATGGAGTTGTGATTTTCTTTTCGTGTTTTCATAAAAATAAACCGGGTTTTTGTTTGTTGTAAAAGATTTAATAGAGACAGAAGCAGGCGGCGAAGCGATTGAGATTCGCACCTCTCATCCCAGCCGCTGCGGTAGGCGTGAAAGATACCACGTGGGCCGGGTATTGAGAGACGACTCCCGGCCACCGTAGGCGTGGGTCTTTGGGCGGTGAGTTTCGGGTGGCTCATCGTCCATCCGTCTCCTAAGAGACTTCAGGCACGCGTTGTTCCACGCGCTCCTCAGAAAGATTCAGCAAACCCCTGTGGCGCCTGTGTGGCCAAATACCACAGCCCTGGTAAACAAAGGGCTCAAGAAGGAACAAGGTGGATTTTAGTCAGTAAAAGTTTGAAACTCCCTCACGCTTTACAGTGGTAGGGGTCATTTGATGATTTCCACATTTATTGTTGAATGGTTTAAATTATTAGTAGAAACAGGAGTAACCAAAAAGAACGATTGCTTTATAAAGCACTGATTGAGCCAAGGTGACCAAGGTTAGTCTGGTTGTTCGTTAGAACTTTCACAGCGGTTTGGCGGATTAGGTATCCACATCCTATCGTTCTTTGTGCTTCCAAGTCAAGCAAGAGTTTAGATTTCCATCTAAAGAACGTTTATAATATAAAGGTGCGATTCTTTTGATGTTTGGCAGTGTGGCATAGTAGGTATACAACACATATTAGTATTATTATTTATTTTGAAAATATTAGTAAAACTGCAAGTTTTGTGTTCGAAGACTCGCACAGATGTGCACACATTTTTTGTGTTCGTGGACTAATGCGAATGTTATTGTGGAAATTCGCCTTAGTGTAGCTGTGTAAGTGCTTAGATTATAATCCATGGCGTACAATGGTGTCCCCCCATGTGAAATTATACGCTTCAAAAAAAGGCGGATGGTAAACTCACATTCCATTTTTCCCAAATTTGTTGGCGTTTTGTTGAAATTAGAAAGGGCCCTTTCTAATCGAATGTAATTTAGTATCAATAATTAATTAATCTTATCTCCTCACCTATATTTACCTGGGCACAACGTTACCCCTTAAGACTGTTTGACCGGCTGTCTGGTTTTTGACTACCTGACAGCTGTGCTAGATTCAGAGCTTTCGAACCTTGATCGGCCAACCCGTACGGCTATTAGTAGGTAATCTGCTAGCTCATCAGTTACTTGCATACCTATGTATTATAGTGCAGTGGGAAAGATACACCTACGAAGGGTAATGCAAGGTATTTTGGCAGTTCTATATCGCCCACGTAGACGAAGTCGCGGGCAACAGCTAGTCCCATATAAATTACCATTCCATATTCACGGTTTCTGTATTCGCGGCATATTTACGGAACGTAAACCCCGCGAATGAAGAGCTTTTACTGTACTTAAAACATACACTAAAAGAAACAAAATAAGTACTCAGAAATGCAAACGCGATAGTTTTCGCTCCGATGTCAAGTTTCATTACTATCCGTCGAACTCAAAACGAAGAGCACAAACAAAATGCTCGTAAAAGTCCCACTACGCTATAACCGAGTTAATTCCGCACTGTAGAAGAATAATTGGCTCGTATCTGGCCGAAACTCACTACAGGCCAGTATTAGTGGCCAGTAACCGCGCCAGTACTATACGCCAGTAGGTAGCGCCGGCAAGTTGGCAGCGAAATAAGACAATCCTTTTGCGTCACATCAAAGCGAATATTCGTTGGCGGCAGATTTCGTACAATTCAATAAATAATCGGCCGTGTGAGATGTTTGGTGCAAGATGTACGCTTTATTTTGGTTTTTTAAATAGTTTTGCAGCAGTTGGGATAAGGATAGGCAGATGATGAAAAAGTTTATAACATTTTTTCAACAACAATCTAGATACCTTACACCAAAAATTTAAACCCTTTGAGCAAAAAATAAAAAATAGGGCCTTAGTTACCGACAACATAAATAATTTTCGTAGAACAACAGTTTACTGTGATTTTTTATGTTCAAGTTTCAAAGTATCGTAGGTACCTAAAATGAAACTAAAACTAAGAACATAGCACGTGCACGCGTACACGCGTGGATTTGCTGGTGTTGCTGCAGTAGCAATGACTCAGAACCAGATGACTTATTTCTAATTTAATCTTAAAGAAATAACTTGAAAAGCAAATCGCTAACTCCAATACCTTAAACCACATTTTTATATAAAAATCCGTGTATATGTCGGACCTGCATCCAATATCCGTGTGTCTGTCCGAGTTTAGGAGCGGGTGCGGGTGACGGCCGCGATTATTTTGTACCCGCGCGCAGACGGCTGAGGGCTGGAGGGCACGCCAACAGCTCTGTTTTGTGGTGTAAGCTGAATTACCTACTCATAGGTTTTTTCTAGTTTGTTTGTGGGGTTTGTTTTAGAAAGATTATGTATAAATTGGGATGATGCTTAGGCCAAGGTATAATATAGAAAATGGGCAGCCTGCCGTTAAATGCTTCTTTATTTGTTTAAGGATCTGTTTCTCTGTTTAAGGAAATGTTAATGATAGTATTAGTCCGTTTATAACAAGTTATAGTTAATACTCACTCTTTTTATATGGTGGAAAAAAATAATTCCCAGTACACTGCTGTTAAGTTTTAAACACCAGTTAACAGTTAGCCACAGTTCAAAACATCACTAAGGAATTACTTCACTCCGCAACTTGAACTACATCACAAAAAATCCCGCAACTTACAGTATCTTAATAAAACTTTGTAATATTTAATGAAAGTGGAATAACTAAGCAGCGCACCTTTATCAAGGCGGCAAGTTTTCTGCATAATTTCACCATAATATTTTACATATTTTAACACTGCACTTGAGTCGATGGGCCGACCCTGGCAGCCACAACCTCATATATTTGAGGGTAGTCTTTGACATAAAATACAGCAACCCACTAACATATTCACCTACCCGCTTTTCAACCTAAAAAGGATAAACCACCGGCAGCTGGGTTACACCGTAATTAGGGTATTTTTAGATAATATTAGTCACAGTACGGTGGCATAATTCAACTAGTTCATTTCGTGGTTTTGCTTATGTTTTAATATTTTCATATAAAACAAGCATAACTTTGTAGTAAAAAAGTCAGTCATGAGGGTAACATACTATAAAAAACTGAGGGCTTGGTTAGGTAGTGTGTGTTCTGACATATAACTCAGTATACCAGCCATAAAATAACCAGTCATGAACAACGTCATACTGTCGATTCGTTCTGAAATATAATGTATTGTCGATATGAATACATAGACGCTATATCGAGAATAATGTTTGTACGTCATAATTTCCTCTCAACGAAATGAATCCGACTCCGAAATATTGTATAGTGTGCCGGTGGCACACTATATAATATGGAGTCGGATTCATGAAGTCATGAGCAGTGGCCAGTATACTGATTTATACTTCTGAACATACACAGTAAAATATACATAAGCATATAACTAAGTACGTACTGTAAATTAAGAGTAAAAAATCACAGTACGTTCACCTTAAACCTAAAACTTTTTACACTTCAATACAATATATTGTCAGTATAACCAGGAACTGATCCCGTCAGTGCGCACGACGTATATCAACTGAGCTGACTACTGAGTGTCCTGGAGTACCGGTTGATCTATAGCGTGACGTCACAGGATTGCCTTGTACGCACTGTGATGGCCTATAGCTAACTATCGACACGTGAATTTGACAATGTAGCACATACGCGCCAATGTGCGCTTCATTTTTAGGGTTCCGTACCCAAAGGGTAAAACGGGATTCGTGCGCGAGTCCAACTCGCACTTGGCCGGTTTTTGGTGACAAGTGTCATCTTGAAAGTTTGTCGATGCGAAGTCTAAACATCGCTCGGAAATGTGTGGTCTAGACATGCAGAGCCCGACTGTCATGTCTATTAATTTTTAAATAAACTATGTAGCTAGGTACAAAATACATAATATACATATGTTGGTCTTCAAGATTAGAACTGATCTTTTAAGAGTTCTTATATGAGAAACACCTTCCTTCTATTGACATACATATCACGAAATGTCTAGTCTAGAATTACATGAAAACCTTTTTCCCGGTACATCGTATAAAATATTATTTAATGTCGCTTAATTCCGTCTGAAATGTGTTTCAGGGTCTAGTTCAGAGTTTGTGAAAAATAAACACCTTTTATTTGCCTGACCTTGTTTTAATGTTTAATTTTCACAATAAAACTGTTTATTTTTGCTTACTTTGTGCCTAAAAAAGCAATTAAAGGGATCAACAGGACGGACGGGGCTAACTTACGACCATTATTAACTTTTAGGAGCTAACTCGTTTATTTAAATTATTGTTTGAATAAAAAGGCTACAGTGCTTAGTGTATTGTTTAATATTCTTTTATAAAGCCATAGAAATATCAGTATCTACCTATTTCTTTGTATAATGCTTTGTAATCACATGTAGATTTCCTAGTTACGCCAAAACTTTTAACAGAGAACAAAAATTCAATTACGTTTCGACATTTAATACCCATCTTCCCAATTAAGTGAAATTCCTCTAAAAAAACCAGCAACATTGAGCCAATCACACAAACCATTCTAAAAGTAGTATTTCCTATAGGTAAGTAGGTTGCAAGTGAAACCGTGGCACCTAACTAGCGCGTAATCAGCCGCTTTGATCTGCCGTCAAAGGAATAGCTGCAATCAGCGACCTGCTCGCAGGTATGTGCTGATTAAAAATATCTTTGATTTTATGTGGTAGATACGTGGTAGTGGTAGGTAGGGATGTACCCTGTGATTTGCTCTGTATTTGATTTTTTTTCTCATTTAGAGCGCTTTCTCACTGGTGGATTCTGTCGTGTATGCTCGACACATTCCGACACAAACAATTGACAACTGTTTCCACGGAACAGCGTTTTTATAAAAATCGAGCGTCTTTCGCGCGATAGATTTCCTTGTGTGAAAACGTTTTGAAAAGGCAGTAGACGATATGATTAGTTATAAGGTTTTCCGATTGATTGTTTTTCGTATTCAGATTTAAACTAGCTAATGTTATTATCTACAAAGGTACAAACAACAAGTTTAAATCTTTTTATGTAGTAAAATAGATTTTAACTGGTACTGGTTCGTAAATGATTAACTTATTTATAAAAGTTTAATTTTCATGCCATTCATTTTCATACACTCTTCAGAACAAACTACTTAGTCTATCCAGTACATAAAATAAAATATAAACCTAGTTGGATACAGAGGGTACTTCATAAAGAGTGGACGTCAAAATGACGGCGTGACGTCACGCGGGCCCGGACGCGTATGCTCAAATATTCATTGAATTTATGACGCGGCGCAATGAAACGCGCGGGTGTAAGTGGTATAAGTCTTATGTTATGCAGGTAAAGGAGAAGGGAATTGTGGTTTTATGAGCGGGTTCAGTGACTTTAGATACCCCAACATGTATGTTCTGACTGATTGTGCAGTTACCTGTTGCCGTCAGTCAGTACAAGTAAGTCAGTCACCCCTTGAACACTGACATCTGTCAACTGCACAAAAGATGCAGCAGCACTGTATGCAGAAATTTCAATCATTCATTACCTTCGTCAATTTGAATTATTTGAACACTAGCTTTCCGCCCGCTGCTTCGCCCGCGTGGAATTCGGTTTTAAACGACACGCAGCGCCATCTACAATCCATCCATCAAGCAAACAATATTTTTGTTTTCCCTCGGGAATATCTATTTTTTTCTGGATAAAAAGTACCCTATTATTTAATCCGGACTTCTAACTTTACGTTTGCAAAATTTCAAAGCAATCGGTTCAGTAGTTACGGCGTGAAAGCGGAACAAACAAACAAACAAACAAACAAACTCACTTTCCGATTTATAATATTAGTAAGGATAAGGATATATTATAGTAAGGATTACAATTAACTGTTGGCTTAATAAGAGATTCAAATAATTTATTTGATATGATCTATGTTATAATCTTAATCTAAACCAATATTATAAAGCTGAAGAGTTTGTTTGTATGGTTGAACGCATTAATCTCAGGAACTACGGGTCCTATTTGAAAAATTCTTCTGGGTTTGGTAGCCCATTTATCGAGGAAGGCTATTGGCTACTTTTTATCCGGGTGCGCGCAGTAGTTCCCACGGGAAAGCGGGTAAAACCGCTGGCGGAAGCTAGTACAATAATATAACACATTATGATTCTAAAGTAAAACTTTGAATAGCCGGTGTTCTCATGGCCACACGCGACTGTCACACATCTTTGCAACTCAGGGGAGCAGAATAAAATATCAAGTTATATTAAATAATCCCTTTGTATCGAGAGTGCTTCGGCTGTGCAACACAAATGAGCTACTTAATAACATAAAAGAATTTGTTTTTTTGTGTGTACGAACAAAATAAGTAGCTATCTTCATAGGCGAATAGGGAAATTTGACCTGAGTATGTGTTTTGGAATAAAAGTATCTTTAAACGAATGAAGTTAACTTAGACACCATAAACAATTACATTAAATTGTAGGAAGTTCAATATAAAATGAAAAAGTTCACTTGTAGCACACATGCACCCACACACACACTTTACTATGTATATTTTATATCAAATGATATAAAATATACATATGGTTCGGCCGCTCAGAGAATGCGTTCCTGGCACCTGTCAGTTAGACACGACTAGTGATGGGCACAACATAACACTGAGTTCGTAACCGTTCCTCCAAAATGAACCGCCGCATTATTTTAAGATTATTTTCGTTTTAAATCAGTGGAATCATTTAAAATTTATATTTTAGTTATTTAAGTGGAAACCAAANAGAAAAAGCTTTTATTTAAACGCTCTAAAAAGAAAATAAAATTTTCTCAATAATAAAAGCTTGTCGCTCGGTTTACCATAAATTATTATGATATAGGTAAAGGAATATTGATAGGTATGTAAACCTCGCTACAAGCTTTTATTATTGAGAAAATTTTATTTTCTTTTTAGAGCGTTTAAATAAAAGCTTTTTC
>NWSH02000556.1:548644-560074 GCA_002382865.2 Heliothis virescens
TGAATTTATACTATAACACAATTAATATTATTTGTTTAACAGCATTATTTTGAAATCATGACAGTACTGATAGAATAAAATCAGAAAAAAAACACAGCAAATACATAAATATAATAATTTAGTTTATTCGCTACTTACATTATAAATGCATTAGATCGTTCACAAAAACCATCATTACAAAAAAGAGCAGTCCGAAAATGTTTATTTGTATATACATTAACCTTAGAAGCTAGACTTGCCGAAGATGAAGTTGCCAGGAGCGTTCACGTCTTCAGACAAGAAGTACTCCTTCCATAGCTCCTGGAACTCCGCCCACGTCACCTGGGGCTTGCCCTTCGCCATCTTCTGGAAGGCAGCGACCGCATCATCCTTGTTCAGGCCGAAGGAAGCCTGGACAGAGGAGAACTCCTCAGCATCAATAGCACCATCGTTGCTGGCGTCTTCAAGCTCGAAAGCGAACTTGCAGTACAGGTTCTGCCAGTCGAAGGGCTTAGTGGCGAAGGTCTCCCACATGGCGAACCACTCGTCCTGGCTGACTTTTCCGTCGTTGTTGGAGTCGGCAGCCTTCTCAATTCCCTCCCAGATCTTCAGCATGGTCTCCTCAACGTGCTTGGACTTGGCGTCGCCAGCGTTCCAGCCGCGGCTCTTGTTGATCCTTTCGATGGCTACTTTGAAGTCATCCTTCTCGATGCTTCCACTGCCGTCGGTGTCGAAGAACTTGCTGAACACGTGGAGAAGCTTCTTCTTTCTGAAGTCGGACACCATTTTGCTGGCTGGTTGTACAGGTAAATAATACTGTGTAGCGTATGTGGTCGTTATATATAGTCGCTGTCATTACATAGTGCGCGGTGATACGTGTCTGTTTGTGTATGAATCATGAGATAATAGTAATTAGTGAAGTTTAAGTTAAAGTTTCACTATGAGCATGATGTTAGTTCTGTATGTCTGTACATTTAAAAGTACAGTTTATTACAGAAAAAAGTTGAAAATGAATGGATACTATTATTTTTCTCGCAATATATTAACAATGCCGTCAACAATTTACTGTATAAAGTAAATATTACTAAAAATATTTATTTTCCAATTTTCTATGAATAGTACAATAAACAAGCCATTCAAACACCAATTGATTGCATAATTATACAAATTTAAACATGTTTGGTCCAATAAGTGCGGCAATGGTTGCAACAGTCATAGGGGAATTATAAAACGGTNAACAATTTACTGTATAAAGTAAATATTACTAAAAATATTTATTTTCCAATTTTCTATGAATAGTACAATAAACAAGCCATTCAAACACCAATTGATTGCATAATTATACAAATTTAAACATGTTTGGTCCAATAAGTGCGGCAATGGTTGCAACAGTCATAGGGGAATTATAAAACGGTTAGTAAGCGTCAATTCACACCGAGACGCGACGCGACGCGACGCTGCACGCAGATTTTACATAGAGCGACTCAAAATATACTTTATTCACTACACGAAACGATACACATTTAATTGTCAGAATTCAGATACGTTGCGCTGCACCTCGAGACGCCGCGCAGCGCGGCGCAGCGCGGCGCAACGCGGCGCAGCGCGGCGCAGCGCGACGCATCTTGACGCAGCGGTGACGCGCGGCGTACAAGATCGGTGCTGCATCTCGCGATTTGCTTTGTTTTTAAGATGCGTCTCGCGACGCCGCGAGGCGTCGCGCTGCGCCGCGCGGCGTCGCGCTACATCAAAGCCGCGTCGCGTTGCGTCGCGTCTCGGTGTGAATTGACCCTAACGGTAATAGCCACGCCACGATCACGCTGCGGCCACGCCGCGTGTTCGCCGCGGACACGCCGCTGCAATGTTTAAGCACAACAGTTATTGCAATGAGCTTCCCAGTTGCACCATTGTGATATTGTTAGCACATTAATGTGCAATTGCGAATCTGTGTAGACTATTTTACAGTTTGTGGCTTGAAATTTTCAGGGGTCTTGTACTTTTGTATTATCACTACTACTATCACACTTTTGATTATCATTATCCCCAAAAGTATGTTCGAAATTGGCAGAAATACATATTGGCTTCCAGGTACCGTACGTTAACCAAATGGGGTGACATTTTGCTGTACAGTTAGCAATTACCTCGGAACCTTTTTTATCCGGATATCAAGACCCTTTTTTAAGAGGTTTATAGTTTAATCCCGGGAAAAAAATATATAGTTCATACAGAGTCAAGCCTTTAATTTCAAGAGAACTATGCCTTAGAGCGTTCCTACCACAAGACAGAGATAGATGGCATATTAATGGTGAAATATCTATTATACATTACCCCATGGCTCGGACAGCCATATGGATCACGGCCCCTAATGGCTGCTCCACTACAATATATCTGCTTTATCAAATTATAATGCGTCTGGTTATGGTGGAAAATACGTATTAGAATTTTTCGCGAAAATAATTGGTTGCGGGGAGACAATGCTTATTGAGTTAATGATTTTGATTGGTTGTCGATACAGTAGTGGCAGCAAAGTAAACAGTTTAATTCTATGCCAGTGATAATATTGCACCTCATTCTTTTAATAGGTTTAGCGTATATGACAGGAGAATTATTGTGTTTAGTAGTTATTATTATTTAGTACAAATACAACTACACTATTTCTAAACAAATGTTAACAAATCATCATCATCATCTGCCTAGCCTTTTCCCAACTATATTGGGGTCGGCTTCCAATCTAACCGGATGTAGCTGAGAACCAGTGTTTTACATGGAGCGACTGCCTGTCTTACCTCCACAACCCAGTTACCCGGGCAACCAAATGTTAACAAATATTTGGAGTAATTAAAGCAGCANCGGCTTCCAATCTAACCGGATGCAGCTGAGAACCAGTGTTTTACATGGAGCGACTGCCTGTCTTACCTCCACAACCCAGTTACCCGGGCAACCAAATGTTAACAAATATTTGGAGTAATTAAAGCAGCATAGCTTAACACTTTGTACCCAAAAAATTAAATCACAATAAAAACAGCCAAACCCGCGCATCACAGCCAGAGATATAAATTAAAGTAATTAGGTAGGTATCTTAGATTCTCGAGATAGGAATGACGTCCAGTATTATCTGGCCGACTGCAATGCGGGGTACGAGTGTTTGTTCTGTAATCGTGACTTATATAAACAGCGAATAAATAAATATACGTGCATTTGGAACTAAACGTGTAGTTAGTTTTATCGCGGTTGTTATTTATAGTAACAAGTAGAAATCATAACAGCCATCTTCTCGAGATTCATTGTAAACCAAGTATAGATATGCGAGCTGCAGGGATGTTCGCGCGAGTTACCGCGGCCCTGGCACACATAGGTCTCCCGAAGAAACACGGTAGGTTTTAGTCAGTAAAAGCCTGACACTCTCTTACGCTGCACCCATAGCGGGAGATTCTTGCTGATGACAGAGCCAGACTATTACCGATGATTTTTCACCGGAAAAAAGTGTAGATAAGCGACTATTTTCTCTGACGTACATACAACCCAGTA
Organism: Heliothis virescens; assembly: GCA_002382865.2. NCBI lineage: Eukaryota > Metazoa > Arthropoda > Insecta > Lepidoptera > Noctuidae > Heliothis > Heliothis virescens. Next base: position 552,152 of record NWSH02000556.1, read on the forward strand.
GCTGGTAAGACTTTCATCTGTTCAGAATTCTGACGTCCTCTGAAATCCATGTAAAATTAACTAACGCGGTCCTCTTAACAGATTTAAACATAATGCAGTCACACAGATATTTAGTTGATTTTCATTAATCGACATATGGTTGACCACCATAGATAGCGAGGTCTCATTTTAACCCCATCGTGTCGTCTTGGTTCTAGTACCGAAGAGAACAGCTGACGAGCGCTGGCAAACTGTCTAAAACGCATCCAAGATAGTCATCCGTTTAAGAGCTATAGTGTCACAGACAACCAGACACACGTGACGGTTAAACATGTAACACTTTTCTTGTTTGATATTTTAGGAGTAAGTGACATAGTAATATAATTCTATTTGAAGTCTACGAAGAAGCTGGTATTACTTTTTACGATCTTGATTATAATGAATCTGTATGACTTATTACGTCAAACACAGCTCTTATATGTATAGGATTTTTTCACCTTCAATGTAGTTAATTGTTTGTTTTGTAAAGTCAAATACATATTGCTGTACCTAATGTGCACATTTATTGCTTTAAAATTCAAAGTATTCGTGCTAATTTAGCACTTGTTTATAAGTAGGTAAGTACATTTTTTTTCTTAGAAGCAAATGCCAATCAGACCTCTGAACTTAACTCAAAATGTATAGTAGATATTTGTCACGAAAGTATCTGGCTTACAACCACGGCACCAACCAGGCAATCCGAACCATTCAAAAATGTACAGACGACAGCACATTAAGTTACCACAATCTGTCAAATTTCTGCAATAGATTTTCAACCATATCGCAATGGCGGTAGGTTAATATTTGATTAGTAAAATTTGACAGATTCGTATACGTTGACCTGCTGTCGTCTGTACATACTAGAGAACTGCAGAACATGAAGTATTAACTAAACAAATTTTTTGGCAATTCTGTAAGTGACAACAGTCCCCCAAGCCTTAAGGTTTATTCCACAGCATGACACCATGTAACCATCAGTAACAAATATCAGGAAGCAGGTGCTCCGAGATTTATGATTTTAGCAAGCAATGACTTCCTGGTGAAGAGTGTTCACACAACATGATGTTAGATATGAGCGCCCGAGGGTGATGCCCCACGTGACAGATACCACGCATCGCTCACCACACACCCCTCCACATGCAGGACACGGATTATGGGCAGTTGGATATGGTATCTAGTATGTGAGTAAGAAGAAACAATGTGTTTGGGGAGTGGGAGTGTGGGCTTAATTAATTATTAATTTTGTATTATGATAATTTGTTCAGTCCTATATCTCATAGATAGACTAAAGAATACTTTTATCACTATACAAACATGTAGGTAATCATGATGACGAATTGAGAATCGTGATTTATTGAAGAAGACACTAGTTGTCAAAAAAATGATATCTTGCACATGCTGTACCTGCATCGACTCGATATAAGTAATTCCCCAATTATGCCATAATTCACTAACTTTATCTAAGTGTATACTTTTTGTTTCCTTAACCGCAGCAAACAAAAACATAATTGAAATTTAACAGAACGTTTTTGCTATAAAAACCCAAAGGTCATTGATCGCATCCATATTAAATAGTCAATGTTATCCAATGAGACCTTTGTGGGTCTTAATTGGACATCAATAACATTTCGATTTAATTTTTTTAAATCAAAAGTACCTCAACCGGCTATCATATTATCATCCTTGTCATATCCATCCACATCTTCCCACATCATGCCAGCTAATGCGATAAAAGAGAGTTGTAATGACGCGGGGCTGCAGGGTACGCCACTCATTTGCCAAATTGTCCAAACTCATAGAATTTTTTATTGCCACTTCTATCAAGCATGGAGTAATGACCACCATAACAGCGCTGCATCTCTAATGGCATTTTTTATTGAAACCTCCAGATGGTGACCATAATACTGTCGAGTTTATAGTGTTTCGAGTGCAAAGAGAAATTGATTATGTCTATTTTGTTACGGATATACATCATAATTTTACCGTATCTACAACAGAATTGCATGGAAGAATCTTAGCTTGATAAAAAATAAGAGCAATGTTTTGTATCGACGATATTAACAGTTGTGGTTTTTATCGGGATTTTTTGATATGTGGCGAAATAATTGCATAGATAATAAGCTGCTCTAACTTATGTTAAAGGCGTTACTATTGAGCCTAATGTTGTAAATATTTTTTGTGTATAGGTATAGGTATGCTACGACCATGATCATGGTTTTAATTATAATATTTATACAACTACATATTTTATATTCAGCTAAAATAAATAGCCAAGCCATCGTAAAAATATTATAATTTACACTGACAACCTTGAATTCAGAACACAATCATTCACTAAAACAAATTACACTAATCTTCATACTTATGTTAACTAATGCGAGTGAGAGTGGGAGTGCTTCGAGAGGCTGCAGATGAAGCATCCGAAGATGAAGTTCCCTGGAGCATCCTGATCTTCAGTTATGAAGTACTCCTTCCACAGCTGCTGGAACTCGTCGAAAGACACCGTCTTCTTACCCTGAGCCATCTTATGGAAGGAATCAACAGACTCTTCCTTGTCCAGACCAAACGATTCGTACACGGAGGAGAACTCTTCAACGTCGATTTCGCCATCATTACTCGCGTCTTCTAGTTGGAAGATAAACTTGCAATACAGGTTCTGCCAATCAGCAGCGGCGGATGGATTTTTGGCATATTGGTCCCACATTTGAATCCACTCATCTTTTGATATTTCACCGTCATTGTTGGCGTCAGCACGACTCTGCAGACCATCCCAAATCTTCAGAAGGGTTTCTTCTATCTGCTTGTATTTGGCGTCACCATGCTTGTATCCTCGGAGTTCGGTGATCTTCTTGATCGCCAGCTCGAAGTCCTTCTTGTCCACTCCACCACTCCTGTTGATGTCGAAGAACGCGTTGAACACGTGAAGCAACTTCTTCTTTCTAAAATCGGACACCATTTTGACAGAATCTACTCCGGACTAATGCCGTCCTAAGAACGAAGACTTTATATATTTTCGTCTCAGATTATGTTAACTGATATGCACATATTAATCGTAAGTAAATCTGTATATAACATGTTATAAAGGCTATCAAGACGATATCGTGTAGGAATTAGAAACAGCGAGAGGCTATTTCAGTGTTATCGTTTGATCTCGTTATTAGCTAACGATTAGTTCGTTAGTCGCGGCACGTTCGTTAATCTTTTATAGCGACTGCATACGTCAATGTTTTATCAAATGAATTAATAACGAACTATATTTGCGTTACTTACGTTTAATGCGTTACAAATAATACTTACATACCTATCACTATTTTGTTAGGTAGGCATTACCAATTAACGCTGAAAGAACTTTCAAAAGCCGAATAAAAACTTCATAAACAGATGTAATTGAGGATAAAACCGAGCAAAATTGGCCAATAAAAATACAGGAAAAAAGTTTTTCACAAAAGGATGTAGAATTTTCCCATAGCCTATGGTGTTGAGGGTACACCGCGAATGTCGGCGATCCGCGGCGCGCAATACATCAGCTTACAGTCCGACACAAAAACAAAGAAGCACATATCTTTTGTTTGTAAAGCCCTAAGGGCGAGCAAGAAATTGTTTTGCCGAGAAAACTGACTATGTGAGGATTACTGCCTTTTGTTTTTACTTGTAAAGGGTGTGTGCTCTGTAGATGTTCGGTTATTAAAACTATACTTTTGATTCGAACCCTTTATTTTTGTCCTTTAGCCGTATTACCAATCTCAAAAAAATACCTTGTTATTATATGTTTATTATATTTGTTGTTGTTATATGTTTTTTCTTGTTTAGGGATTCAGCAATGTTCCTCCTACACGATCGAGTTTAATAGTTAAGTATAAATATCCACTGATATACGGGAGTCTCCTTAATGATAAATTGTTAAACAATGGCAATTATTCAAGTTATTAAGAGTGTGTTATGAAAAAATATGTACCCGAGGACCGAGAAGCAGCAATGGTAAGCAGCTAATAGCACCATAAAATGGAGTGTAAATAATATATTATGGGTAATTCCACAAACTTTTCTCGCCAAAAGTCTTTGTACAACAACACGATACATTAATTCATAATTATTTCAAGTACATTAGAAACGCGTTTAGAATAAACGTAACGCATTATAAGTTAATGGTTCGAAATGTTTTGCTACTTAGTGCAGTTATAAATTACTTACAGCAACGTAAACATGTAAGTTAAGTGATTTATGTAACGGTTACGTTATCTGATCACCGAAGTATAAATGATAGCCTTGACTTGTTATCGGTCACAAGAAGTTTCGCGAATTCGATTCCGTGTTAGTTGTTATTTTTAGGTGGGTAGGTGTGAAGGAATTCTTTTGCAAGAAAAGTCCAGGACGTGGGTGAAAAATCCGCGGAAGGAGTTTTGTTACGAGTTCACAGTAAAGCTAAACCGATTTAGATGAAATTTTACACAGAGATAGACGTTACCTTGGAGTCGGAGGCTAGCTCAACAAGACCTTTTGGCTGGATAGTAGGTCACACGTAGTATATCGTAGATGGAATCTAGCTCGCTATAAAATATAAATTCTTTTAGATACACCTGAACATTCAAGACCAGATACCAGATACAACATCAGCCTGACGTCACAACAAAGCCGTATGTCCCTTGTTTGTGATGTGGCTCGAAAGTGCGGCATGCGGGCAGTATCGACTTGATTGACGCCACTCCCGGGACACACTGCCTCTCGGCCAGCGTCATGAATATTCTATCTAGGACTCCTTTTTTATTTTCGATAGGTTCTACCAAAATGTTGGAATATTCTAGAAACTTGCGTAGATAGGATAAGGTTCCAAGGTCGAACCTTTGCAAAAAAAGTAAGTACCCACTTACGGGAATCGTAGGTAGGTGCTATTGATGGTACTCCGCTTCACATTTGCCATTGTTATCTTCGAAGCAAATACACGTGCCTACATCAGAAAACGACTGTGTAAATCAACGTTCCAACATCCAGAAGCTGATTAAGAAGTAACTAAACTTTTTTTTGTTTATTTGTCCAGAGTTTTCATGGCCTTTCCAACCTATCGCTTACGATTTACATAAAGATCATATTGGACCAGCAAATACCTATGTATGCAAACTCATAAGCCGTGTCCGCCCACCAGTAACAACAATTGTAGCTGCACACGAGAACGTATGGCACTGAATTTAAAAAAATGAAACCAGATATTAAAATGCAGTCATCCGCGCTGCACTATCGAGCCAACTAAACGGCCACATTTCATCCAGATCGGGGCCGCACAACAAAATAAGTTGAAACTTTAGAACGGAGGGTAGTTCACTACAATACCTGTAGTACACACCCCTCCCCCCCGCACCCCGCTCGCCTCACCGCGATATACTCAACAAAAGGCCTTCTGCATGCACGCCGTCTTTCATTTGATATTTGTATTTGAGATCTACGTATATTTAATACTGGATGTGACTGCGAAAATAATATTTTTCAAGGTTCCATCTTTCCCCAATCCCTTTTGTAAATGCCTTAAACTGACCTATTCATACTTTTAAACTATAGATAAAATACATGCCTTTATTTCCATGATTTAGCGTCTGTAACTTATCGAGTGAGCTACTGGTTTAATCACCTAACAAGCTCTAGTGTCAGAGTTTTCTCAAATCCGCCTGACCGCCTCTGACCTGGAATTATAACTACGACTGCTACTGAGTAACATTCGAGGAAGCCGGCTTTACATGCCCTTTCAGGTACGGGGGTGTGTAACCGCCAACTTCCAAACTCCAGGCTGCTTTATGAAAGTTTCAAAAACCCACAAAGCGATTTCGGCCTGACCCGGGAATCACACCCCAGACCCTTGCATGGCAGTCGCGCTATGTGACCACTACACCAACGAAGCTGTGTAACTAATGGCAATATCGCAGATTGATTTTCATCTAAAACATTGCAATAAGTATGCAGGATTGTTACATAGACAGTACCTGACGATAAAATTCACTTTTATAGTCCCTACCACAAAAGAAAGAAGTTCATTAACATTTTAACAATTTCAAGGATTCCAACTAATATCTAATGTTTGTACAGCATTAACATTATAAATAGTCAGTAGGCCACATTATCTGTGTTACTTACTTAGTTTCACATTTGTTCCAACTGTTATCAACAACAAAGTGATATCCGCCTTATCAATCTTTCCTACAGACGTCATTGCTGGTGATTAAATTATTATACCGATTGCCGAAAAGATTTCCCCTTGATTACTTCTAGCTTGGTGGCAAAAGGAATGCCATTGTGGTAATCCACTTGTTATCACGAAAAGCAACCAAGTATTAAACTGTTTAACCAGAAATCAATGCAAGTCAAACCTGGAGGGTGAATTAACAAACACTCCATGAACAAAATGCATAGGTACTAAAGTAATTATTTTAAAGAAATTGCAGCAGCAACATCAAAAACCTTTACAATATTTTGCTAAAAAGGTAGGTACTAGTGGAAGTTGATCTGGAAAAAGTGACACATTAAAAACAACCATCTCATAGATGATAATTATATTATCAATAACGATCCCTTATTAGAAAGATAAATAAATAAACCTTATAAAGAACTTCATCCAATAATCCAAATAGACTCAAAGACAAGCGACATTACCTACAGAAGCCGCGCTATGTCGTTTCATTTCACGCTAGTTCGGTGGCGCGTATTATTTTTAATCCGGCACACAATGCAGCGATGCGACCTCGCCGCACGCGGCTAATCCGAGCCCCGCGCTGCTGTCAACATTGTTCTACGAGATAGATAGATGCCTTATTTAGCGAATGGGACAATGCTTTTATTTCTGTTAAGTAGGGGAAGGTGGTTACCCTTCGTACAGTTTTTAGATATTTTTTTTTTGCGTCATGATTAATTGTCGAATTTATCTAGTTAATGTACCTAAGTATAGCAAATATATTGTAGTTTGTTATAAAAAAGTTCTAAAGTTATATGTCATAAGGTTAAAGGGTTATAGCCATTTATCTGTGATAAGGTAATTTGTACGAACGTACCCCACGTATGGGGTACGTTCGTACAGTAGGTGGGGTACCTTCGTACGGCATGGGGTAGATTCATACAGGAAATTAAAAAGCCAATTAAAGGTGTTATTTTTTTATTATTTATTAAAAAAACTTTAATTTATCAAAGAACTAACTTAATAACTTGTGACTTGACTCATAGTCGATAAATCTTTCTTTAGAAAAATAACAAAAAAAGCGTGTTAATAAAAACGTACATCCTTAGGTAGTTTAGTTATTAATAACTAGCTTCTGCCAGCGGTTTCACCCGCGTCCCATGGGAACTACTCGGCGCACCCGGATAAAAAGTAGCCTATAGCATTCCTTAATAAATGGGCTATCTAACACTGAAATAATTTTTCAAATCGGACCAGTAATTCCTTAGATTAGCGCATTCAAACAAACAAACTCTTCAGCATTATAATATTAGTATAGATTTTAAGCTTTACATTAAGTCAAAATGACTATGTTTACAACCATTGTACATAACACCGTTGTACAGTCTTTGACAATTTAAACTTAAACTGTATACTACCACATTATGATTATTTGATTTCACTGTAAAAGTCAGAATTCTAGCCATTCTGGATGTACACCCCGTTCGTGGTTGAGGATCAGGGAGAATCATGGTGATATCGCTGATATGACAAGTACACTCATAAACTATGATAGCTAGAAAGCTGAAATTTTCACAAATGATGTATTTCCGCTGCCGCTGCAACAACAAATACTAAAAATTAAAAAATATGTATATTAAGGGGGGGTCCCCATAAACAATAAATGTGTGAAACCGCAAATTATAACTTTATTTTTCATATATTTGTATGAAAAACAAAGTTATTTTTGTTTCCGAAAAATGATTGTATTT
>NWSH02000556.1:560174-587148 GCA_002382865.2 Heliothis virescens
ACAGACATCTGACTTATTGTTTAGCTTAGTTTCTCTATTTAGGGCTCGGCGTCCGCAACAGTTCTTGTGGTATTCCTTTAAATAATAAGGATTTTTCTATTCTATCGAAATAAAAGCGCCTGTTTTGATAGTTTCTCTTCAAGTTATTGTTAAAAAGTCAAGCTTAAAATAATACTTTCCTATTCCCACACTTAATTTAAATTGAGTTTGTGATGTATCATTTTATTCTATACAGCTTACGCCAGCAGCTTCACCCGCGTCCCGTGGGAACTATTCAGTGCACCCAAATAAAAAGCCTATATAACTTTTCTCGATAAATGGGCTACCTAATACTGAAATAATTTTTCAAATCGGTTTGGTAGTTCCTGTGATAAACGCGTTCAAACGCACAAACAAACCCTTCAGCCTTATAATACTGTTTTGGATAAGTCACTTTTTTACAAGTTAGCTAGAGTCTTCTTAAAAACCGGCCAAGTGCAAGGGTTTCGTACCATTATATATGAAAATTTAGTTTATTGTATGGGGACCCTAAATATTTTATATTTTTAGTATGCGTTGTTATAGCGGCAACGGAAATACATAATTTGTGAAAGTTTCAGCTTTCTAGCTATCATGGTTAATGAGATACAGCGTAGAGATAGACAGACAGATAACGAAGTCTTAGTAATAGGGTCCTGTTTTACCCTTTGGATACGCAACCCTAAAAAATACATTTGTCAACCCAAATATACATATATTCTCTTAGTAACAATATTATACTAAAGTACACAGTGTACCAGGAAAATGATCTCGCAGATTAATAAAATATTACTCCGAAGCTCTTCATGTTAAAATAATGACTAACGACGTTTTTATTCCTCCATCATTTGCAAGTAAAAGCTACAGAACGTTTGCCAAGACTTAGTCTTTATTTTTAACTTATTTTTACATTTCCATCTCTACTCCAGAACTGAATTTGATAACTTTTACAATCTCTTAAAAATATTGTTAAATCTCTTCGGTAATAAGTGTAGAGAGACCTATTGTATGGAATTGGTTAATCTATAACAACGTTGACAAATATAATGTGAATAACTCACATAATTATATTCGTCAACGTTGTTTCGTTGTCGTAAAGAGGTGAAGTTTTTAGGGTTATAGAAGAGATCTCTGGAATTTTAGCTCTGATTTTGAAAATTCTTTGACCAACTTTGACAGAGTATTTAATTCTATATCTTATATGGGAAATGTAACCTTCAGGGCTCAAGCGAAAGTACGCGAAACCATTATAATAGCACACTAAGATTAACAACGACAATTTTCTGCTGAGTCACCATACCTCAGAATCGCTCCAATTTCTTACATCTCCTTGTAATTTGACGAACATCTCAGACAAAAAAGTGAGTGCGACAGTAAATTCGATCGTAATCAGATTATAGCGGGGAGCTCCCCCGTCAGAGGCAATTACAAGCTTTCCTAAACTCCCCCTAACAAGATTAATCGCCTCTAAATCCAACAAACGGTCTAAATTGAAAGATATTAAAGCTACTTAATTTATTGCTTGTCTAAATTCATTTATTTTGAGAATAGTGGGAGCTACGTTGATCTGAGCCTTGCTGATCTAAAAGCAAAAAGGACAACTGTGGGCTCAAGTTACATCCTTCAGCCAGAAAATGGAATCTAGGAGTTTTGAAACCTCACAGGCTTTTTAGGGTTCCGTACCCAAGTGGTAGATAACAGATACGTTCATTTTTCATATATAATGGTACGGAACCCTTTGTGCGCGAGTCCAACTCGCACTTAGCTGGTTTTTGTTATTGCTTAGTTGATAGCATTAGGCTCGGTCGTTAGTAGACTTTTAATTTAACGTAACAAAATGTGCGCAAAAAGTGGTATGTAAGTAAATATTATTATGTCTCTCTACTAAAAATAGCTCTGATATTTCAAAGTTTCGTCTAAGATTGTCCAACGTAAAGGAAAATTAAACTATTTACCGAGTGAATAGTTTGCTTACCCCGTCCTTAGTACGTTTACATAAGTATTAAGTGGACGGTTTACTTAAAATGTTATCCATTTACACAATTTCATCAACACTGTTGACAGAATTTATCAAAATTCACACCAGCTGTAACTGGTATAGTGGGAAATATTAGCTAAATTTCATTTTGTATGCAATATCCGATCTGTGAAGCTGAAAATACAAAGCGGGTTTTCGTTGGCTTGCGCGCTGCCAAAAATTGACTGCGTTGGAAGCTAGCGAGGTTTTATTTCAGTATTCAGTTGCTGAAATTCAAGACCATTCCATTTTGAAAACATGACCTTTTCTGTGACAAACCGCTTTGTTAAAAAAGGTAGTCTGTTAACTGTCCCAGCTCATCATAATAGTCTATACAGGCTGGATGAACTTAACCGAAGTTCAAATTCAGCTATGTACAGAAGGCAGCAAGTTAACCCGTCCAAATCTGTCAAATTTTACCAATCGAACATCAACCTTCCACTATTGTGACAAGGTTGAAAATCTATTGAAAAAAGACAGATTGTGGTAGGTTGAGCTACTGGCATCTGTATACACAAAAAACAATCTTGAAAGTAGTCTATTCAAACTGAGTACAGCAAGACCTCGTAACATTTAATTTCTTAAAAAAAGAAACAATTCAGCAGATCTCAAAAGTACGTCCTCAGTATTCCAGTTGGCATTACTGAAATCTCTGCTTTTATTCACGGGAATCTTTTTTTTTTAAGTTTCACAAATAAAGTCGCTGGATGTGGCTTTGAGGTCGCTTTTTAACGATGACAAAGATGTTATGAAGAATTACAGCAGCATAGTAGAAAATAAATAGACATAGGACACAATTTTCAACATGAACCAAAATCAAAAGACAGACGAGTTTTTATCTAAACAAAAAAATCTAAAAGTACGTCTCTCTCTATCTCTTTCATCAGAAAAGTTGGAAATAATCTCTGGCGAGTTTTTTTTTTTCACTCAAAACACATACAGCATGTTCATCAAAGAAAAGTCGCCAAAAATTATTTCGAGATTATAATAAGAAAAGTATATTTCGGCGTTAAAAACCATGAACATAAACATAAACTATACAATTTATAGACATTCAGTAGTTTCGCAATAAAAGCTCCATTTAATAAAGTCACATCCAGTACATTTATGTCTACATCTGTCACAACCGCTAGTCGGCTAAGCCAATATAAAACTTTTGCGTCTCATCCCTCGGAAACGGATCTTGTAAAGTGCCAGTTTTAATTGAATTTGAATTTATATATTTCAAGCTTTATTTACTACGTCATAAGATGCATTTTGGATTGCAGATATTAGCAGTAAATCTAACTTTTCGGTGATGTATGATTTGAGAGAAATGTTGTCGAGTTGTTTTGGATTTTGTTTGGCGCTTTAGTTTGAAATGGTTGTATGTAATCAAAGATGGAACCTTTGAAGATTTAAGTACTTTAATATGTAGCCTCTTGTGGGAGAGTGCTTATGTTTTGATTGTAAAATTACGGCATTTCTTTGAATGCAATATTATTGTCCTTCGGTCTGCTTATTAGATGAACATATCTCCGTCTAGCTGTTCTTAATATAATGAATTAGAGATTTGGATTTTAACAGGGCTTTTAATTTAATACCATGCCATGTAGTCTATACTAATATTATAAAGCTGTAGAGTTTATTTGTTTGATCAATGCGTGTATCTCTTTTGTGTACGCATTTTTTAATATGCCTCTAAGTACAAACATTTAATTAATGCATATCTCTATGTATGTATTTCTAGTGCTGAACATTTTTCACTTTATAAAACCTTATAGTCCAAATTCTGTAATTCCTCTTTCCGGTTCTCTCGCCCTGATTGCTTCAAGATTTTTTCTCCAATGATCTTTTGTTTCTTACAAAGCTATCGTTTGGCTTGCCGCCAGATTTCTCCGCTAATAGAAACCCGGCGTACTCATTAGCTGGAAACCTTTAATTTCCAACTTGGCAGGTCTGACAAAAAAGTTTCGGAAAGAATTCGTTTAGGAAGCTTGCTTGATAAAAATAAGGTTCTTAATGTTATTTATGAGTATGGGAAAAGCCGCTTTATTTTCAATTAATTCGAAAATTATAGATTGGTTAGTTTTTAGCTTGCTTGATAAAAATAAGATTTTTTTGTTACTAGAATATGTTCAAATAAAGTTTATTTATAGGAAAAAACTGCAACAATATTAATTTTATTAAACATTTTAACACTACTTATAACATTAATTACAGCGAGGAGCCCCACCTAAATCTCAGGAACTACTAGTCCGATTTAAAAATAATTTCAGTTTTACATAGCTCATTTATTTAGGAAGGCCATAGGCTACTTTTTATCCGGGTGCGCGGAGAAGTTCCCACGAGACGGGAGTTAAACCGCTAGCAGAAGCTAGTCAACAATAATGACAATCTCAGTCCATTCAAGTATCAAAATCAGTGCAACACATAATTAAATATTAAAACTACGTGTTCCAAATACAAAAGACTGTGTCATAGGCATCGTGAAAGCAGGACGGAGATATACAAAGACCCTTAACAAGAAAGGGAGGCAAGAGGTCGAACAATGAAGTATTCACAGTTCCTACGTCGTAAGGGCTCTTGGGTCCTTGTGAAGAACCATTGTTTCAGTGTAGTATAATAGAGGAGTAAGCAGAGTTCTTAGTTTATTGTAAAGGGTTATATGGTGTTGATGACCTTATGGAGATTTTCTAGGCTTTACGGAGTTAACATAGTTTCGGAAGCTAATAAATGCACATCTTTTACTTGTTTTTAATAGATTTATTGAAGTTGTTGCTTGTTAATGACTTGCTAAAGGAATTGACAGATGTACAGACGACAGCATGTCATCCTACCCTAATCTGTAAAATTTTACCGATCGAACATTATCCCTCCACTATCGTGATAAGGTTGAAAATCTAATGAAGAGATTTGATAAACTGAGGTAAGTCGATGTATCGTGCAACGTCACGTGGGCCACTTCAAAAATAGCGCCGCTTTTCGAATTCAGATTGCTCACTAAGGACACAGCATAAGGATATCGGGTAGCCTGGGTTAAAGAGGTCAGATGGGCAGTCACTCGAAGTAAAACACATTGAACTATACTGGAAGTTGACCTCAACATTCTTGGGAAAAGGCTTCGCAGAAGTTAGAAGGTTACTAACAACTTGGTTGCGATCTAATCTAACTTAGGTATCATTATAGTATCCTCGGCTGACCACGGCTCAAAGAACTTAGATTTGTTGGAAATATTTTAATTTTCGGTAGCTAATTTTCGAACCGTTTGGGGTTGAAACCCTCGGATCGTGGGGTCCGAATGCCCATTCTTTATTTAAAGAATTATCTAAGCTGCTGGTTGACGCTTCCCGTGGCCAAAAGGCTGGCTATTACCTGGGACAACGGGCCAGCATTGTTATCCAGCGAGGCAATGCTGCCAGCCTTTTGGGCACATTCCCAGTCGATAGCGATGGGGAGGAATTTTTTGATGCATTTTAATAGTTTTTCTAGATTTAATTTGTAAATATCTCTTTTTTATACTTTTTATTATCCTATAAATAAGTATACATACGTATTTTACTACTGTAAAATATACCCTTCAGATCTTAATAAATTTTCGGTCCCTCAAGCAAAATAATATATTATTTTAGTACCTTAAAATAGTAGTTTTCTGAGACGAATAAATCTAGTTGAAAATAGATAATCCTTGAAGCTAAGTATAAAAATAATGAAGTACCTCATAACCCAACCTTTACGTTTTAGCCATAAAACTTACAAAGGTCAGTGACCTCGCTCAACGAATCTTTAGACACAATAAAAGTGAACTTCATTTATCACACGAAACTTTATCTTAGAAATAACAACAACATTATGAGCCAGTTTCACAGGTTTCAGATAAAGTATCTAGATAGTTATTTGACAGATAATACCATAGAAATGTTTAACAGTCAGTTTCAGAGGTAACAGATAATGCCACAAAAAGTATTCGAAGTAAGGGCCAGTATCAGAGATTCCAGATAAGGTTCTGGATAGCTATCTAACAGATAACGCTATAGAAAAGTTGACAAAATTATAAACAGAAGGCAGATAGCTAGCTAGTCTCAGATAGCTATCTGTAACTTTTTTTGGATCCAGTTTATGTTCAAGGTCTGACAGAAAATGCCATAAAAATTGACAAAACTAAAAACATTTTTATAGCAGTATCTCTCAGATAGCTATACAGAACCTTATCTGGAACCTGTGAAATAAGCCGTATCTCTCGCAAATAAAAAACACAGTCCATTATTTTGACAGACAGTGCACGCCTCGTTCTTTTGTTTCAGCCAGTTGAATAAATCAAAAAGAATTTCTTATGAGAAACACGCTGCCGGTACACTCGGGAGCAATTTTGTTTGAACATTTTTAAATTTGGCAGAAAATGCTTTTTATACGATGTGTTTCGTGTGAAATGAGCTCGTCTCGCTGCAATGGAAAAGTGCTTGCTTATTATGTATGAATGAAATGAAATTGCTTCTGAAAGTGTGCATCTAATTTTGTAGTTAAATTTTTATTTTTTGTGAGCAATAATTTACATGAAATTCTAGTTTTTAATATTTGATTTACCGAACATTTAAGTATATTTCTGAAAAAAATTGTACGTTTATATAAAATCTTTCTTGTATATCATAAAGTAATATTTTTAATATTTACAGCTGGTGTTAACGCTCAATGTTGAGTTAAAATAATTCAATTAAAAAACCTTCGTGCAATGTCTTACTGCAACATTATTTCAAATGAATTTTAAATTTTTTCGTTGACTGTACCAGTCGCTTTGCCGCGTTTCACTACTTTGTTCACAAAATGCTTTACGACACTCACAGTGATTCATTCTTACTTTCTTAAAGTCAAAGTGTTTTGTGCAATGTACATTTTTCGCGCAACATTTGTAAGTTTATTAAATCGTGCAATGTGCAGTCACGATATAATTTCATACACGGAACTGATTCTTTGTTTTAATTTACTATAACATGTTACAAGATGATGTCACATTTGGCTGACTGTAATAACAAGATAACTGCAAGTTACTAAGACAAAGGACAGTTAATTGGAATGGATATAAGTAAAACTAATAGAAATAACTCCTTGCTGATTGATCTTTGTTTTGAAATACGAAACTGCGAGAGTTACTAATGCCTTAATTGAAACATCAGTTTATTTTTTATTTCACGAACTATAATTTCTATACATGGATTTACTGGGTATAAAAACTATGTTCACTCCAACAGAAATGTTAGATAGTAATGAACGAAATTCTATGCAATCTAAAACGAGAGCCAAATCGATTTCCGCGCTCAGCAAATGTGGTGAGTGCTGATAATTTTGTCGTGTGCTGACAATTTCATGTATCCGAACAGAACTCTGTGATTGGTCGATATTTGTGACAACAAGAAATGGACGCATTTCCAGTCTTCGTTTTACGCCAACGTTTCCGAACGTATGTTAAATTGGTGGGTCCTAGCTATCATGTGAACATCTTTGGCAANATAAATAAGTATACATACGTATTTTACTACTGTAAAATATACCCTTCAGATCTTAATAAATTTTCGGTCCCTCAAGCAAAATAATATATTATTTTAGTACCTTAAAATAGTAGTTTTCTGAGACGAATAAATCTAGTTGAAAATAGATAATCCTTGAAGCTAAGTATAAAAATAATGAAGTACCTCATAACCCAACCTTTACGTTTTAGCCATAAAACTTACAAAGGTCAGTGACCTCGCTCAACGAATCTTTAGACACAATAAAAGTGAACTTCATTTATCACACGAAACTTTATCTTAGAAATAACAACAACATTATGAGCCAGTTTCACAGGTTTCAGATAAAGTATCTAGATAGTTATTTGACAGATAATACCATAGAAATGTTTAACAGTCAGTTTCAGAGGTAACAGATAATGCCACAAAAAGTATTCGAAGTAAGGGCCAGTATCAGAGATTCCAGATAAGGTTCTGGATAGCTATCTAACAGATAACGCTATAGAAAAGTTGACAAAATTATAAACAGAAGGCAGATAGCTAGCTAGTCTCAGATAGCTATCTGTAACTTTTTTTGGATCCAGTTTATGTTCAAGGTCTGACAGAAAATGCCATAAAAATTGACAAAACTAAAAACATTTTTATAGCAGTATCTCTCAGATAGCTATACAGAACCTTATCTGGAACCTGTGAAATAAGCCGTATCTCTCGCAAATAAAAAACACAGTCCATTATTTTGACAGACAGTGCACGCCTCGTTCTTTTGTTTCAGCCAGTTGAATAAATCAAAAAGAATTTCTTATGAGAAACACGCTGCCGGTACACTCGGGAGCAATTTTGTTTGAACATTTTTAAATTTGGCAGAAAATGCTTTTTATACGATGTGTTTCGTGTGAAATGAGCTCGTCTCGCTGCAATGGAAAAGTGCTTGCTTATTATGTATGAATGAAATGAAATTGCTTCTGAAAGTGTGCATCTAATTTTGTAGTTAAATTTTTATTTTTTGTGAGCAATAATTTACATGAAATTCTAGTTTTTAATATTTGATTTACCGAACATTTAAGTATATTTCTGAAAAAAATTGTACGTTTATATAAAATCTTTCTTGTATATCATAAAGTAATATTTTTAATATTTACAGCTGGTGTTAACGCTCAATGTTGAGTTAAAATAATTCAATTAAAAAACCTTCGTGCAATGTCTTACTGCAACATTATTTCAAATGAATTTTAAATTTTTTCGTTGACTGTACCAGTCGCTTTGCCGCGTTTCACTACTTTGTTCACAAAATGCTTTACGACACTCACAGTGATTCATTCTTACTTTCTTAAAGTCAAAGTGTTTTGTGCAATGTACATTTTTCGCGCAACATTTGTAAGTTTATTAAATCGTGCAATGTGCAGTCACGATATAATTTCATACACGGAACTGATTCTTTGTTTTAATTTACTATAACATGTTACAAGATGATGTCACATTTGGCTGACTGTAATAACAAGATAACTGCAAGTTACTAAGACAAAGGACAGTTAATTGGAATGGATATAAGTAAAACTAATAGAAATAACTCCTTGCTGATTGATCTTTGTTTTGAAATACGAAACTGCGAGAGTTACTAATGCCTTAATTGAAACATCAGTTTATTTTTTATTTCACGAACTATAATTTCTATACATGGATTTACTGGGTATAAAAACTATGTTCACTCCAACAGAAATGTTAGATAGTAATGAACGAAATTCTATGCAATCTAAAACGAGAGCCAAATCGATTTCCGCGCTCAGCAAATGTGGTGAGTGCTGATAATTTTGTCGTGTGCTGACAATTTCATGTATCCGAACAGAACTCTGTGATTGGTCGATATTTGTGACAACAAGAAATGGACGCATTTCCAGTCTTCGTTTTACGCCAACGTTTCCGAACGTATGTTAAATTGGTGGGTCCTAGCTATCATGTGAACATCTTTGGCAATCGTTACTGCTAGACAAAAGCCATACGTCTGACAACCAGTGACACTTGATAAGCAAGAGGTTACCTGGGTTGCTTGGTTGAGGAGGTCTGGTGAGACTGGACACCGAACTGACTATCATTTACAGCCAGGATTTTGTTTGATAACTAGAAGTTGGTTTTAGGTTTTTATAACCTCATCAAACGAGTTATTCCTCGAAGCGCCACCGTTTTGAAACGCACCCAATGAAGCACTCCTATATTATTCCTCGGAACGCACCTTTTAGTTAGAATTTTATGAAATTGTTACACAAAATTTCTTAAAATTCTAACTAAAAGGTGCGTTGGCGCTTCGAGGAATACCTCAATCAAACAGTCAATACTAAAGATGAAACGATTTTAATAAACAGATACATGATTGTACAATATTATCCCAAAGAGTATTTCAATATTTGTATTACGCTGATAAAATTTAAACCGCGCCATTCGGAGAACAATATAACAAAATAAATACACGCACTGTTTACTTGTACAAAATAAACAAAACCTTGCTGATTGTTCAACCGTGACCTGTTTTTTAAACCATTTACCTGGACTTTTTGTTATCATTCTAGAACTACATACAAATAAACATTGAAGGGTTGCTACTTTTGCGAAAAATTTAAGTACAGCGTTTGATGCGAGAAAAGGCATAAATGCTGATATCTCTGAATTTTGCATCGTAGTTAAACAAATAAATATGCTTACTGAAATATCCTCCTTTTTATAAATGCTGAGGGACAGAAAAATTGTGCTAATCTCAAAAAAGAATACACAAATGTTACATTAAAATCTTTTGCCATTTGTTGACCTCGACACGTTTTCAGGTATTGAAATTGAAATTCAAATCTTTTTCAAAACCTCTGTTACCACGGTCTAAAAATTGCTAAAAAATCGATGGCCCACTCTTAATCATAGCACACTTCACCATTTGACATTCGTCTACTTAACCCTCAAATGGGTTATTTTATACAGAGTTCAGAAGTATCCTAAGGCCGTCAAGAGATTCTGGTCGACAGCCAATTACCGGAGGCCGGATATCTTGATGGATTGTAGGATACATGGAATATCTGTGTTTTTGGCAGGTTTTTATTGCGAATAAAATAGTATAGATTTATCAGTACTTGAACCTTGCTTATTATTTCATTCGGTATTGAGGAATTAGTGTAGGTATCTTAATGCTATTGTCTACTAGCGATAAGTTTTTTTCTGTATTTATATTTTTATGGACTTTTTACCGGCGTAAAATATTAGTATTTATTTGAGATATAATGTACTATTGTGTTAATAGAATAGATACACTAGCCTCTAATGTTTGTTTATCTGTCATACTGTGTTATTTTTTTTAAACAAGTACTCTTAAGATTTTTATCACATTTTCCCAAATAAGTCCACATAATATTCAATTTACCATCCTTTAATCTTCATTACTCTTATAACCTCATATACCCAGTTACAAAATAAACATATAGATAGATAATAATAGCCCATACATTCTATTCGGTGTTTATTGGTCCATGTAAATCAACACGCTTGGTAATTGCTATTCGCGTTTCCACAGTATCTACAGATAATTATCTGCTAGATACCTGTTGGAATGTATTGCTAATAGCATTACACACATTCATGTGGTTTGCTTAGGAATTCCCCACAGGTAAACTACAGGGAGTTGCATTTTATTTGTTGAGAGTTAAACTGTATTGGAGAATTGTTAAAATCGCAATCTTGTTAGTGTAAATGCTTTCGTTTTCTACGTTCTTTTTTATATATTTTTAGTTTTTCTTCTGATTGATAAAACCGTGATTATTTTTTTAAAACTATTATCTGTTTTACTCATGGATGCCAGAAGCAGTTATGAAAGTGGTTCTGAAGAAGGTTTTCTTCAATACATTGGTTATTTTAGACCCTTTTTCATTTAATCACTAACCAATTGTTTTCATGATTAGCGCTTAGCTAATTAATCTTTAGCTTGTGTGAGTACTTACATAATTGTTATCAGCATACTACTTTTATTAATTTGCCGTTTTCTTTTAATGTCTCAAAAAATATTCTTTTGTAGGTAAAAACGACACTGCAAAGTTGACTGAATGTCACATCTACTTATTCTTGGGTCACGATTGCGAAACAACTTTTTGCCTTTGACAAAATCCTAACAATTTCAAACATATTGTTGTATATAACTAAATAGCCTTTTTTCCATCCAACGTCATTCTTACACATTAAACTTGAACAAATCCCCTCGGCACAGTCCTCACAATGGGTTTTAGCGTCTATTGAATTTTTTCAACCATTTTGTATTTTTTTTTTGTTGTAAGTGTATTCTTTTTTCGTGCCATTTTTATAGAATTTTATTTCAGTCGACCCTTCTAACTTTTGAAGCTTTAGAAGTAATTGGAGGTTTTTATCGGAGTAACGTTCGTTTAGTATATAATTTTATGCTATTTTGCAGAGCGATTTTCGTTGTAAGAGTACTTTGTATGTATTTGTGAAATACTAAAAAGCCGATATCTGATAGCATGTTTATTTTGATATCGAGAACTGGTCTGGGGCTTCAGGATTGTTCCAAAGAGTTGCCGCGGCCCTGATACATGAAGGGCTCTAGAAGGAACATGATGGGTTTTAGTCAGTAAAAATTTGACACTCCCTTATGCTACACCCACAGTGGGAGTGGGTCATCTGATGACTTTCCACCATAAAAAAGACTGGATTCTCTACATAATAATATTATAAACACATTCCAAAATTATCATCTTCATTAGTTTTCCCTTTTGACAAATTCCTTTCAATCAAACTTCTACGAAACACAAATATTAGACCAGGTGACCTATCTAAATAATTCCAGCCCATTGACTGGTTTCACCGCTATCTCAAAGGCAATCGGTCAAGCGTGAACGGCAGTTAATGCGTTTCAATTAACACAAACTATTCGCACTTTGCCTTTCATGGTTTCAAAGAGAATTAATGGGTGACGTTTTAATTTATTGGCCTACGTTTGAGTGAATGATGAGAATGGGTGGGTTAATTTTATACATTTTGCAACTTGGCAGCTTTGTATGTAAACTATACTAGTCATAAATAAACAGTTATTTTATAATCTGTTGTCTATTAAGGTGAATGCGACCACTAGAAACGGGAAATTCAAATATAGTAAAAAACTTTTTATTGCGAAATATCATAGTTTCAACAGTTAGGTTAGGTACATTTGAATTGTAAGAAGTTTCGGAGTTAAACAAGGACATCAGAAATTACTTTGTGGGATATTATAACCGCCAATCATAAGATCACGCCTCATATTGAATGTTAACTTAGGTAAAACATGAAAAAAACATTTTATATTTGAATTTCCCGCTTCTAGTGGTCGAATGCACCTTAATATGAATGAATCAAATTTTTGCCGGCCTTAAAAAAATATTTTTGAACATAAAGGTACACATTACTTTTAAAAGTTTGTAATTAGTAAAACAAAATTCTCAATAACAAAGTTGATGAAAAGCATTAATTCGAATGATAAGCGCTTTCACAAACTAATTAAAGCTATGAAATGACATAAAAAATATAACGAAATCACCGAAGATCTAATTGAATCCAAAAAAAAAAACTGTTATTATTTTTAATAGCTGTAACGATCATTATCATAATAAGTTACAAGGTCCGCAAAATATAGGTCATTAAGAGGGTCTAGAATTAATTAAAATGGGTCTGTAATCTCACATAATTACTTGCGCAAGTAGCTTACGATGAAAAAATAAACTTGTACCAAGTACACACATACAAGAAAAAGAGAAAAAAAAATAGTCTACATTCTAACTACCAATAGAATGTTCAAATATTTTAACGGCCAATTGCACAGGTTCCAGAAAGAGTTCTAGATAAGTATTTCACAGGTCATGCCTTAGAAAAGTAATCAAAATTAAAAATATTTCTAGGGCACTATCTGGCGGATAGCTATTTACAACTTTAAATGGATCCTCTAAAACTGACTCTAGGCCTACTTTTTACTGAAATAATCCCTACTAATATTATAAATTCGAAAGTAACTCTGTCTGTCTGTTACGTTTTCACGCCTAAACCCGTGAGCTGATTCTGATGAAATTTGGTACAGAGATAGAATAGACAATGAGGAACAACATAGGCTTTTTATCCGGGTACGGGAAATAGTTCGATCGGGAAGCGGGAGAAACCGCTGGTGGAAGCTAGTATAATATATCTTAAAACTGCGAAAAGCACGATTCCACTAAGTAATGTAATTAAAGATACGTACCAACTCATTGTTACGTTCGCGACGTCCAAAAGACATTAGACCTCGGTCGCTAGGTCAAGGAAAACTACCTGAATTTCAGGTTACAGCTAGAAAAATTCTTTAAGCACAAAAAGGATGTCTAGTTTTGGACAAATTCTGTAAAAGCTGAACAAAAAACTTTCTTACGAAGTTATAGATAAAATTTAATTTATCTATTTTAAATTAAGGTTGGACGGAGAAAAAATAAGATTTCTTATCAATTTTGTTTCTAACACTTATACTTACATGAAAGAAAGCTACATTTTTATTGCAGAAGAAAAATGATCAAACGATATTATAAAAAATTCTATTACCATTATTTTGAACGGAGTCCCACTTTATTAAAAGAAAACAATTTCTATAAAACAAAAGTGAGCAAAAATTTCAAACATAAACTTTCTTTGTTATGTCAATTATTGTTGAGATTTAGGAGAAAGCGAGAATAACAATAGCCGACTTACTTTTAAAGCACTTAAACTTTAATATACTTATGTTGAAAAATAAAAATAGCGGCTACAATCGATCGAGCCTCCCAATGGGCCCAGTCAGGCGGGCTAATTTTGGCATGAACCAGGGTTTATTTATGACCAATCAGTTCAGAGTATTGAAATACGAGCAATATTTTTAAATATTAAATAAAAATTGAAATACATTGTTTTAAATTTTATTAATTGTCTATGCTAGTTTGAACCGGTTTCTATAAATTTTATTTTGATATTCAAAACCTAAAAACCGCGTAATAAACACTAAAAACCAAGAATTTACTACAAAAAAAAAACCGTTTAGCTTATCGCAGAGTCTTTTTCTGTTATTTTTGCAACGAAAAAGGCAACAGTGTCTACAAAAGAAACAAAAATATTCCAACGTCAATTCATCAATAAGAGGCAGAAATCATTCGACTCTCACAGGCTTTCAAATAAAAAGTCGTACTTACATTGTGCCATACATTCTTCCCAATTTTCATCTCGGCACAAAAAAAGATGTTCGACATAAGACCATATTTACAACACACAGGAAAAGCCAACATACATACATACGTTCTTTGATTCACCCACGTATTGAAAAGAAAAGTCTTTCTTTTATCTTTTGTGGCGTTTTATACGTTCCTTTCATCTTTTTCTTTTGTTATATAGATACCGTAGTATTTTTGTATCAGTTTTTGCTAACAAAACTGTTGTTTTTTTTTATGAAATGTTATAACTGTCTATTATTTCAGATCGTTAGATGTAAAAGGCAATTGCGTGTTTTATTTGATTCTATTTAAATAAATCGTATATTTTTTTCTTCCACAGTTAAATGTAATTATAATGTATGCTCTGACGTCTATTTTTAAGGACCAATCTTAAGGATCAATTTTATTGAAATACTTACCCCATACATTTTCGATATTAAAGTTGGGTTGCTCAATTTAAATTTAACTATAATCTAACCTAAAACAGTCGTGAAAAGGTCAAAGGACAGCTGTGTGACCAATGGTCGGCCATTTTACGGCCAGTTAAGGTAAGGTTAAAGTCAAATCAAGCAATCCAGTCCAAGTTAAACTGAGAAACATATTAAGTAAATAATAAAAATAAATGGAAAAACCTACGAACCATTAATTATACTATCACGTAACTCAATTAAGCCTAGAATATAAGTTGCGTTAAAGATAATAATATCTAAGATATCCTTAACGCTAAGCAACTTAGTTAGCGCTGAAACTTGCTGAATTAAGTTACTGAACGAGCATTAATATTAAACATTATTATTTAGTTCTAAGCACTTAATGTGCGGCTAGACTTTGCAAGTTTCATTATTTATAGGAAGTTATTATTTTAACTTCATTCTTAGCATTACGTAAAAGGATTTGGTTCCTAAGGTTGCATGTCGCATCAACATCGTTTATCCGTTGACATATCGTGTAATAATGTTTCAAAGCTGAAGAGTTTTTTTAGTTTGTACGCATCAACCTTAGACTCATTTAAAAAAATCTTTTAGTATTAGATAGTCTACTTATTTCAGTAGGAAGAGCTCGTGGCTAAGTCAAAGTCGTGCGGATCGACCGATTATAAAGTTAAGCAACGCTTGGTGCGGTGGGTCCGCGGATGGGTGACCATCTTGTCGTAACGAGTTCTTCCGTGTTTTGGAAGGTATGATAAACTGGTGAGTCCCGGCTGCCATTTAACCATCTTTGGCAGTTGTTACAGTTAGTCAGAAGCCAGAAAATCTGACAACCAATCTTACCAATGGGTTTCTCGGATAAGTAACTGGGTTGTGGAGGTGAGACAGGCAGTCACTCCATGTTAAACACTGGTTCTCAGCTGCATCCGGTTAGACTGGAAGCCGACCCCAAAATAATTGGGAAAAGGCTAGGCAGATGACTTATTGCAGTAGGCTAATTTTCATCCAGGTGCGAGGAGCAGTTGAAATCGCAGGAGAAAGCCAGTCGCTAAATATAACTAGCAAATAAAAAAAATACAATGTTAAAAATAAAGCACGGTATATCAATTAATCAGGATGAAGCTTCAGTTAAAAGTTTATCACAAAGTTAATCCAAATAGTAGGCAATTAGTTAGGCTACCCGCTTTTGGATCCGATCCCAAATTAACTCTTTCTAAAAGTAACGACTATTTTTGATGAAGCCATTTTGAAAAATGGTTGTGATAGGAATTTTTCGCTGACGTAATAATTAAAAAGTTTTTTTTTTGTTTTGGGAAGTTTGATTGCGTATTTTCCATTAACGAGTTTAGTAATTAAAATTATTATTTTATGAAATAACTTCGTTCTTATAATCCCAGTAGGTACAGACGCCACACTGTCAAATACCACAATCTGTCAAATTTTTGCAATAGATTTTCAACCTTATATTACAATAGTGGTAAGTTAATATTTGATTGGTAAAATTTGACAGAGACGGGTACCGTAACCTGCTGTTGTCTGTACTTTCAAATTCCTGTCTAAATAACATGACTCTGAAACTTGAATAATATTAAGCTATAACAGAAGGTACGTCCTACAAAATGGTCTAAACCAATTAAAAACAAACAGTTATGTCTTTTCCACATATACCTCTAAGTTTCAGTAGTTTTGGTGTGAAAATCCTATAGACATAGACAGGCTGTTGTTTTCGCATTCATAGTATTGGTAAAGATGATAGTTCCTAAGCCACGATAACATCTCTTTCAGATCACTCTACATCCATATAACTTACTTTGAAAACCATTCTATTAAATATCACAAAATCTATCAGCTCTTTCAAATCACTCGATATCCATAGCACCGACTTTATTTATTTTTTCAATACTATAACATCTATCATTCCTCTGTCAACAGTTTACATAAAGACCTTCCAAACCATATACAAAAGCTCAAAATATTTCATCCGCATAAAACATTTGGTCGTGTTTAGTGTCGGTGGCGGATGGACTGCCTCAGTCCCCCGGGGGATATAAAAGGCGATTTAGTGAGCGCTTCGGGCAACTTTTGTTTCACCACTGACATAGAAGAGATAGGATCAGAATGTCAGTTTTGTTGGAACTACCGAGAGCAACGCAGGACATGGTAGATTTTGCAGGGTTTGAGCAAGCGAATTAAAAACAGTGTGAGTTTTTATAATGTGTAGTAGAAGAGCTCGTGGCTAAGAAAGAGCTCGTGGCTAAGTCAAAGCCGCGTGGATCGACCGATCATAAAGTTAAGCAATGCTTGGCGCGGTCGGTCCGTGGATGGGTGACCATCTTGTCATAACGAGTTCTTCCGTGTTTCGGAAGGCACGAACTGGTGGTCCCGGCTGGCATTTGAGCATCTCTTTGGAAGTCTGTTTAACGGTTTAGGTCAAAAAGCCAAGAAAGTCTGACAACCACTCTTACAAGGAGTGCCTTAACTGGGTTGTGGAGGTCAGACAGGCAGTCGCTCCATGTAAAACACTGGTTCTCAGCTGCATCCGGTTAGACTGGAAGCCGACCCAAAATAATTGGGAAAAGGCTAGGCAGATGAGTTTTAATAATGTGCACAATTTTCATTTCGATCGAGGCAATCCATGCTTAATTTTATCTACGGATAAAATACCTGTTTAATATCAATAAAATAATTATTATTTCTTTATGGGCGGCACCTGATTACCTGGTCGCCAGAATTTGAAAGTCAAAAAATAATCTTGTGTTTTAGAGTCTATTTCTATAAATGCAATTCAATATTTACATTTAGAATTTTAAGCCTTCTGTCTTTTTAGGTATGTGCTATGGTTTTGCTGTTTTGCAAAAAGTTATAAACGTGTTATGTGAGTTAAAAAAACTATGGTGTAGTTTATCCGTGATTTAGTTTGCTCTAAAATTGTGGCCCGCTTAGAGTTTAAATTTCGACGTAAAGTTTAAAAATAAACATTTTTAGATGAGAGTTTAAAAATATCAAATCGGTTCAATGAGCCATATTTTTTTTTTGATTGGCATAGTTTCTTATAATATTTTATTTCTACTTTGTAAAAGAGCTAGACAGACTACTAACAAAACAGCTACCTATATAATTCTTAGATATCTACCAACAAAATGATTCTAAAATCTGTAACAACACTCAAAGAGTTTTTAATCCGTTTCGTAGGAAAATATTAAAAAACTCGCTTTTCCTGGCATCGGTCCAAGCACTTGTGTTGCCACGTATTGCTTTAGTTGCTCTTGCAACAAACTGTCCCACATTAGGTACACGAGTTGCGAAGCGATTTATTTATGTTTTAAAATGAATGTTTTGAATAAAATTACTTTTGTGCAGCGTGACTTGATGTTCTCTTTAAAATATGTAAAACACGTCAAATAAAAGTTATTTATTCATTCATCACTTAAGCCTTTACAAGCACAAACACAATTAATTGACAGTCAATTTAATTGCCCATTCCAAAAGAAGCTTCCTTTGGAGAAGAACGGGCAAGAAACTCCTTAACTGTAATTCCTCAACATAAACCTATACCTCAATACATAAACTAAATTAAATTCGTGATCCTTTTCTTCCTTATAGAAAGAAAATTAATTTAGAAATAATAAGTAAGCTCACGTCACGCTATTATTAAACCGACGGTTACTTCCTTAAGGAAAACCCCGTCTACAAAGGTTTATAATTCCTGTCACGTGGAGACACATTATTTTATATGTTGTTCAGGAATGTTTTTCTTTTCTATATAGGTCGTGTTTTTCTTTTCAGATATTTTCCTTATGGGATGCTAAGTGACACATTTTGTTAGCTTTTCATGAGCCAAAAATGGAGCATTTTGTTTGTGTCAAAATGTGTCCAGTGGTATTTTATTTAAAAGGTACATCATTGTGCAAAATTTTCACTTTTATGAAAGTAAAAAAAAACTTAAAAATAGTCTTGAATCTTTACACAAGTTTATTGCAAATATTGTTCTAGTTTCTCAGTCAAAAATAATTCCCTTAAGAGTATAAATAAATTTATAAAAGTTCATGATCCAAGTTATAAAAGTATGGTAGATTTTAGATTAAATTCACGAGATTTCTTCAATCTCCAGAGATTAGATTTCGCAACTCCGACTCTTAATAGAGCTCTGATGGAATTATAGAGAGGAAAATAAGTATTACTTTTTTTGATAATGGGTAAACTGTGAAATGGTGGTATTTAATAATTTAAAAAATACAAATAGAAGTTTTTTTTACACTTGGTAACCTCAAGTATTTTTAAATACCATTTTAAATTTTCCAGCCAGTCTACATTATTTTTAAAGAATCAACAAAATAGCACAGTTTATCCAAAGTACTAAAGTCAAAGAAAAGCTAAAAGAAACAAAGCAAAGATGCCAAAATTGTAAATCAAAGCAAGGCACAATTTTTTCCCAGCTCACCATTACCTTATATCAAGCAAACCCGTAGGGCATCGTAAACAAGACTCATTTCCCGCCAAATCCTAGGCACAATAAAATCTTACGGTTTACCAACATATTTCTGGTCTGTGAAATCTGTAAATACTAGAGAAATATTTGGTAGCGTTGGTTTTATATTTTTTGTTTTAAAAGTGGTGTATGTCTTAAACAGCTGAATCAATTAATTATTTCAAAGATTCAAAGAATAGATTTTCATTTAGCATTAACAAGATTTTAATAAAACAATAGGCAATTGTTTTCTTAGGTGAACCCTGGATGATCAATTATATTGCGCAATTAATTATGTAATATTATTTACTATATTATACATTTTATTGAAACTTAATTCTTCAATTTATTTTAATTCTTCAATCTTATGCTAGTTAAGCAAAAAAATGTGAATTTACCATATCCTGCCATGTGGCTTGCAAAACTTAAATAACACTAAAATAAAATAGAAAAAAAAAACAGAAACATATGACCATTAAAGACACCATTACCATTGTGTCACTTTAGAAGTCTATCTGCAATTTAACCTATTCTCTGTTACCTCACACATACATACACACCATCCCACACATATCTAGGTCATGTTATTTCAGCGTCTATTACATAAGATTTCATGAAGCCTTCCTGAATAACACCGCCTGTCATAGCTTAGGATGAACCACACTATTGTTAATGTTCTGGCTAATATTATGAGGTATAATGAAGAAAAATGCTAACCTTATGAAAAATTATGGGCTATTTAACACTGGCTCTGAAAAAATGACTGGTTTTTAAATAGCTTCATTGTTTAAGTCAATTAGCCAGCTATTTCGGTAATCTGTTACACTTAAAATAATAATAAAAAAACATTGAAACTGGTTGAAAACGTCCTCGAACAAAAAGTTGTAAAAGACAGAAAAACTACAATAAATAAGTCTTACAACCATAAACATTTTTTGATGTCTAATTATGAATTACATCAGCAGCATGCAAATTGCAAATATAATATTTTTCACTGCTTCATCCAACCAAAATTTACAAAAAAATCTATCACAGCCCAAATAACCAAACTGTTAAAATACCCCAATTCGCAAGCTTCTCGCTCCCCCCTAATTAGTTCGTAGTACATTTATAGGCACCACAAACACCTTGCACGGACCACAAAAAGAATCCAATTAAAAAACCCACTAATTGGATTAACTAACGAGCCACGAAGCTCTAATTTACAGCAGCATTGAGACCAGATTTATTTTTAGACCTCAGTGCAGTTGGTCGGTTTTTTCGCCTGCAAGTGTAAAGTTTGATGGGAGTGACGGGAATGAGATTATAGAAGATGGTGAGGAAGGAATTATTGAAAGATATATCAGTGATTGTTTTTCTACAATGTGTTTGGAGAAGGTCCTGGTACCGAAAGAAAAGTTAAATACCATAAACAGGTGAATATTTTGGATGCTTCTAAGGAAGCACTAATAGTTTTTAAAGAAAAAAATATACCTAAGTCAAACCTTGTAAAAAATTATAAAAAAACATGATCAAAATGCTCAGTCTGCTTAATAAATTCTTGAGACAAAAATATTATAATTTTTTTCACGCTTAAGCAACAGACCGTTAAAAACTAGTCTCATAAAATTACGCGATTCAACGCTGTTCTGGCAAAAAAATACTGAAAGAAAATTGCTTTGTGTTCAGTGATATTTTCAGTAAATTATCACCTTTGTACGTAACGTTTCTTTTTCGCTACCTAGGTTCTAATTAGTAAATAATTTAGTGCAACTTCTCTTGGCTTTGTGCAAGCAATTTGCAGTTTGTTTCTTAGGCACGACAGTGGGTGACAACTACGAGCAGAATTCCTTCTTGCAACTTTGATAAAGAACGGAAAGGTTTTACTTGTGTTGGGAAATTAGAAAGGAATTTCAGAGACATTTTTTTAGTTTTTCTTAATTACACTTATGATTGATATGACTGATTGGAGGGTTGGCTGCAGGTTGTTCGAAAGAGTTACCGCGGCCCTGGCGCACAAAGGGCTCCCGAAGGAACACGGTGGGTTTTAGTCAGTTAAAGTCTGACACTCCCTCACGCTGTCACCCACAGCGGGAGGGGTCATACTGATAATTTCCCATCAATAAAAAAAAAAGCTGATTGGTTGGTCGGAACTTGATGAAACTTGGTGTATAAACCAGTATAAACTAATATTATTTCCAATTACGCAATAATAGGTACAGAACAAAAAATAAATCTTGTTTAACAGAGTCATTTCAAGTTAAATTTTCAAGTTCACAATGAAGTTAAATATAATATTTGGAGGAGATTTGTGACTTGTAGTTATTTTTCATGCTTTAATTATAGCTGTCAGGCTCAAAATGACCAATTACAGCTTAGCATTTACTAAGCATAACACCTGACGTACTCTAAATTCCTGCTGCCAGAGACGTGGAGAGCACGAGCAATTAGTAGGAGTACGGTTTGTTTATGTTATGCAAGTGCACTCATATTTCATTTATTAAAACCTCGCTAACTAACGGTAGGAGATGAGCTTAGGAAAAAGGTGTTGATGCTATAATTTTGCTGTTTTTCCATAAAGGATTCAGAAGAACTTCAGACTTTCGAGAGTGTACGCAAAATAATCTTTTTCTACAGAGAAACCAAATTACATTATTCGAAAAAATGGTAAGTAAGTTTCCACCAAAAGTATTCTAGCACATAAAAATGACCTCGAACCATCACATTACATCTAACAGATCACGTCTAGACTTATGCTTAGGCATATCTATATATCTACATTTAGTGGCTGGAGTGTGTGTACCACAAAGGGCACACGAAGATACCGTATGAATGTTCCTGTTATTTTTTTGTGGTTTTCAAGTTGTTTTTTGGCCAAAAGATGACACCAAAAATATCCAAGGCATACGAGAAGTAAATTCAGGAGATTTCACAACAAAAAGCAAAGCTATTTTAGAAGTGCTTCCAACAGAGTGAACGGCTTCAAACCGCTAGAAAATATGAAGTAAATATTTTCTATCGGCCATGCACTTGAGTGAAGTAATATTTCCCACAGCTTATGACGTAGATCTGCCAATTTGCCGACCGGCTCTCGTGAGTAACGAGCTCTTCGACTACTCATACGCGGTTTAACTTTAAAAGGGGATTGGATATGGGAACATTTTGTGTTAATAGGTAAATGTTATGAAAGGAGTACAGGTCAATTCGACTTTCTTATTTATTTGATTTAAACGACTTTGAATGCCAAATAAAATAATCAGAGAACGTAAGTTTAAGAAGGAAATACAAGTAAAATATTGGGTAAGGATTAAAATTATCGTGCTGCGGGAGACAGCTTATAAATATTTTTAACATTTGATTGGAGACAAAAATGCAAAATATTTCGCCAATGCATAGAAAATTTCAAAACTTCTGACTTATCGTCTTTCGCCTTCATAAGTAAAAAAAGTGTTTAATACATCCAATCAGTAAGCTTAACATGTTTTTAAAGATATTCTTTATCCGCCGTATTAAAAGTAAGATTGCTTCCAAAATCCCTCGGAGATTGGACCGTGTTTTTGCTGTTTATACTTCTAAAAGTTAATAGAATCAAGACTTACAGAATAAATTAGGGAATTAGAAGTTGCTTGCGCTGTAATGGTATTGGACTGGTCACGTAACGAGTCAATCCTGATTTTCTTCATGTCTTAATCCGAGATCTTAAACTTATTCTACTGTCCCTGGAGAACGAGCCTGTAGGTAGTTCTTGAGATTAGCGCAAACAAACTCTTCAACTTTAGTTTGTAAAACTTTTTATTTATTAAGATTGACTCTTTGTTTCTCCCGCATCCCAGAGGAACTCGTATTCATACTGGGACAAAATATAGCCTTGTTACTCGAGGATAATCTAGGTTAATTCCCAACAATGAAAAAATATTTCAAATCGGTTCAGTTATTTCGGAGCCTTAAGGGTACAAACAAAGAAACAAAAACCGGGTAAGGTAAATAAAACCGTTGAAAAATGATTCCTCTTTATGTATACCTAAAGAGGTAAAGATTAATATACATTTTCTTCAATTTTTACTCGTTTATTATATCTCATAGTCATATTGTTCTAACTACACTTGCTTTCCAAAATAACCAGCCCCTTTGAAATATGAAATTCAAAAGCGAGATGGAAACGAGTATTACATTACACGCAGCACAAACTATGGAATTAGGTCATTTCGTATGCACTATTTGTTCTGGGAGAGAAATGCTGGAAATCACTGCTAATTAGTAACTCTTTGTTATAATATTCGCGTTCATTAGGGTTGCGGTGTTTTGTACTTGTGTGGTGGGAATATAGGTATAGGGTTCTTGTGTGTGTGTGTGTGTGTGTGTGTGTGTGTGTGTGTGTGTGTGTGTGTGTGTGTGTGTGTGTGTGTGTGTGTAAGTTTAATTTTACATTGATAAAAAATGGGTGGTTTCAAAACCAAAAGTAGAAAGAATATGACTGTTTCTTTCAGAATAAAAAATATGAATAATTTTCTTGTGAGAAGAACCCCAAATTGAGCCACCAAAATTTAGGACTGAACCCCAACAAAGTTAAAGCTACTTTTCTAACGATTTACAAAGAAAGAGTACATAATAAATTCGTCTATGTTTTAGCTTCTAACATCGACTTCTAACGCGATGAAAAAAAAAAAAATATTTTTTTTTTTCTCTCAAGTCCCGAGCAAAGAAGCAAGAAAAATCTAGTTTCAAACAAATATACAGCGAGTGCATTTATGTCATATAGAAAAGTTTAATAGAACATTTTTCAAAGCATACCATCGGTTCCTGACTTGTGAATATTAAAACTTGGCCCGTGAGAGCCTTCGGAAATTGTGCGTCTTTATCAGTTTTCTTGGCAAGATTTATATGTTGAAATTGCTTTATGGCATAGTTTTAAAGCATTGTTTTATTTTTATTTATTTACTAGCTTCTGCCAGCGGTTTCACCCACGTCCCGTGCGAACTACTCGGCACACCCGGATAAAAAGGAGCCTATAGCCTTCCTCGATAAACGGGTTATCTAACACTGAAAGAAGTTTTCAAATCGGACCAGTAGTTCCTGAGATTAGCTCGTTCAAACAAACAAACTCTTCAGCTTTATAATATTAGGATAGATTTAACCATTTTTGTAGACAGTGATGACACGAAGAAAGAAGAAGTATTATAAAATAGTACAAAGGTACTGTGTGTTGTTTATTTTGGAGTGAAGTGTTTAATGATTTACTTTGGAGGCCTGTTTTTGTTCATTGGGTAATTTTCTAAATTTTTTAAGAGATTTGATATGATATTTTAGGGAAGGTAAGAAAGAAAATACATTTATTCACGAGAACATGGTAATTAAGAGCTCTTTGTCAGAGCATAAGTTTATTGGATAACATAGTTTTTGTATTTATAAAGCTGAATAAATTGCTTGGATACGGTTTCCTTAAAAAAATACGTATAAAAATCTATTTTCTGCATTTGGCGGTCCCATAGTTAATCAAACTACAGATTCTACATGCGCAAAAATCCCTTAGGCGAGCAAAATAAAAGAAATAGAAATACGAGGGCACAACGCAGGTGATATTTGTGCCTTGAGTGCTTACAAATAAGTAATTTGATATTCTCATTTTTTGAGGCTTTCAAACAAATGAAAAACAAAACCTTATTCATAGAAAATTCTAGAACATCATATTAGGTGACAAATTGAATAGTTTCAGGCTTCTCCTGGCTTCAACAGGTAATCTCAGGAGACGAGGCTGGAGAGATAACTTCTGATATAATACAGCCTTCGGGATAAACGTATTTCAAGTTTGTTTGTAAGTTTGACTAACTGTCTCTAGGTTGATTTGTGATGAGGCTTAATATCTTTTATACAAATATTGTGTACTGGATATCCCCTGTGACTTTGTCTCCGGTCCAAAACTATTACTTCTAATGCCCAAATAAAAGAGCCTTATTTCCAGGTACCGTCTATATCTGAATCTGTGTTCAATTGCTGTACAAAATTTTATACAAATTGATTCGGTTCTTACGTAACTTCCCTCGATAAATTGGCTAACACTTGAAGAAATTATCAAATCAACCAGCAATTTTTAAGATTGACGCTTTCAACTAAACAAACTCTTCAGCTTTATAGTGTGAGTACAGATAATGGTATAAGTCAAATTTAAGTCGTATTTCTTTGCTAAAGTATCGAAACTTCTATCCTTGGAGGACACAAAAATATTGCCCTTCTACATAATATTTTGTTACAAATATGATCGTTACCGCGCAATTTTTCCCCACCATTTGTACCTACCTGTGATAAATTGGGCAGTTACGTTACACGTACACAAGGAAATAGGAAGCATATATAAACATGTAGGTAGACACAACATGCATTAACGTTGTGTATACAAAATATTAACGTTCGTAAAAAAGTATCTACAAGAACCTAAAATCCAGCTTAAAACTAAAATGCGTCAATTCTTCGCCATCTCTGTCGACTGGGAGCGTGCCTAATAGACTGACAGTATTTCCATGGTGGATGGCAATGCTTATTTATCCTTCTTCTAAGGTAATAGCCAGCCCTTTGGTCGCGGGAAGAATAATTATTTTTCATACAAACAATTACTTCTTACAAAATGGCGATACTGATGTCAGCACATTAACCTACCTCAATCTGTAAAATTTCTTCAATAGATTTTCAACTTTATTATCAAAATAGTGGATGGTTAATATTCGATTGTTAAAAGTTGATCACCTGACGTTTGAACAGATGACAGCAGGTCAACCTACCCCAATCTGTCAATTTTTACCAATCAAACATTAACCTTTCAATATTGTGATAAGGTTGAAAATCAATTGGAGAAAGGACAATGGGCGTTTTGGTACCCCCGTCCAACAGTGCTGCTTGTAGTACCATTGCGTAGGTCTTGGCAAGGCAAAAAATGTTTACTATAGCGACTAGTCTCTAATCCTTGTCCAATTTGCGTGACATCGACTAATATAACGTGCAATGATCGCTAAGTCGTCAACGTAGATGCAGTTCTTGAATTCAAACTATATCGAATAAAATCCGATAAGCGTAAAAAAAAAAACAAGAATGTGCCCATTTTAGAACGTTTGCCTACCGACTGTATTAAAAGAAACTATGGAAACCTTTGCAGCTCATGCACAACTACGCATAAGTATTTGATGAAAGCTTTTCAGTAGGTATTTAATACCAATTATATTGATGTTTAGAGTTGAACACTCTGTCGTGCTCCCCTTAGTGTAGGAGAGCTGAGTATTGATGATTTCCTTCCGAAAAAAACGAAACATATAATGATGTGTACGTTTGAACTATTGTCAAATCGGTTGATGATGGTGTGACTGTAGTTTGACTCCATG